>CM029516.1:12143831-12723831 GCA_017140615.1 Eucalyptus cladocalyx | reverse complement strand
GACACTTACTTGATATTATATTACATAGTCAAGTCAGCTTGAGGAGGTCTTGAAGGCATGCACATGAGAAACCCCATTCCTCTTCTTCCCTTTGTTATTCTTTGTTTCTCTTCTTTTCTTCCTTTCCTCTCTTTCCTTTCTATTCTACAAGCTCTTGGCTTATTTAAGCATCCAGTTATCATCTTCTTTATTGACTTTTCAACATTTTTTTTGTGGGCCCCAAATTTGAAAAGTGAAAATATCACATCTTCTATAATGATTAATTTTGTCTAATTCGAGTATTTATCCTGCTGCGAAATACTTCGATTGGACAAAAGAGGAGCGTGGACACCTAATGGGTGTTGTGTTACGTAGTTGAGTCGGCTTGACAAGATCTTAAAAGTGTGCACATGAAAAATCCCTTTCTTCTTCTTTCTTTCCCTTCTTTTCTTTCTTTCCTCTCTTTCCTTTCAATTCTATGAGCTCTCAGCCTGCTGAAGCATCAACTTATCCTCTTTTTTATTGAATTTTCAACCTTATTTTTTTTGTGGGCCCTACCTTTAAGAAGTCAAAATATTACATCTTCTACATACTTATCTTGTTGTAAGATACTTTGACTGAACGAACAAGGAGTGTGGACACTAAGGATATCAAAAAGGCCCGTGCCGACCCGATCCTAAATTTAGGGTATATTGGGACAGGCCGAACTTTTTCTCGAGTTTGGAGTTGGTCTCAACCAGTGTTTGATTAGGGTCGGGTCAGAAGAGGTTGGTGCGGGCCTTTTTGGTACTAGTATTGCACAAGCCTTTTGGCCCCCCATCTGGGCCATCTCCCTCTCTCTTCCCTTTTTCTCTCTATCACTCAATCACTCCCTCACTCTTGTTTTTCAACCCTAATTTTCAACCCCACTAACTTAGCCACCTTCGCCATCCAGGTTACCATCGTCGCCATTGCCAAGAATAGGAAAGGAAGGTCAGGGGTCGCCATCGTCGTCTTTGCTAGGTTCTAAGAAGCCGAGAGTGCTCGCTCAACGGCTCAACACCTAGCTCTATTGTGCCCAGACCGCTGCCAGTGGAGGGTTAGTCCTGTTTTCCTTGAATTTGTCTCTCATGCCAACTCGCTGGTCGAGTTTCTAGGTTTTGATCCCATTTCGTTCAGAAAGGAAAAAAGAAGAAGATTGAGATCCTCTTTACTTTAGATGATAGTATAGATTCTCCTATTCGTTTGCTTGGCAGAAAATTTGATAATTTTGGAAAATATTTGTTAATAGTCATTTTTCCAGGAAAACGGCAATAATCTCCAGTATTATGATGAAATCTGAAAATGAGTTAGGAAATATATTCCATCTTTTGAAAAGGAGAACTGTTTTTTACTTTTCTCAAAAGAAATGCACTATTCATGTGATATAAAGATTACACATTTCGTATCATTAAAATTTAAGTAAAGTTAATAATTTTCGTGAATGAATACTTTTATATTCCTAATTTACAAGCATTTCTTTTTCGTTAAGGTTAAAATAAGCACCCCAAGAGAAAAGGGAAATTATTTTACTTTGTATATGGTTTGTGATAGAAGCAAACTTTATTTTCTGTTTTCCCCATTGTGATACACTGTTCTCATGTATTAACAACATATGACATCGATTGAAAGAGCTATTCTGAAAAAAGAAGAGCGATCCAGACAACAATTATAATTGATGAATATAATCTTGCTAGGTGTGGTTTGATTCACAAAAAATGAACTTTACAAGAAAATATTTTCAAAAAAATGATCCAATGTGTGGCAAATGACGTGGAATTCATTTTCCAACATTTGTTACAAGAAAATTATGATACACACATGTAAAAAAAAATCTCAAGTACAACTCAAGGTCCCCCATTCAAGAGTAGGAGACCCGAGCTCCAAGGCTTAGGTCTTATGCCCAACCTTGTGGTACTTGGGCTTGAGGACCAACGCTGGGGACCCTAGTCTAGCCTCGATGGACCTTGGTCTAGGCACTGGTGAGTTGGGCACCAGAGATGGGTACTCAAGAGAGGTTGCTAGGGACTCAAGCACAGGCACTGGGTCTTTGGCCCAATCTTGAGGGTCCTGGGCTAGCCTCTATAGATTTGGGTCCAGCCATTGAGGAACCAAGCCTAGCTTCAATGGACTTGGGTCAGGTGCCAGTGACTTGGATGCAAGACTCGAGTACCTGGGCACAGTCTTTGGGGGCTTAGGAAAGGAATTTGAAGCTTGGTCTCTATGGACTAAGGCACACTACCAAGGAGTAGGGCCAAAGTGCTAGTGACTTGGGTGTGGCACCGGATACATGGGCATGGCCGTTGGGGATGTAGGCACAAGCATTGGGCTCCCAAGCTTGACCTTTGTGAACTTGGGCATAGGCGTCGTGGTCTCCTTGCCCAAGCTTTAAGGAAACTAATTTCTAATTTTATGAAAGGAAATCATTTTTCTCAATTGAAGAATGAATTTTCCATTGATTTTGAATCTTTCCAAACAATTCAAACATTGGAAAATGAAGAAAAGATTTGCTGATAGAACATTTTCTGAAAACAAACGAAACCTAAACAAATGATAATGCTTATGATGAAGAAGACCCCAAAGACTATATATAGCTCTACATAAGTACATACCTTTTCTTTGGTACCTGTCGAGCCTCTAGTAGAACAATCCCTTCTTACATAGCAGAACCACTTTAGTGGAGACACCAAACTGGCCCTTCAGAAGGAGTAGTAGCAGCAACAACAAAGACCCCTGCATCAACACACCTTGAAGATTAGACAGCCGCTGGATCATCCAAACCGAAGAAAATAAAAAGCACTCACTTGATTCCCAAAGCAAGCCCTACTAAGAACGTTAAAAGGTATAACCCTTACGAGCCGAAACCTCATGTACCAAAGGAGTTTGATGAACTGCACCTGATGGATACATTGATCATTGAGGTCAAAGAACCTGGCAGATGGGCTGTGGTGGCTAGCCCTAATAAGCCACCCCATGACAAATGAAGATTGTCAGCTAGAACTGTCAAGGTTTGGGCAATTCCCTGACAGTTCGAGCTTTATGAGCCCTAGTGGCCCAAGAAAAGCCCCATGTAGTGTTTTTGATGGAGACAAAAAATCAGAATGTAGTGCTTAAAAGAATCCAAAAGAGGTTGAAATGCCCCAGCTGTCTTATTGAAGATCCTATTGGACTAGTAGGAGGCTTGGCGGTGTTTTGGAATGAGCAGGTTTCTTTGGCTATAGACCATCAAATTGCGAACTATATGGATATGATATGTACGGATACTGAGAATGGATTACCCATGCGCCTCACTTGTCTTCACGTGCCATTGGTGTATTCACAAAGACAAAGACTATGGGATGAACTGCGTCAGATTAGCCACTATAACACTTTACCATGGGTGTATGTTGGGGATTTTAACGAAATTATTTACCACTAGGAGAAAACTAGTAAGCGACTAGCGGACCACTATGTATGCACTCTTTTCATGAATTTTTAAATACATGCTCTCTCCTGGATGTTGAAAGTAAGGGTTGTGCTTTCACTTGGGTCAATAATAGAGATGGAGATGAGTTAGTTAAAGAAAGACTTGATCGTGTCCTATGTACAATGGATTGGCGTTTGACATTTCCAGAAGCGGAAGTTTTCGCCTTACCTACCCTGGGTTCTGATCATAGCCCACTATTATTAAATATTGAAGCCAACCCTGTTAAAAGGAAAAAAAGAGCTTTACCTTTGAGGCTTTTTGGCTTCAAGATCAAGAGTGACGTATGGTTATCGCTGCCTCCTAGGTTTCCCCACCAAGGTCAGGCCCAATTTCCAATAAGCTCAAGGCTATTTCAGTCACTCTTGCTACATGGAGTCAAAGAAAGTTTGCCAAGGGACATCATCAAATCAACCTTTTGAAATAGAAAATCCAGCACATCACAAATCACCCTAATAGCCATTATGACGAAACGGAGGTAACTCGTATAAAAACGGAAATCAGCACCTATGGCAATAGGAAGAGCAATATTGGGCAATGCGATCATGGGTCAACTGGCTTAGATGGGGGGGACAAGAACATCAAGTTCTTCCATGCCACCACTATCCAATGCAGGCAATGCAATCAGATAAGTATGCTATAGGATGAAGATCACACTTGGGTTCGTGATCAAAGGTGACTGAAGAAATGATAATGGATTTCTTTAAAAAATTATACACCTCTATGGGACATCGTGACTACGGGCCTATCCTGATGCAATGCCCACAGGTGGTAATGGAGGAAATCAATACTAATCTCACAAGAGTCATTACTCGAGAGGAAGTAAGACAAGCAGCTTTTCAATTGGGAGCCACAAAAGCGCCAGGGTTGGATGGATTGAATGGGCTTTTCTACCAACATCATTAGGATATCCTACAGGAAGATCTCTTCCTCTCGGTGCAAGAATTTTTTTAACTCTGGCATTATGCGACCTGAGCTCAATCAGACAACTATATCTTTGATCCCCAAAGTACCCAACCCGGAACGTTTGGATCAATACCGCCTGATCAGCCTTTGCAATTATGTTTACAAAATCATCTTTAAGGTACTAGCAAACGGTCCTAAACCTTGGTTACCTGAGCTGATTTCCATGGAGCAATCTGCTTTTGTTAGTGGCCGACATATCCAAAATAATATATTAGTTGTGCAAGATGTCCTCTATCAGCTTAGGATTAGAAACAAAAAGAAAATTTTTTAGGCAGTTCTGAAGATAGATATGCAGAAGGCCTATGATCGGGTTGAATGGGATTTCCTTCAAGATTATTTCCTCCAATTGGGTTTCCAAGCAAAATGGGTTCAATGGGTGATGCAATGCATTACAATTGCTTCGCTTAGTGTTAAATTAAATGGAGACAATCTACCTTATTTTAACCCATCTAGAGGGCTCCGACAGGGCAACCCTCTATCTCCATACCTTTTCATCTTGGTGGCGAATGTACTATCCATACTTACCCATCAAGCTATGGGCATAGGAAATATCAAAGGTATTCAATTAAATAGGTAGTCTCCTACCCTTTCTCATCTATTTTTCACAGATGATGTTATATTTTTCCTAGATGGCAAACTATAGGAATGTCAGAATTTAGCCAATCTCCTAAACCAATATTGTTTAGCAACGAGTCAAGCTATGAACTGAAACAAATCTAGCATTCTCTTTAGCAAGGCGTGTCCCGTTCGTCTACAGGAAAAGCTGGCCCAAGAACTTCGAGTACCTGTGCTTACTAAGTCTGGTAAATACCTAGGTATACCATTGGATTGGGGGAGATCAAAAAAGGAGGTGTTCGCTTGGATATTAGGTCGAGTGAATTCAAAACTGGAAGGCTAGAAAGAGCAGTTCATTTCTAATGGTGGTAAGGAAACTTTACTTAAAACCGGTAGTCCAGGCAATCCCACAGTATGCCATGTCTATCTTTAAGATTCTTGTATCTCTCTGTAAATCTATTGAGTAGAAAATTGCCAGATTCTAATGGCAAAATCATAGTAGCAAGTCAGGCATCTATTGGAAAAGATGGGATTTACTTAAAACTAGAAAGGACACCGGGGGACTTGGTTTTCGTGACCTCATCACTTTCAACAAAGCCTTATTAGGAAAACAAGCGTGGCGTCTCATACAAAACCCAACCTCCTTGTGAAGTCAAATTTTTAAAGGTCTTTACTATCATTCAAAGGAGTTCTGGCATGCCGAAAAAAGGGGCAAGACCATCCTAGGGCTGGCAGAGTATAATGACCGGCAGAGACTCAATATTGAATCACATATAATGGTCAGTTGGAGATGGAAAATAGATCTCAATCCAAGAAGATAAATGGCTTGCAAGAGGCATCATTGGCGGGCTTGCACCTAGAGGAGAACCAGAGAAGGTTACAGACTTCATCCTACCGAGTCAGAACAGTTGGAATGAATCCCTACTACACAGTAATTTTGATGATCAAACAGTCAAGGAAATCCTTACTATTCAGCTTCGCACTCAATGTACAGCTGATAAACTCATTTGGAAGGGAACTTAAAACGGCGTATATACAGTAAAAAAGGTTACAACTCCCTCAAATCTACAGGAACCACTAATGCACTAAGTTACACCTCCTGCTCCTATCAAACTCCATGACAGCTTTGGCGCAAGATCTGAAATATGAAGACCCCCCCCTGAAGATTCGAATATTTATGTGGTCATTATGCCACAATGCTCTATCTACAAGGGACAATCTCCACCATAGATGCATAATTCAACACCTGGTGTGTCAACTTTGTCAAGCGCACAGCCCAGAAACAACAGAGCATATATTCCTATTATGTCCATGGACACGCAAAGTATGGTCTCACCCATAGGTTCAAATCACACCGGTAGCATATAACACACAACGCATTGATGCTTGGTTAACAGATCTGTTAGAACACAAAGATCTCCGACTTTGATCTGGCGACTCTTGCGCATATATTGTGGCGATTTGGAAAGCTAGAAATAATTTTGTTTTCCGCAGGCTTCCCCCTAATCCAACACAGGTAGTTGAAGTGGCTTTTGCAAATGCCCAAGTTGCTTGACGCTGCTATGGAGTAATGCCAGGATCTCGGTTTCACTCCTTAGATTCAGATCATGTGTGGCACCCATCGACTCCCGAAACTTTGAAGATCAACATTGACGAAGCATTTCCCACTACACCAAACGAGGGTTCAATGGCGTCTATCAGCCGTGATCACTTTGATCGGATCATTGATGGATTCACCAGCATTAATACAACATCTTTAGCTCTGCAAACAGAGGCACAAGCCCTCACTCTCACACTCCAAAACCCGTTGCATAAAGGGATGGAAAAAAAACAACTTATCTTGGAATCGGATTGCCAGGTACTCGTCGAAGCTGTGCACCTTCCTTGCTCGACGCCATAGGAGATCCGTGCATTGATCTCAGAGGCTGCGGCACTGCTCCCCTATTTCCCAAACTTACGCATTGTGCACTATCGAAGAGAAGCAAATCAGACTGTTGACTAGGCCGCAAAAGCCCATGGACACTGAAGTCTCCCCCTGAACTAAGCTATTTCCCTCCCCCCACCTCTTTTGGACCTTATTTGTACTGATATTCTAGCAAACGGTGGAACTCTTGGTTAGTTTATATAATATTTATCCGTTTTTGACCAAAACAAAAAAGTATATACCTTTTCTTTATGGCCTATTTCGTGACGTAGTTTTTTTTTTTTTTTCAAAACAATAAGTGGTGCTTGTAATTTATGCACGTGAGATTATACCAACTTATATCTTTAAGTAATTTTATGACTACTATTGCTTAGAGATTCCATGAGATGATGTATCAACCATGATGAAGATCTTGAGTTTCATGCTTGGACAGAAGAAGTGAAGGAGAGTGCGAAGGAATGAAGTTATTCATTCTTTGTGTGAATGTTATGAATTGATCCTTTCATTCACATGGACAAAACCTAAACCCCAGCCCTTAAAACATATCCCAATTCATGTTCTAGTGATTATTAGTTAATTTGTCCAAATAGTAAGCTGTTCAATAATGTCCCAGTAACATAGGAAGAAATAATAATTTACGAGAAAATCCGGTCTAAAAAATTTGAGAGTTACTCAGCTTCTCTGAGAGGGTAGCTGTTGTACTTTTAATCATAGAATTTAGAAGTCTGCTATCCTCAATTATCAATTTTTGGTTATGAACGTTCCTGTTTCGTCCTTTTTTTCTTTTTTTAAATTCTAAGTCTTCCAATTATTCTGAATATATATATACTTTGAAGGTACTTAATGATAACGTTCCTAGTCAGCAATCTTATCTTTTGTATCTAATTTAAGATATTGTTGATATTGTTCCCGTATTTTCTCTACTTGCCTTAAGCATCCTCAATCATCCCTAATTTGGGGCTCTTGTAATATCTTTATATACAGTCTATACAAGAGAAATCAAAAGACAATATACAGAAACTATGATTTCTTCATGGTATCAGAGTTGCATTTGGCGTAATCCGCCTTATGATCCTCAATTCTCCTTCTCCTCTCATTCTTCATCGACTTTCTTCTTCCCAAAGAAAATGTCGATAGGCTCTAATCCATCATCTCAGTCATCTTCATCTATGGCTTCTCCCTCACTTGTTATCTCAAACATATCCAACTTGATACCCATCAAATTGAACATCTCGAACTATCTTCTTTGGAGTTCTCTTTTCGAACCAAATCTCAAAGGTCACAACCTCATGTCTTACATTGATAGAATCTCCCAAGCGCCTGCTTCAACTGACAAAAATTACAAGACATGGATCGAAAAAGATCATATGCTACTCTCCTGAATCAACGCTACTCTGTCTGAATCTGCACTTCCATATGTAGTTGGCACTACATCTACAAAAGCTGCGTGGGATGTCCTCGCTTGCCACTATGCCTCTCTCACTCCTGCTCATGTAATGTCTCTAAAAAGACAATTACATCACCTCAAGAAGGGCAACCTCACCATGCAAGAATATCTCCAACAATTCAAAACTTTAGCTAATAAACTCGCAATTTGTGGATCTCCAGTAAGTGATGATGATCTCCTAATTTGCATTCTCGATGGATTACCTGCTACTTACCGCTCTTTTGCATCCTTTATTTGTGTTTGTGCTCATCAAACTTTCATCACTATTGAAGATTTACACAATCTCCTATTCTCTGAAGAACTGAGCATCATTGATGATTCATATCCAAAACCATTACTGCCTTCATTGCAAATAGGCAACCTCGAACTCTTTCTCCTAGGCAGCACTCATTCACACCTCGTCACGATAGGGGTGGCACTGGTTATAGGGGACGCAGCAGGGGTAATCTAATCAAGCCAGACTTTTCCCTACTCCATCATTTTGACCTCAAGGTCGTCAACTGAATACTAGTTGCCTAATTTGTCAAATCTGAAACAAACATGGCCATAGTGCCATCGACTGCTATCATTGCATGAACTATGCATACCACTGCCGCCATCCTCCTTAAAAACTTACTACCATGGCTATTGCACCACCTACTGACGATGGCACTTGGTATATTGATACTGGCGCCAGCCATCATATTACAACCGATCTGGGTAATCTCTCCATCTTCGCTCCCTATAGTGGTTCTGATGAAGTTCAGGTTGGAAATGGCCAAGGTTTGTCTATTACTCATGTTGGTTTCACTTCTCTCTCACATCCTGCTTCCTCCATGCATTTAACTAATATACTTCACTATCCTTTAGCATCTACCAATTTAATTTCAGTTAGTCATTTTGCTAAAGATAATAATTGTTGTTTTCTATTTGATGATTCTCAATTTTTTGTGAAGGACAAATTAATGAAGCAAATTCTGCACCACGGTTGGACTGAGAATGGGCTTAACCTATGCGGTTCCCTAAACCTTGCTTCAAACCTCAAGTTTCATTTTCTTCCCGCATCAACTCCCCCACTTGGCATCATCGTCTTGGCCACCCTTCTGCAGCTATTCAACATCTTATTTTTAAATAGCTTCAAATATCAAATAAGCGTGACAACCCTCTCGTTATGCATGTCAATTAGGCAAACATTGCAAGTTACCCTTTTCGTTGTCTCACACGCGCACTCAATTTCCACTTGAACTGATTCATTGTGATGTATGGGGACCAGCCCCAGTGTCTTCTATTTCATAATTCTCTTATTATGTACTGTTTGTTGATGACTTATCTCGTTACAGCTGTATATTTCCTATGTGCCATAAATATGACTTTTACGAAATTTTTATGGCTTTCAAACCGCAAGTTGAAAATCAATTTAACCATCAAATTAAATTCTTCCACTCCCGATTCACTAGTGATGCACTTGAATCTTATTTTCATACTCATGGCATTCGTCATCAATTTTCCTGCCCACATACACTTGAACAAAATGGTGTCATTGAGTGAAAACATCGTCACGTGGTTGAAATTAGTCTCACCCTTCTAGCTCAAGCTAGTATGCCCTCTTGCTTTTGGTTTGAAGTCTTCAATACAGCTGTATATCTCATCAACCGCATGCCTATTATTTCTCAAATTTCCCCATATCAACAATTGTTTCAACAAATTCTTGATTATTCTCATTTATGAGCCTATGGATGCCTTTGTTATCCCCGGCTCCGTCCCTATTATTCTAACAAATTGGAGTTCTGCTCTTCTTCATGTTGTTTTCTAGGCTATAATACCTCTCATAAAGGGTATCGCTGTTATGACATACAAAGTCACCGAGTTTACATATCTCGTCACGTCAAATTTGATGAATCTATTTACCCATTTATCACAAACTCTAACTCTCCAAAATCTCCTACCACTTTACTCTCACTTTATCCTATCTCCATCTGGCTACCGTCAACCTCCACTCCCACAGATATTGCATGGGTTGAGCCCACCATTAGCCCCGCCGACGGTGTTGCCACTACTTCGCTAACTATAGATGAACCCCAATCTCCTCCTTTACCTTCCTCTATACCACTTACCACCATACCACCCCCTCCCCCACCACCTCCCACCCGCACTCATCCCATGATCACACGTTCTCAACATGGTATTTTCAAACCAAAACCTTTACTTCTCGTTATCCTATTGCTTTATATTCTTCTCTTCCCTTGGAGCCAACATGCTACACTCAAGCTTCCAAATCACTTGAATGGCGAAAAGCTATGGATGAGGAATTTAATTCCTTACAAGAACAACACACTTGGTCCCTTGTGCAATTTAATCCAACCATGAATGTTGTCGGCTGCAAATGGGTTTATCGGATAAAACAAAACCTAGACGGCACCGTTAGTCGCTATAAAGCTCACCTCGTAGCGAAATCATTTCACCAACATCCTAGCATTGACTTTGTGGACACTTTTAGTCCTGTTGTAAAGCATACTACTATTCAGGTCATTCTCACGTTGGTGGTCACTTATGGATGGGCGATTCAACAACTTGATGTCGAATGTGCATTTTTACACGGCAATCTCCAGGAAACTGTATATATGGCTCAACCATCAAGCTATGTTGATCCTACTGCTCCTCATTCTGTTTGCTTAATGCACAAATCCATCTATGGTCTACGGCAAGCACCTCGTGCTTGGTTTGAAAAATTCACAGCTCGGCTAGAAGCATTGGTTTTTCAACCACTATCTTGGATCTATCCCTCTTCATTTACAGTCATGGCTCTACCATTATCTATCTCTTATCATATGTTGATGACATTATTTTAATAGGAAATGATTCCAGAGCTATGTCTGCTATCGTTGAGGAACTTCGCCACTCATTCAAGATGAAGGACTTAGGCCCTTTGACTTATTTCTTAGGCATTCGGGTTGTTCGACGAAGCCCCCATCATATCTTCCTTAATTAAGCAAAGTATATTCATGACCTCTTATATCGCCCCAATATGCTGGACTGCAAGCTTGTTTCCAACCCGACTACCTCGAATAAACTTGGTCATTCAAGCAGTGACCTTGTCTCAGATCCTACACTATATAAGAGTGTTGTTGGAGCACTTCAATATGTTACTCTCAGTCGTCCTGATGTTAGCTATACTGTTAATCAGGCTTGTTAATTTCTCAAAGCACCCTAAGAACACCATTGGTGTGCCGTAAAGCGTATCCTTCGCTATTTGAAAGGCACAAACTCTTATGGCATGCAGATTCAGCCTGGTCCTATTTCTTTACATGCCTATTGTGACGCTGACTGGGCTGGCAATCTCGATGATTGTCGCTCTACTAGTGGCTATTGTTTATTTCTCAGGGCCAACTCTGTTTCCTGGAGTGCAAAGAAGCAACCTACTGTTGCACGTTCTTCTACAGAGGCCGAGTATCGTTGTCTTGCTCAAACAGTTGCTGAAATTCAATGGCTCCTCTCTCTTCTCCGAGAATTACGAATCTCGCTCCCACTCGCTCCCGTATTGTGGTGCGACAATATATCTGCCATTGCTTTAACTCGGAATCTAGTTTTTCATAGTCGCACTAAACACATTGAAATAGATTATCATTATGTTCGTGAATTGGTGGGTCACCAGTTACTTGACATCCGTTACATCAACACCTATGATCAAATCGTGGACATCTTCACCAAAGGACTGTCATCAGCACGGGTTCGTCTTTTACAATCCAAGCTTCACATTGTTGACAATGCTTTGCTTGCGGGAGGGTGATACCGTTCCTAGTCAACAATCTTATCTTTTGTATCTAATTTAAGATATTGTTGATATTGTTCCCGTATTTTCTCTGCTTGCCTTAAGCATCCTCAATCATCCCTAATTTAGAGCTCTTTAATATCTTTATATACAGTCTATACAAGAGAAATCAAAAGACAATATACAGAAATTACAATTTCTTCACTTAAGACATACCATTTTCTATATAACAAGGTTTTAAGATTTGATGGTAGCAACAGGACAACTTTAAACAAAGTTTAAACGACAATAAAGGTCCTAAATAACCGATAATCTACTCGAATGCAGTTATGCAACACGCTTTGAGGCACGCAAGACCAGAGGTTCCGAAAAAATTTAACCATGAGGTACGTTCCTGTTCTCTTCCAACTTTTTATAACATTTACATGCTCTTTTCTTTTCATCACATGATTTACTACTAGGCCTAGGATCAAAATACATAACGTGGTTATTGACCAATCTTAGGACTACGTTGAATTATAAGCTACACTAAAAGAATCGAAGAACTCCAATGTGGGACAAGAATCCCACCTTCGTCAGAGGGTGTGGGCTCCCTACACAGCAAGCCCCAAGGCGCCACCACGCATCGGAAGGAGAAACCTACAAATTTCGTGTTTTTTAACATATAACCTATTAATAGAGATAGGGGCCAAAACACTTTAATGTGGGCCTTGACTAATTCCTGAACTGCGTTGGGTTAGGAGTTACGGTGGGGAGAGGGGGAACGCCAATCAACGTGGGACGAAATCCCAACTGAAGAAAAATGTAAATCTAGAGAAATGTATCTAGTGCTACATAATGGTAACGTGCACTATAGCTACTAATTCAACACATACCATGTTCTTTACGAACGAAATCCTCTTGGACCGCTTTTTGTTTACACACTATACCTGTAACTTCTATTTTGGAATAGAATGTTAAATTCATTATTTCATTCATGTCCTTACCAGCTCTTATTTGATTTTACCAATTTTAATATGAGTTACTTAATAGCTTCTTGCTGATTATGATATCAAAAATATTTTTGCTACCAACTCTCATTTGGTTTATGTTTTATTGAATCAATTCTTTATAGCTTTTTTTAATCGATCTTACAAACACTTTAAGTTCATTTTTGTCTCAATTTACTAATCTATATTTGTGTGAATTATCAAATTTTCCCCCATTATATTAACAACTACTTTTGGTTTACCAAGTCTCATTTGAATTACTTACCAAAGTTCAATTGATTTTTATTGAATTTACAATTTTTCTATTGAATTAAAACTTATATTTGTCCTGTTTACAAACTTGTTAAATTTGCTAACTCCTTTTTAGAAATCACCAACTTTAATTAGAGTGTCATGAGAACAACCATTTAATGACAACCGGATGAAGGTGTATAAAATAAAACCGTGGAGACTTAATAAAAAAATTAGAGGTGTTGCTTTAGATAATTATCCATCTTTCTAAAGCTATATCACCAGTTTTACACCAAAAAACAAAAAAAAACAAAAAATTAATTATTTACTATAGAAATTGTATGATTTATTTCCTACTAAGCAATGTTAGAATTTTTAAATAACAAACTACGCCTTCATCTAATACTTTAAGCTTTTAGAACAATTTGTAGTGATTATACAAAATCTCACACGGTATCAGAGTTAGGAAGTCTCGAGTTCAAATTTTTTAGGTCCCTATTTGTCTTCCCACTTAAATTTCCATACTTAATACTAGGCAAAAGACCAGACTAAGCATTTTCACAAAATAACAAACCACGCATTTATCTAATAGTTTAAGTTTTTAGAATAGTTAGTTATGATCTTACAAAATCTCACAAACAGCTTGAGATAAAAGGATAATTACTATTTCATTTTCACAAAAATGGATTTTTCTCATTTTGATAGATTTCTGAAAGAGTTGGTAAGTGTCAATATACAAAATGGGTCCGGAGGCGATAGGTGGCAAGGAATGACGCTGGGTTTGAGAGGCGGGTTATGGCAACGAGTCTTGGCAGCAAGAGACAGCATGGTGACAGTGGTGACGGAGGATGCTTGCTGCTCGGTTAGAAGGAAGAAGAAGAAGAAAGAAAGAAAGAAAAAGAAATGATATAGGAATTACAAAAAAAGATGACGTCATTTTTTTTGGGGCCCATTTGAACGATGAAAAAGATATATATATGCAGAATAACCCTTACGAGTTCACTTTGACAGCTCTTCAAAACTCTCCCGAGTTAGGCTTGCCTCAGTAAGAAAATTTGGTCAAAAAAATCATATTTTTACGTTTGTTTCCATGTGCGACCAGATGACCGCCTGGAGAGGCAGAACATCCGAAATGTATTGACAAGTTTTGGTGCAAAGGGTTGGACGTCGGACCAGGTTAGGCCAGACATCCGAAATTCATGGCATGATGCCAACCCCGGACGTAACACCTCATCCTCACAAAACGACTAGAAACGCCAATCCCCGAAGATCGTGGTCCAGACCTCAAGAAGCAAGCTCCTCAACCCCAACTACTGAGAATGTTGCACGATCAATAACAGCAACATCAACTCAACAAAGAGAACAACCAAATAAAAGAACACGTCCAACTCTACCTAAGGAGGGTCCAAGCAATGTTGTGCCTGGACTGAATTATGCGTATCTGCAACCAGCAGCAGTGCCACTACATCCACTGGCATTAGACTCTACAGAGGGAGTTTCGCAGGATTTACAAACAGGGAAAAAGCAAGGGACGATATGCAAAAACAACCATTCTCTCGTCTCCTTCGAATCTCAGGTTCGGTGTCTGTTCTTTCTCCCCTATAAAATTCATATTCTAAGCAATTGGTTATGAAATTGAGACTGATCTTGAGGGCTAATTGCAGACACCTTCGCTCCCTTCCTCTGTCCAATGATCGACCATTACTCGTCATAGATTCTCGAACCCCAGAAACTGCGAACCCTCATAGCTTTGAGCTCAATAGAACTCGGCAGCAGTGTAATTTCTCTCCCCTTGTTAGCAGCTCAAGAACGGAGACAGTGGCAGAGACATTCCACACCACAGCGTTTGAGAAAGGCTCCATGCAGGATGTGAGCGTCGGCAAATACGTTTTGGCTCCTAATGTGAAAGCTCGAAAGCTGGGTGATGCCAAGGAGCTGTTCGATATATTGGCTATATGATGTCCGGGCTTGGATGATTCTTCTGTCTGATTATGCTTGCGAAAGGTCTTGTAGCATAGTTTTGGATCTTTTCAGGGCCGTCGTGATTGAGGGTGTTTCTCCGAATCACTTTACCTTGTTGGGTGCCTTGAATTGTTGTTCCAGCCTGAATGAGCTGAAATTGGGTAAAGGTATTCATGGGTGGATCATCAGAAATAAAATTCATGTTGATGCCGTCTTGGCAAACTCTGTTCTTGACGTTTATGTGATATGCGGGAACGTTGTTGTTGCGGAGAGGTTGTTTGATATGATGAGAGAGAAGAATACCATTTCTTGGAATGTAATGATTGACGCATACCTACGTGATGGAGATACAGAGAAATCGTTTGATCTATTTCAAAGAATACCATGCAAAGATGTTGCTAGTTGGGATACGATTATAGATGGATTTATGCAAATGGATTAGAAAGAAGGGCACAGGAGCTGCTTTATGAGTTTAAGGGAAAAGGACCAGTCTTTAACGAGGTCACCTTCTCCATAGCTCTGTTTTTGGCTGCTTTTTTTTTTTTTTTTTTTTTTTTTTTTTTTTTTTTTTTTTGTCTGTTTTGGAGCTGTTATATTGGAAATGGAAGGCAGGTTCATTGGATAGTAAATGTGGAGAAACTGAAAAGGCACGTCATTTTTTATCTGAAAAAATCGTTGATAATCACGTCATTTCCATTTTAGACATGAAAAGCAAAATGAAGAAACGTTCATTCACAAGATAATTCACGAGATATGTTTCATTTCTAGTTTGTATTTATTTTTGGAAATACCAAAAAAGTTCTACATCTTTTGTAATTGTGCTAATTCAATCCTAAATTTATTTATTTTAGCCAATTAAGTCCGAAATCTTTTATAATTATGTCAGTTCACTCCTTTCGACCAAAATTTGCCGGTTAATGCTGACATGGCCATTGGCCAGCGTTAGCAACATTTTTTAATAATATATTATTTATTTCGAATTATTTTGTTAATTTTTTAAATCTTTTAATAATATATTATTTATTTCATTATTTTGGTAATTTTTTCTCTCTCTCTCTCTCTCTCTCTCTCTCTCTCTCTCTCTCTCTCTCTCTCTCCTACGAATGGCTAGTGTTGTTGGCCCTTGCCTAGGCTACAGTAGCCCTCCCCCGCAACCACCAAGGGCTCTCATCCCTAGCCCAAGCTTGGTGGCCTTTGCCTAAGCCCTTGACTATGGAGCACATATCCTATCCAGTTATATGCCACCCACTATGTGGAATTTTTTCATTCGATGTATACCTGATTCATATCCAAAAACATCCGGATTTCATTGCCCCAAATAACTAATATGATAAAAGTTATCATCTCTAAAGTTTTATCTAGTCTACCAAATGCAGCTGAAGTTCTCTATCAAATAATTTTGGACCCGTCCTTGCTGACTCCTTAACACTGTCGGTCTTAGCTTTATGTTGCTAGCCTCGTCGTTTCGGCTCTACGCCATGCTCTCCCTCCACCTTTTTCATAGCATTTATCAACATTTGCCGTCCTCCACACTTATTCTGCGGTAGATACTCTACCCGTCAGAGTCTGACATCTGCCCAGTCGATTTTGGAGTACATCGCCAGAATTCGTTGACATACCGGAGCGCTCTAGCCATCAACTGTTCCCTCGCCTCTGGCCGGAGATTTTGCCGCCGCCACGGGAACTCGCTTGGGTTTCACCATATGTCTATTTGAAGCATAACCCATTTTACTTTTGACACCCAAAGAAAAAAAAAAACTATTATGGTATGTCCTCCCGTCGTCGGCAGTTGCACTGCACCGCACATGATTTTTTATTTTTATTTATGGCCATCCTCTGCTCATGAATAGGAAAACAAAGAAAAGAAAAAAGAATAAATCGCTCGTTCAGTACATCACCAGAGGGATCGTGTCGGCGGGAAAAGCTTGCGTGGGGATCGAAGTAGCAGCCGACTTCAACGTCCACGTGAACGACGACTTTAAGCCGGAGTCGCAAAACTCTTTTCACACGAGCAAATCCAGAACGCTACATTCCAGCTTTCGCCATTTTGGAAATATATTTGAGCAAAATAAACTTTCGTTATAGTTTTTGTAGTGTAGGGTTATGTTTTGAATTTTCTATTAAGTACGTGAGATTCCGAACTCGTCAATTTCGATCCATATAATCTCAATTCTTGGCGGACTAAAGAAAATCGGTTAGATTTCAACACTAATTTGACAGAATAAGCGAACCCGAATGGATAATTTTGACATTAGAGATAAGTGATGGAGAGAGTTTAGGTAAAGTTACGGCTTTGGCAATGGACTAGTCACTGGCGAGATGAGTTTCACGGGTGCACTAACTATTGACCCGCCCTAGCTAAGCTAATTGCCTATCTCGAAGTCACGTGTCCTGAAAATACGGGGACTAAAAGTAAAGTTAACCCGAACATATACATGGCACGGACCGACCCTCCCCTTCAGCGGTTTCTCGAACCCTAAAATGACGACCTTCTCCTGCATAGAAACCTCACGACTTCATCCACCAGATGGTCCAGGACATGCTGCTCGAGCATCACACTCAGCTCTTCAAGATCTGCAGACCCAAGGGACGACGACAATTCCCCGTCTCGGAACCATTTCGAGCTCTGCACGTCTTCTTCAGCCAATTTCCTCACCTTAATGACCTCCTCGATGAAGCGATCGACCTCCGGAGAACGATCGATCTGGTGGTTGCATTGTGTCTGGTCACGAACGAACGGATCTAAAATGATGTGCGTGAGTTGGAGGGAGCTGAAATGTCTGTTGGTCTTGTACTCTGCACAAATTACCATCAAAATTCAGAACATCCCCTTAATAACGATTGAGTTTATTTCCATAGAGACATGACATGTGAACAAATTGAAAGAGGAGGTAAAAAAAGAAAAAAAAAAATCGTGGCGTTGTATAGATGGTTTTCCATATATTAAGAAATTTCTTCATTATTACTAACAAAAATTGGACGTTTACCTAGCAAAATCTATTCTAATGACCACATGCCAACACCTTTAAAATTCATATCTATATTCTCTACTAAAAACCATTCAAATCCATTTCGAATTGGACACTCGCATAATGCAAGGAAGGAACCAGTTCTAAACTTCTTCCGTCTTTTCATATTGCCATTTTCATGAGATGGGCTCTTTAGATGGAGAAATTATCTGGTTAACTAAAGCATACAAGAATGCATACGATCTCGTTGGATGACAATGAAAATGGACATTAAAAAATGTCACGAATGGTATGATTCTCCTAGCACATATGACGGGTAAAAAAATTCAATCTAAATTATTAGAATTTATGAGTCTCGACTGAATTTCACATGGGTTTTTCATTTTGCTCTATTAATCACGAGGAATACTCCTATTGTTCTCTCTCCTAATCATCCACCCCCGATTCTCTTGTGTGCTTTCATACTAGTAACATATGCAAAATGACTAATTAATTGGCCGAGCAAATCACTGTTCACACTAGCAATGTGCAAATGGAAAGGTGTGGGAAATTATGTATGTAGTGGTCTGTTGATGGTCAGAGCGATGGGGCCCACGTTACGTGATTTCGCGAGAAAATAACCGACAAACTTCAGTAAAGCGAGCAAGACGCGATACGACATCGGAACTGAGAGGGCAAACCTCGAAGACGACTTGCTGGCGGTTGGTCGAGAACCGACACCGGGCTCGACGACGTCTCTCCGCCGCCGATCGCCGCTCGCTTGTCCCTCCTTCCTCCGTTCGCGAATTCCAGATCGGCCACCAGGGCTTCCTCCTCATTCACCGCCATCAATGGCTTCCTCGCCTTCAGTTTCAGCTCCGCACAGTGCCGTCCTCCCCGGTCGCGTTGACTGGCTTTGACCCGCCTCGGCTCGTCCCTCAGTCTCGACACCTTCCTCTCTTTGCCTTCCTCGCGCTCGTCCTCCATCTTGTTCGTCTTCTTCTTCTTCTTCGCCGTGGCCGTCTTCTGTTTCCTCTTTCCTCTGCTTTCGCCCTTCTTCTTCTTGTTCTTCCCCAGATCCTCCTCGTCGCCCAAGTACAGAACAATTAGATCCTCGCTCTTCTCTCGATCCGCTAACGAAGCGGGCACCTCGCGGAACGACACCGAAGTCCGGACCCGCCGGTGCCGGTTGCTGTCGGCCTCGTCCAGGTCGAGCTCGAGCAAGTAGTCCATGAAATTGACCGACCTGCTTCGGAGGAACGCGTCGGGGGACTTGGCTCTGGGGACCCACTTGGTGTCCGGCAGGGAGTCGAGCCCCATGAGCCTGGCCACGACTCCCGCTGGCTTCTGCGACGGCCGGTGGGTCCTGACCGGGTCGCGCTTGGGCGAGTCTTTGATGAAGACAAGGCCGGCATCAGTGGTCTGCTGGGAGCTCGGTTCGGCGACGGGGCGTCGTCGGACGGGTGGGTCGGAGCTCCGTTGCTGCAGAGGAGGTGGCGCAGGAGGGCAGAGAAGCAACCGGAGTTCTCACTTTGTGAGCCCGCCATTTTCGTCCAGCTTCTCAAGCACGTAGCAACGCAGAGAGAGAGAGAGAGAGAGTGAGTTACGTGGACAACATGGGCAGAGAGGAAATTGGTGGGAAGTACGAAAAGGGAGAAGGGATTCAATTTTCGCTTGGCGAGAGGTAACAGCAAGAGAGAGTGAGTCTTGAGTGAGAAGAAAGGAATCGGTGAAAGAGACGAGGGAGAGAGAGAGAGAGAGAGAGGCGGGCTTTGGGTTTGGGTTTTGAAAGATTTGGGGGGCGAGTTTAAGCTTAAGCTCAAGCTTGAAGAGGTGAGGTGAGGGTCGGTGGGTGTAGAAAGGAGGGGTTCATTTCACACCTGAAGCCTAAAGGACGACGACCGATGCCGTTCTTTACGCGCATGATAGTCGTGGATCCGAATGCAGACAACGCACGGGTCAAACCGACAAAGAATAACATATAAAACATAAATCCACGCTAAATTCTGAAATTTGCACGTATTCCAAGTTGAAGGAAAGTACTCTCGGTCCGTCCACATATCTAATGTGTATTCCTTCTCTCTAATTCGATCTGCATTCGCCCATCTCGTACATTATGCGATCACACGGAGACATTTATCAATGAGCGCTAGGACATAAGATGCAAAATTCAATGCATTACTTGGTTGCGTCTGCCTTCTCGAGGTCTCCGGCCACCGCGATCAGAGCAACCACTAGTCTCATTGGCTCCAACGATGGACTCATGCCTCTCTCTCTCAATCTCTCTCATTGGACTCATCATTGTTGACCAAGCTTGACGCTGTATCGAGCTTCATCTCGCCACCGTCGACGAGCTAGTTGTTGACTAAGACAAAACTCCATATCCAAAAGACGCATCTCTAGATCCAGAGGCTTAAAGGCTCGACAGGTGAGCCTCTTCTGGAAGCAAATCTCCTTCATGGCCCCCGAGACTTGACATTCAACTACCTCGGAGGAATCTGAGTGAGAGAGAGAGAGAGAGAGAGAGAGAGAGAGAGTGTTTTTTTTTCCGGTGATGGATTTTTCATTGGCAACGACACTGACCTTAGACTCGGGTTGATCGGATGAAGAGAGGAAGAAAGATGATGAGATAAAGTTGAATTATAGTTAGTGTCGGAAACAGATTCCTAAAAAATCAAATCAATATTTGAACCGAAAATGAGACGAAAGATATATTGACATTCACAAAACTAATCGTTTGAAACTCTCAAGTTCCATTTTTCAAGAGGAAGTAAACTGTTTCAATGGGAAGAAAATAGATAAGCGTATTTTCTCTTTGAAACGCTACAGTTAACGTTCTTCCTTGCCCCCCTCCCCCCCCTCTTATATTTTGCAGTTATTTTCACTTAGAAAATAATTGCCCCGCTCTCTTATGGGCCCTTCTTTTATGGGTTGGGTTTGGCCCAACATGGGCGAATAGGCTTGACTTGGCCATCAAATAAAAAACCGATCATCTCCCACTTGCACATGGTGGGTGGACATAACTTTTTCATCACCTCTCTACAACATTCATACTAATAAATAATCGGTGCAACCAACATACTTTGAAACTTTAATGGACATTACATTTTTTAGTAGATATAATATGTAGTATCCTAGATCAATAGATCATATTTATGTATTTCTTGATCTCTTTTTTAATAATGATATATTGTATTCGCAATTATCATTATCTCAAAACAATCATAATTGGTTAACTAGTGAATATAAACTAGAATGTGATTCTCCAAACTCGATTTTCCTTTTTTCTTGAAACTTTAAATTTCAGTTTAACTTATTTTTCTAGAAATGTCATATTAGATCGAATAAATTCGTGATCATTGATAACATTCTAAAATAGCAAATACTGAATAGAAATCTTGAAAATAAGTAAGAGTCATGAGAGCACTTAATTGATGAACTCTTTTCCTCAAGAGTCTCACACAGTATAAAAGTTAAGATTAAAACTTTTGTCACTCTTATTGGTCATCTCATGCATACATAGTATGAAATACGTATTATGGTAATAACTCATTTCTCATGGAGTATATGTTTACATTTTCAATACTGTACATAGTTCAAATATACCTAATGTCTAACTTGAGTTTAAGTATATACTCTTTCATGGAATTCATCAAAACTCATATCTCGCATCAAAGATAGATAAAATAAAATATATAGGTTATTTTACTTTCGAACATAGTAAATATTATGTCATCATCTTAACACTCAATTAAGGTGACATTTATATTTTAAACTTGAGCTCTCAATTATCACTTAAATAATAAGCTTAAAAACCGTCTCATCTTTATTTATCACATAGTAAATAGATGCGATTACCCATGTGAGTTGGCTAATTTCTTATCTGTTCAACATACTTTCTCAATTTTATATGATGCACTAAGCATTAAGATGCATAAACGTAAAACAAAGACTCATAGCCATTAATGATGAAACACAAATTTATTAAATGTGAACACTTAAGGGAAACTACAATATTTAGTACATCAACCTATATGCAATCTTAGAGATTTTACATAGCCACGAAACACATCTCTAGATATTGGCTTTATTATAAGATCTGTTAACATTTTATACGTAGATATATACTGTAAATTTATATCTTTTCGTACAACCATATTTTTGATAAAATTATAATTGTTATTTATATGTTTAATGTTGTCATGATATTTTGGATTTTTGATGTATGCTATTGCTATTTGACTATCACAGTTAACCAATAATGAGTTTGCAGTTAACCAATAATGAGTTTGCAGCACTCTTAATAATACTTAAATTATCCAAAAATCTCTTAAGGTAAACACTTTCTTGTATCGCTACTGATAATGTCATGAACTCAATTTCCATCATGGACAAGGCTATACATGTTTGTTTCTTACTGCTCAACGATATGGCGTCATTATTCAATAAGAAAATAAATTCAGAGGTAAATTTCATTTCATCTAAATCTCCTCCCTAATTAGCATCTGAATAGCCTTCAAGTCGCAAATCATTTTCTTGATAATTCAACGTATAATCAGTAGTCCCATTCAAATACCTTAGTATTTTTTTGACAGCTTTCCAATGTGCTTGACCTGGATTGGATTTGTATCTACTTACCATTCAAACTATAAAATATATGTCAAGTCTTATACACATTATTAACGTATATTAAGCTTTCAACAGCATTAGCATAAGGAACATGTCGTATTTGTTCATTCTCTTATGGAGTCTTTAGACACATTCTATAGTTCAATCATTCACATTTTGCAATTGGAGTATTTATGGATTTACAATCTTGCATACGAAATCGTTCGGGAACCTTACTTATATACATTTCTTACGAAAGACACAATGATCTCTTCAAACAATCCCTTGATATCTTAACTCAAAGAATGTATACAACCGCATCTATGTCTTTCATCTTAAATTTGAAAGATAACCAACTTTTGATGATATTAACAAACTCTATATTATTTCCAACAATCAATATGTCATCAACATATAATGATATAATCACGAATTGATCTTTGGATTTTTAATATATACACAATGATCATTATCAATCATTGTACAATCATACGCCATTATAGTATTATGAAAACATATATACCATTGTCTAGACGACTGTTTAAGGACATATATAGATCTCAAAAGTCGACATATATTTTGTTCTTGATCTTTCAAAATGAAATCAACGGGTTGTTCCATATAAATTTTTTCGTATAACTCTCCAGTGAGAAAAGCAGTCTTTACATCCATTTGATATAATTCAAGATCTATACTAGCTATTATTGCCAAAATACGGTGAATTTAAGTAAATCTAACTATAGGAGAAAATGTTTCCTTATAATCAATTGATTCACATTGATTATACCCATTCTCCACAAGATGTGCCTTATGTCTCTCTATTAAGCCATTAACTTTGTACTTTATTTTGAGAACCCAATTGTTTTCAATAGCTTTGCATATTTTTTTAAGATCAACCAGTTTCCAAATATGGTTTGATTTCATGGACTCTATTTCCTCTTCCATTGCATGCATCCATTTTTTCTTATTAAGGTAATTTAGAGCTTCATTTTCATTTCTTGGCTCATCTTTATTTTGTGGAGTAGCCATAAAAATTTTCTTTCCAATGTCAAAATATCAATAGGGAATACTTTTGCGACTTGCTCGCCGTATGAGAGATTGTATGTTTTACACATTATTCTCCATTATACTTCCACTCAAATTAAATAATGATAATATTGCCTCATCAGGTAGTTGTAATTGAAAATAAGTCAAATTTAATTTCTCATTTCTCATGTTACTTCCACTTGGATGAATTTTACTATATTCATTATTTTGATCTAAGGTTTCAAATATGGAGTAGTTCTTATCTATTTTACCATTCTTAGGAAATTCATTTTCTAAGAATACGACATCCCGTGATTCAAATTCAGTTATACTATCACTTTTTTACTTACCTATAAACACATACATTTTCGAGTGTTTTGTGTATTTTATAAAAATACTTTTCTTGCTTTTGGGACCCAATTTCCCACACTTATAAGAGGGTTCATGAGTATAGGCAACATAACTCCATGATTTAAAAAAACTTAAGTCAGGTTTTCTACCTATCCATATATGGAGTAAAAATAACTGATTGAAAGGCACACGGTTAAGTATATAGGTATTAGTTAATAAAGTATCATCCCAAAATGTGATAGGCTAGTTAATATGCGTCATCATAGACCTAACTATTTCCAGTAGAGTTTTGTTTCTTCTTTTCGCAACACAATTTTGTTAAGGAATACAGGGAATGGACAATTGTTTTTCTATTCCTTTTTCATCATATTAATTTCTAAACTCACTAGATAAATATTCTTGACCTTGATCGAATCTCAATACTTTTATTTTCTTGTCTAATTAATTTTCTACCAAGCTTATAAACCTTTTGAAACAATTTAATGTTTCAAATTTATGAGAAATCAAATAGACATGTCCAAATCAAATATAATCGTCTATTAATGTGATGAAATAAATAACATCTTCTCACATTTATTGGACCACAGATGTTAGAATGGATTAATTGCAAATGAAATTCAGCCTTTTTACTTTTTTCAAATAGTTTTCTTGTTTTTCCTATTAGGCAATACTCACATAAAGGCAAATCGACTTTTTCAATATTTCCCAATAAGCCATTTTTGGCTAGTCTTTTTCCTATGTTGTTAGCTAATATGACTAAGTCTAACATCATTATCATATGAATTAGAAGATGTGAAGATGGAATAACAAATATTGACATTACAATAGTTAACATCTAATATAATAAAACCATCAAGAAAATAACCACAATCATAGTAATTTGTATCCAAATACAAATCCACACAATTATTATGGAAGTTCAAACAAAAATCAAGTTTGATCAACATTAACACTAAATTCTGACAAATCTCCGGAGTATATAATACATCATATAGGAATAAGTGCATCCACCATGCATATTTAATTGGTAAGTCTCAATCCCTTTTACTTTAGCTCTAGATTTGTTTCATACATAGATCCATTTAGTTCTAGTCGGTACTCGTTAGAATTCCATGAAGGATTTTATATAATTTATTACATGGTTTGTTGCTTTTAAATCTACAATTCACAAAGGATTATATTCAGTTAAGAATACAAAACTTGATACCTAAGCAAAGTTCTCAAGAGTACAATGGGTGTTTACATTTTTTGGCTTGCAACAGTCGCGAACATAGTGACCATTCTTGTCACAATTATAACACTTCAACCTTAACAATTTCTTCATTTGAGAACACTTTTTTCTTTCATGTTAGTCAACTTTTAATTTTGTTCCCAAAGAACTTACTCTAATTGTCTTTCCACTTTTTGAACGAATCAGGACGTTTGCGCTTGAAACTCGAAACCCCTTATGAGCTAGAACCGACATAATAAATGTCAATTTCCACCTAAGTTGCCGAGATGCAGTCCTCTTCTAGTTCAAGATGGCGCATTGCATCCTCAAAAGTTTGAATGTTCTCGTTGTGTGTCAAGTGCATCTTCATATGCTCCAAACTTTGAGGCTAGAAATAGATCACTACTTGCACATGCTGCTCGTCATTTAGGACATGAACAACATCTTTCAGCTTATTAATTATATTTGACATCTTTCTCAAGCGTTATTTCATAATCTGACCATGAGGCTCTTGTAAGAGTCAAATATTATAGTGAGTTGTCTCAATTTGGTCATCGATGTATGACCAAATCTTGTTGCCAATATTTCCCACATTTCTTTGGCATTTTCAAAATACCTGAACTCTTGTATAACATCATTCTCCATGCTACTTAGCAACGTAATGCGAGCAAATGAGTTCTTTTTCTTCCATGCAACAAATGCAGCCTTATCTCTTTTATGTTGTGCAATGTTCCCATATTCAGGTTATTTTATAATCAAGTTAAGAGTTTCTAATGCCTCTTGCTTTTCTAATATATATTGGATTTTCATATGCTATATTTCATAATTATCACTGTTCAACTTCTCACATTTGTTCAATTCAACGATTACGCTCTTAGTTGCTAAAGCTATTGGATCTGAACAAATTAGACACATATGCACGAATTATTAACGCCTCTCATTTATGCATCCATTTTGCATAAATTCATCATATTAATGAATAATTTCAAATAAGGTTTCAGAATCAAAAGGTTACTATGTTTCCAATTATCATCCAAAAATCATAACTTGAAATTATCATTAGTATAATCTTCTATGCAAAATAAGTGTTTTGAAGCTACAAAAACTTTTATGAACTACCCACAGCAATTAATAATAACAAAAGTAATTGACATTGAATATCCATTAACGATAGAATAAAAATATTTCTACATAATGTAACCAATACATCAATTGCTACAACAACATCAACATGGTAGAAATTATCTACACAAGATATCCATAAAACATACTAAGTAAATACCATTAGAAATAGTTAACACCCAGTCAACTTATGAACGGGGAAAGATTTTTTTTAATTTCTCAGAAATTTCCTTTGAAAATTCTTTAGGCACATTCGGCAATCACGGGAAAACAAACGGAAATCCCTTAGGATTTCTTCCTCGCACATTCATCCCTCGCCGGGTGGAACTCATTCCTTGGGTCAAAGTCTTTGTGGCTTCAATCTTATAATATTCCTTCAAAAAAGCCACTACAAGTTTCTTATAATGAGGAACCATGTTGACCTCCCATAGGCGATTCAACACTCTTTGACATTTAGATGGAAGAGTGTTAATGAAGAATCACACCATCTCAAAAGCTAGCATAGGATAACTCTTCCAAATGACTTCTTACATCTTCTTATTGACCTTGAGAACATGTTCGATTATGTCACAACTTTCTCATTGATAATTAGCCAACGTAGCTATTATCCTTGCAAGTCTCACATTTTTCTTTCTAACTGTGTGCGAATGGGTGTACACATATGAAGGGGAAGCATTGTTCTTGCAACAAATGTAGAACAAAAAAGGATTACTTATAATCCATAGGGACATAATTGACAATGAAACACATTCTCCGTTTTTTTTAATAGTCAATGGTCAAACGACGGTCAATGGAAGTCAACAAGGATCGGGTTAGGTCAGACGGGTCGGGTCAAGTCAAATTGATCGACCCAACTAGGTGACGTCACTAGCACGTTTCCCGCACATGCGCAAGGGCATTGCCGAATGACGTCACATTAGGTGTGTGTGGTGCACGCACAGGTGGTTACCTCGGCATGGTGCGCACGCGTTAATGGTTTCCTCAGGTGCGTGCGTCGGGAAACTACCTCGGTGTGTGAGGCCTTTGCTTCTAGTTGGCATGGTCGCATGTCTGGTGGCCCCTAGCGGTGAGCCACTCATTGTTTATTCTCCTCTTGACGAGAACTACAACCCTAGATTATCATAAACTAGTTTTGATTCACGGAAAATCAAAAGGAGGGGTGAATAATATGGGCGTGTCGGGATTTCCGTCCCTGAACGTCCAATGGTGACGTTTCTCAAAATTTCGGCCAAAACAATTTATAAACATCAACAATGATCAGGAAACATGAACAACATCACTCTGATACTAATGTTGGAAACGGATTCCTGAAAAATCGAACCAATGGAATGATCGAATACTAAAAATGAACACGAAAACGTGCCCGGAAAATATGTAACATCGATCGAAAGATATATTACAGAGACGAACATAACTTATTTGCCACAAATTAATGACTGTTGTAGTCTCAGAGGAATCATTTGAAACCCTGGAGTTCCGTTCTTCGAGAGGGAGTAAACTGTTTCATGGGGAAGAAAATGGAGAAGCGTATTTTCTCTCTGAAACGCTACAGTTAACGTTCTCCATTTTTTTTAATTTATATTTTGCAATTATTTTCACTTAGAAAATAACTATCCTTTCCTCTTATAGGCCATTCTCTTATGGGCTGGATTTGGCCTGACATGGGCGGACATGCTTGATTTGGTCGATCAAATAAAAAACCTATCAGATAGGTTGGGCCTAAAAAGAAATATATACGCATGATAAATTGGATAAAAGAAATATTAGAAAGCTTAACTCAAAAACTTAAACAATTAGGTAAAAGAAGATAACACATATAAAGATTATATAAGTCTCACTATCAAATGATGTAAAATATTTCAATATCCATTCTCATAAGCAAGTAGGATTAGAAGTGGGACATTGAATTTGATTAATCAAGATGGACACACACGTGAAAGCGATAATACTTGGTTATAATATTATGTGAAATTTTATGAGACCACTACTAATTATTTTGATAACTTAAGCTTTTAAGTTGAACTTTTAAAATGGTATTTGCTGAAATATGGATTTATATGCTTTTATATATATGGCCTCCTTCTATTTATTAGTTAAAGCCGTCAGCTTAGATTTTCTAACATGGTATTAAAACCATATGCTTTGTGTGTGCATCTGTCTCGTTTGTCAAATTTCACGTGTCATTCTAAATCCAGTTTACATGTGAGAGGGAGTGTTGAAATATAAGATTTAGGGAAAATTCCAAAATAGGACCCGAAGTGCCATCTTTTTCTCAAATAAGGGTCCGAAGTGAACATTGTTTCAAATAGGGACCCAAAGTGCCATCACTTTCTCAAATAAGGACCTGAAGTGGATGTTATTTCAAATGAGAACCTAAAGTGGTTATGTTTGTTTCAAATAAGGACCTGACTTTTCGGCGATTAAGGATATTTTTGTCTTTCCATTTTCCGCCTTTTTTCTTTCCTCTCTTTTTTTTTTTTTGGTTCTTCTTCTTCCTCTTCGCTAGTGGCCGGTTGACCACCGGCGATGCCCACAGAGGGCTAGGCGAGACCGCCCACGCCGGTCCTTACTAGTAGCTAGCGAGGGCCAATCTCGTCGATGGCCCCTAGGTGAGGGTCGCCACGCCCAAGTGACACCATCCCTCACTTGTGGCTAGCGTGGATGGCCCCTCGGCGAAGGCACCCTCACCCGGCCCTTTGTGGGCATCGTCGATGGCTGGCAGCCATCGACAATGAGGAAGAAGAAGAACCAGAAAAAAAGAGAGAAGGAAATAAGAGGAAAATGCCAAATGATGAAAATACCATTGACCGGTCGAAAAATTAGCTAGTCGGCAACCGGCGAGGTGGGGTCCATATTTTGAAACAACCAAAGCCACTTTAGGTTATTATTTGAAACAAAGTCCACTTTGGGCTCTTATTTAAGAAAATAAGGGCACTTTGTGTCATTTTTTGAAATTTTCCCCAAAAAAAAAAAAAAAGGAATAAAGAGGAAAAAAAAAAAGGCGAAAAATCACAAAAGACAAAAATACCTTGATCACCGAAAAGTCAAGTCTTATTTGAAACAAATATAACCACTTTAGATCATCATTTGAAACAACATCCACTCCAAGCCCTTATTTGAGAAAGTGATGGCATTTCGGGTCCTATTTGAAACAATGTCACCTAACCTTATTGAGAAAAAAGAGAAGATCTCGGGTCCCATTTTGGAATTTGCCCTAAGATTTATATACTTTTTATATATATGTGGTCTCTCTTCACCTACTAACTCAATTTTTTTGTTTAACATTTTAATATGTTGAAACATGCTTTTTTGCTTAACAGTGGGTTTTATACCCTTTATATATACACGGTCTCCCTTTATCTAAAAACTTGAGTTTTGAGTTGGACTTTCTAATATGATTTCCTTAGGTTAATGTTTCGACTTCCATCTCGCACTCCTAACAAATGACTAGAGTAGAAGACAACATACCACATCCTTATCAGTTATATTGTCAAACATGCCTCTTAATTGTATATAACAAGATTCATTTTAATAACAAGATTTTCTCATATCCTATTCTTTGTTTAAGAATGGATAATTGAATTAAATAAATAACTACTAAATAAATAAAACATGCCTTACATAAAACACCGCACAGGTGCTCAATATTCACCTAAAACTGCCGTGAAAGAGGGGGCGATAGGGGAGACCTCTACCAAAACGATTGCTAATGATATCGACAATTACGCCGCTAATCATCAATTATAACTATAGACGTGGAAAAGAAGTTTGAGGATAGAACGGGCCGCTGGCTACTCTAGACGTTGAAAAGATGAAGTCGTAGAGTCTCTTTTATTTATTTATTTTATTAAATTGTACATTTTATTTAATAAGAACTCTCAAATTATAATTCGTCTAATTAATACTTTGAATATGCATTAATTTTGTAGGGAAGTTCCTTTGACTCCATATGGGATTGATTGGAGCTAATGTGTCCATTGGACTGGGCAAGAATTTGACGTTGAAAGCGTGTTGAGAAATTTGAATGCCCTGGGTTTGGTTGTGATTTTTATTGTTAGGAATTTTATTGTCATACTAGTTGATAGTCTGAGGAGGTAAAGAAAATTTCAACTTAGATCTAGTCGACCGTGACGGACACGTCAGCTCCAATCAAGTAGCCTTAGAGCATAGATGACATGATTAAAAAATTATGCAACTTCAATTATTTATACAAACTAAAAGATCAATATCTGGATTGAAAAGAGTAAAAATTCAAAGTCGAAAGGTGAATGTTTTTTTTTTTTTTTTTTTAACTTGTTATTCTTCATCATGTCTGAGTGAGAAAAACTTTACTATTTTGAGATGCACTCCAAACCATACATCAACCTCTTAGGCTTCAAATTTGAAATAACGAGTGTGACATCAGATTGAATTCGAAATTTTGATCTATACCACGTTGAGATGCACTCCAAAACCATACATCAGCCTCTTAGGCTTGAAATTTGAAATATCAAGTGTGACATCAAATTGAATTCAAAATTTTGACCTATACCACGATTGCAAAGTAGAAACATATGATGAGCGAGTAACATTATGTACCTTTTTTTTTAAGGGAAAAAGTTATCAAAAATCAAAAATTATGTTCATTGTGATATATTTATTCTGAACTTTATTTATGACATAAAAAATCTCAAATTATGTCTATTGTCACATTATTACCTTGAACTTTTTTTTTATAACATAAAAAAACTAGAAACTTGTACTTATCTAACTCATTTACTCTACGTTAAGGTTCGCTTGTAAGATTTTCTAGCCAAAACGACCCGCATTTATTTCACTTAAGTCACATGAGACAATATCAATATTGTTTGCTATCAGACATCTATGTAGGTAGATTTATACAAAACTTCGACGGAGGATAAATACATAATATATGTACGAATTTAGGATTTTTTATATCCCAAAATTGTTTTTTAGAATACATGTAAAATAATGGATATAATTTGGAATTTTTGGTGATTTTTTTATTTTTATTTGTTTTAACACAAGAAAAGTCCTTGAATTCGTCGTGTATACTTTCTTCGTCCGCAATTTCTTTCATGCTAATTGCCGGCAAAAACGAGCTTAAAGGTCGGGATCGTACGCGCGTGAAGGAGGGATTTTTGAATGAGACGCAAAAGGACTGAGGGGAGTCTTCGGGGAAAGCGGGACCGATTTGACTCGGAGTGAAGATAAGGGGACCAGATTTGACGCTGAACATCGCAATCGTGGGGGTCCCTCAGGAGGACTCACCTAGTTTTCTATTTATTGTGGCGCTGCCGAAGTTGTTGACTTTCTCCGATCCACTGCTTGGAGAAATAGGTGACCCGCATCTATAATCTGACCCAGTCACGTACTTTGAACTAGCACGATACAGAATAGAAAAATTCAAAAAACACGGTATAAATCTATTCAAAAATCATATTCCCACCTAAATTATGAAAATTCAATTATTTATTTATTATATAAAAAAATTAAAAATTAATTTTTGAGCTCTAAATGAAAATATTAAAATTAAATTGTACGGTATATAGTTTTAAGATAATTTATTATTTAGTTTATATTTTTATAAATTGTGAGAATTGGACCGGCAATAAATAATTTTGAGCTTAAAAGTTGATAAATTGGACGAATTGGGCCCACAAGGGGGCCCATAATTTGGCTTGCATTGGGGGGCTATGTGGCCGAAATTCATAGAGAAGAAGGCCTTAATTGGCCTAATTTGAGCTTAATTCAGCCCGTTAAGAATTTAATTAGTGACTAGCCTTAGGATATTAAATTCATCATATAAAAGGCAGAAGCTCAATCCACCGTAATCAAGATTAAACCTAGGTTTTTGCTATAAATACATGTTTATGCCTCATAACTCGAGGTTGGCCATTATAATCTTAGAGTAGACAGGGAGACACACTAAAGAGAAAAGAGAGGAAGGAGTCCTCCCTTGGCCAAGTCATGGAGAACCCCCCGCGAGACCTCCGTTCCGCTGCTGTCGTCAACGCCACTGTCTATTGCTGCCCCATGAGGCCTTTGAACCCAACAACATGAGACAATCGTGTTGCCTCTTCACATCGCGCGCGTCCCGAGCCCTGAGTCTTGAGGACACGCCAAGCTGAGATGTCATCGCATTTGCTGCCGCTATCCCAAGTCGACAACAGTGCTGCTTCCTCCCCAACGCTGCTCGCTACTGTTTTGAGTCATCCCAAGCCCGTTGACGCGACTGCAGCCGCCCTGGTCGATCAAGCCGAATATTTAAGCCACAGCTCCCCATGATGTCCTCACTGCTCGACGATCACCACTCCCTGAGCTACCTACTAAGCTGTTGATTGGGTCGTGCCCTACACCGACGACAAGCTACTGCTACCTGATTTCGCCGTCCCCAGTCGCGATGTCCCTACAATTTCTGCCAACGACAACCAAAGCTGCTACCTTCCTAGACGTCGACCTGTTGCTATTCTTGTTGCTGAAGCTACACCCGAGTTGTTTGTTGATATTATTATTGGAAAGACAAATATGTTGGAAAGGCAGTTGTGATTTGTTTTTATTAGGTTGTTTACTTAGGAAGTTTTGTGTGTATATTTTTTTATTGTGTGGTCCTAGTATTTTTGGTAGTTTAGCCTAATTAGGAGTTTGCTTGATAGCTGTATATTCTTGTATATATGTTGCGTTTCTGTGGCAGTGAAGGACATAATTTTTATTCTAAAATTCCTCAATTCTTTTACATGGTATCAGAGTTGTGGCTGATGGAAAAAAAAGGTGAGGAGAGTTTTGGAACGGACAAAAAAATCTCTAGTTCTTACACACTGAATTCGAATGACAACCCGAGTAATCTAATTACCCAAGTTCAGTCGAAGGGCGAGAATTATGAAGAATAGGCACGAGCTATGCGGACTGCATTACGAGCCAAGAAGAAATATGATTTTATTGATGGATCTATCAAGCAACCAGCAGATGATTCATTGGAACTTGAAGATTGGTGGATGATTAATTCCATGTTGGTTTCTTGGGTGTTTAATACCATTGAACCGACACTTCGCTTGACTATCTCTTACATGGAGAACATGAAAGATCTATGGGAGGATATCAAACAGAGATTCTCAATTGGGAATGGTCCACAGATGCCGCAACTGAGATCGGATTTGGCCAATTGTAGGCAGGATGGTCAACCCATCGTGTCCTACTTCGGTAAACTCAAAATCTTGTGGAATGGAATAATTAACTATGATAAGATACCAGTGTGTGTTTGTATAGGTTGCAAATGCAATTTTACCATTGAATTGAAAAAAAAAAACATGAAGAAGAGAGAGAGTTCATCAGTTTTTGATGGGCTTAGATGAAGAAGGATATGGAATAATGCGCGCTAATATTTTGAGCACCAAACCTTCGCCTAATCTGAATCATGTCTATGCTATGGTTGTTTAGTAAGAGCGAGTGTGAACTATGACATGAACCAAGGATGAAAGAGGCAATCCCATGAGTTTTGCAATCCAGGCAGGTGATCAAAATTCAAGGGGGATAAAGATAAAATCCCGTTTTGTTTTAATTGCAACCGAGAGGGACATGATGCTGATGAGAAAACAGATGAACTCATTAAAAATAGAGTTATGGAGTTGGGTGATGAAGTTGATGATTTAAAAAGTGACTTTAGAGAGGAGCACGCCGAAAGTGTAGATAGAGAAAATGAGGTGAATCATGAAATGGAGGAATTGATTCACACAAACAATGAGGACGTGGAAAGAAGTGAAGTCATCGAAGAGCAGTTAGGTAGGGGACAAAGGGTCAAGCAACCGTCACTTCGTTTGAAAGATTATGTGACAAATGCCATCAGAATAAGCCCCTCGACATGCTCATCGATCCAACCCGATTCCTCAGGTACGCCTTATTCTATAGCACGTTATGTGAGTTATGAAAAAAAATTTGTGCAACACCGGTGTTTCTTGGCAGCAATTACTGCAGGACATGAACCAAACTCTTATGCATAAGCAATTAAAGATGAACGGTGGAGAGAGGCCATGAGTAAAGAAATACAGGCTTTACAAGATATGCACATGGACAGTTGAAAATTTATTGCCTGGGAAGAAAGCAATTGGGAGCAAGTGGGTGTATAAAATTAAGTACAATTCTGATGGTAGCGTTGAACGATACAAGGTGCGGTTGGTGATACTAGGAAATAATCAAGTTGAAGGCATAGATTATCATGAAACTTTTGCTCCTACAGCCAAAATGTGCACTGTACGCACCTTTCTTACTGTTGTGGCTACAAAGAATTGGGAACTTCATCAGATGGACGTTCAAAATGCTTTCTTACATGGCGATTTAGAGGAATAGGTTTACGTGAAGATGCCGCCTGGATTTGCCTCTTAATCATCAGGGAAGGCATGTAGAATTTAGAAATCTCTATATGGTTTACAACAAGCACCTAGATGTTGGTTTGCGAAATTGGCTGCATCTTTGAAAGCTTATGGATTTCAACAATCATATTCAAATTACTCCTTGTTCACTTTTCGAGTTGGGACTGCTCAATTGAATGTGCTTATTTATGTTGATGATCTCATTATCTTAGGTAATGATATTTCCATTGTGCAAAAGTTCAAGACTTATTTGAGTCGTTGTTTTCATATGGAAGACTTGGGGAAGCTGAAATTTTTCTTAGGGATTAAAGTGGCGAGAAACTTAGATGGTATTTTCTTGTGTCAACGTAAGTATGCGTTGGATATGATTTATGAGGTTGGATTGCTGGATTCCAAGCTGGCTAAAACTCCTCTTGAACAAAATCACAAGCTAGCCCTTACTAAAAGCAATGATGTAGACAACCTTGCTTAGTATAGGCGCCTGGTGGGTTGGCTTATTTATCTAACAATAACTCGACCTGAATTGTCTTACGGTGTGCATATTCTTGCACAGTTCATGCAGCGACAAAAGAAAGCTCATTGGGAGGCAGTTGTGAGAGTTCTGCATTATTTGAAAGGAAATCCAGGTCGGGGTATTATGTTGTGTGCCAATTGTGACCTCAAATTGTCTGCTTATTGCAATTCTGACTGGGCTAGTTGTCCTTTGACGAGAGGATCTTTGACTGGTTACTTTGTTCTTTTGGGAGAATCACCTATCTCGTGGAAGACTAAGAAGCAACAGACAGTGTCTCACTCATTTGCTGAAGCTAAATATAGGTCTATGAGTACTATAGTTTGTGAACTTAAGTGGTTGAAAGGATTATTGGATTCTCTTGGTGTGTCACATTCTCAACCTATGCACCTGTATTGCAACAGTTAGGCAGCTTTACATATAGCCACCAATCCTATTTATCATGAGTGTACCAAGTATATTGAAGTTGATTGTCATTTTATTCGTAATGAGATACTTAATGGTAACATTCAAACAAATTACGTATGTAGTTCAATGCAGCCAGCTGATATCTTCACAAAGGCATTGGGAAATGATCAATTTAACTTTCTTCTTCGCAAGTTGGGCATTCAAGATCTCCACGCTTTGACTTGAGGGGGTATGGAAAAGGCAAATATATTGGAAAGGCAGCTGTGATATGTTTTTATTTAGGCCTTTTATTTAAGCCGTTTACTTAGAAAGTTTTGTGTGCATATCTTTTTTTTTTTTTTTTTTATTGTGTGGTTCTTGTATTTTTGGTAGTTTAGCCTAATTAAGAGTTTGTTTGATAGCTGTATCTTCTTGTATATGTGTTGTGTTTCTGTGGCAATGAAGGACATAATTCTCATTCCAAAATTCCTCAATTTGTTTACATATATTGGCATTCATCTACGCCGCCGTTGAGCTCGTCCATGGACTGAGCCGATTTGGTGAGGTTTCTATTTTGTTGATGATTTGGTTGTCATCGCCCGCAACTGCTTGCCGTCTATTGCCGTTCACTATCATGGGGCTAGTTACAATCTAGTCTGATTGCATTGCATTAAAATTTGGAAAGCAAATCTTCAAACTAGGTAAGATTCTTATCAATATTTTATTGCCTGTTTGAGTGATTTAAAGTCCGTTAGATATTTTATTGGATAATGTATATCTACAACATCTAAGAATACCACCCAAAGTTATGGAACTTTCCTAACTTAACAACGCTCTTGGAAGGACATCTAATCTTTAACTATAAGATACGATACTAGGCTGTACGGAAAATCCTTCATCCTATCAATAATCATTTGGATATGGTCGTTAATTTACCCATTTTCAAATCTAGTGGATGACCTTCCATTACTATCCATAACCACTTAGATATGATCATTGGTTTATTTCGTTTCCAAATTTAAATAAGATAACCTTTGTGGATTGTATTATTTAATTGAATATATATCTATTATTTGATTGTTTCCATATAAAGAAAACCCAAAAAAATAGATATGATAGGATTTGATTTGATTTTTGTTTGCCTATTTTAGATTCGATTGCATGTTTAAATTAGGTAATTATTTAATCCGAATTTTAAAATAAAAAAATAAAAAAGCGTTGCTTACGACAACTTAGATTTCCTTTTCTTGATTTAGATTGCATGTTTAAATAATAGGTAATTCTAATTCCGAATTTTAATTAAAATGAAAGTAAAAAAAAAAAAATTCATGCACGTGTCACGTAAGAATAGTTCATCAATTCCATGTCATCTAGTAGTTACAGTTAAATTAAAATGTACGATATGTTAGAATAGTTGCATTAATAATTTCCTGTCATGAGAATTAGGTCATTTGATTAATGTCACGTGATAGATAGCTTGCGTGTTAGGTTGCATATTGCATGTTATTTTAGCATAACTATTTTGTACATCATTGCACTTAGGATAATTGTATTGCATGTAGATTAGATCTCATTAAATAAGGGCAAACCCCCAAAATTGAGTGATGGCATATTAATTGAAAAATCATATTTAGAATTATTGATGTGATTTCTGAGCTTACATTTCAAATGTTTTTGTTACTATGAAGTAAGTCTTGCAATTTATTTACCATTTTATTATTTGTTAAATTGGTGGTTTGCACACTCGTGTCATCACCTCATATATTAAGAAGTGAAGCTGCTTGCTAATTTTATTTTTTTTAATATAAGAATGGTACATAAGGGGTATTGGAGAAATCTAATGTAACTAAATCATTGTATCCAAAATCTCTAGTTCGTAAGAGTAAAGTATTTTCTCTCGATATTTTCTTTGTGTTTCTAATCAACCCACTATAAACTAATTAGTGGTGACTTCTTAATGGTATGGACTTGGGAGAGTCGGAGTTAAATTTAGATTTAATAATCCATTAGTCGAACTTTTAGGTGGTGCACCATGAGAAAAGGTTGCCACAAACCCTAAATTGGTACACACATAATAAATTTACCATATGTTAATTTCTGTTAAATTTTATTGTCAAATTATTGAGTTGAATAATACATGTCAGTTGATTGGTGTATCAGTTTGGGATTTATGCTCTATTTATCTTGGGTGTATCACATTAATTTAATTTAACGAAAATTGACAAAAGGTAAATTTATCACAAATGTAACAATTTCAGGTTTTTAGTAGTCAAAAATTAGTTTGAGGTAAAATTTGTTACATGTGTACTAGGTTTTTGATGATATTAATCCTACATGTAATTTTTTTTTTTTTGAGATTTGAAGGTGAATCTATCATAGAGTACTAAAAGCATTATCAATCTTTTTTGCACTCTCTTTCAAATTCATCATGCTTTGGCCATTGTTGCCGTCGTCGACGAGAATGTGCCACGATGGCTATGAGCTAAATTCACAGGATTGGCTCAAGTTCAAGCCTCCAATCTTGGCTCCGGGCTAGGATCTCAAATCTAAGGCTTGAGTTGACATCTAAGGCTCAAGCCTAGCTCATCGATGTTGCCCTTTTTCCTCATCCACAATGATGACGAGGGAGGAGTGTAGAGGATTGAGTTGCACCAAGGTATGCTAAAGAGTAGATTTTGATATAATTTTTCAATTAATCGAAAGAAAAATGAGTGCGTCAACTTGTATAACTTTCGTCGGTTAGTTTTTGGCTTTCTCATGCCACGAGTAGATTGCATAGGACATCAATCTTGTATATATAACAAGAAGACATATCCCATATTGTGCATGCATGCGCCTTCGTATGCGAACAAACTATGACCATCAAGTACAGAGACGGTTCAATGAAGCGTCAATAAGCGCACTTGTGAACCAAAACCATCCAACATACAAGTTAGTATCGTGCCTTAGGTCTAAGGATCTTACACTTGACCAAAGCATGAATGATCAGACATTGACCCTGCTAAAAGCTCGATGCCGCCAATTGTTTTATGTATGTCACGTTCAGTGAACTTGTCTAAGTCAAGCATCTATGTTCTAACTCAGATATCACAATACCCAATGACTTATGACTCATCATCCCCTCAAGTATCCAATACTGCATGGTGAAGCTTGAGAACACACCGGTCTCAATAGGATCATCAATATCCTCTCAATGATCCATCGATCAGAAATTGTTTAAAAATTCAGCATAACTATAAACCTGTCACACATATTCTTAACACCTTAAGAATATGTTTAGTCGCAGCTAATCTTATGGATTTTATTCATATAAATTGGACGATGAATGAAAAAACTTATTTCCCATTAAATAATTCTTAACATATAATTATTACATGATTGCTTTAGGGCATATAGCTAACAATCTCCCACTTGCACTAAAGCCAACCTATCTCACGTCTCAAACCCATCTTGTTAAGATGTCTTTCAAAAGAAGATTGAGACAATGTTTTAGTGAAAGGATTTGCCACGTTTTCCACTGAGGCTATTTTCTACAAGGTGATATCACATCTCCCAACGATCTCTCTGATGAGATGGAAGCACCTTTGAATGTGCTTTGATTTCTGGTGAGACCTTAGTTCCTTAGCCTAAGCTATTGTCTCATTGTTGTCACAAAACAATGCAATCGGCTCTTCAATGCAAGGAACCACTCCAAATTCTGAAATGAACTTCTTCATCCAATCTACTTCCTTCATTGCTTTAGAAGCAACTACATACTCTGCTTCAATAGTGGAATTAGCAGTTATGCTTTATAACTTTTCCAACTAATTGCACCACCATTGAATATAAAGACAAACCTGGACGTTGACTTATAGTCATTAGGATCTAATTGAAAATCATAATTTGTATATGCTTCAACTTTAAAGTCTCATTCTCCATATATCAAGAACAGATCCTTAGTCATTCTCAAGTACTTAAGGATAGTCTTGATTGTTATCCAGTGTTCTTCACCTGGATCGGATTGATATCTTCTAGTGAGGCTTATAGCATGCACAATATCAGGTCTTATACATAGAATATTATACATTATGCTTCTAATAGCGGATGCATAAGGCGCCTTTGCCTTCGCTCTCTTTCCTCAGGATTATTTTTCCATGCCTAAAATGTCATAATCCTCTTTTGGAATGTTGCATGTTGAAACATGTCAACACTTTGTTTATATATGTAGATTATGAGAGGCCAATCATTCTTCTAGATCTATCTCTATAGATCCTAATGCCTAGAATATAGGTTGTCTCTCCTAAATCTTTCATGAAGAACTTTTGAGACAAGAATATTTTGATTGATGATATCATAGGCATATCATTTCCGATCAATAGTATGTCATACACATACAAAATAAGAAATACAATTGTGCTCCCACTGGCCTTTTTGTATACATAAGGTTCATCCGGGTTTTTTATAAAACCAAATGATTTGATCACCTCATCAAAATGGATGTTCCAACTTATGGAGACTTGTTTGAGTTAATATATGGCTCTCTTAAGCTTACACACCTTTTGATCATGTGCATCTGAAGGATTTTTTCGATGAGAATGATTGTATCTCTAGATATGAGATATTTAAGGGATTATACCGTATGAGTATGGCTAAGGGGATCATCGGTGAATGATCATGTTCTAAAGATGTTTTGGCACATTGAGGAGTTATCCATGCTAAATCTTATCATGGATAATGAATTAGCTGTGGATTTGATATTCTAGTCTTTGCCCGATTCCTTCTTTGGATTTGTCCAGAACTTCCACATGCATAAGATAGAGAAAACTCTTGTTGAGTTACACGGCATGCTGGTGGTTTATAAGAAGGAAATGAACAACTCCAAGCCTATTGTAATGGCTATAGTAGAAGCTTCTTCTTCAAAGAGTAAGATTACTTTGAAGAAAAGGAAATGGAAGAAGTCCATAAAGCATGTTACATGTCCAAAGCCCACGATTGAAAAAGGGAACCGTCACTATTGTGGTGTCAAGAGAGATTAGAAGAGGAACTGCAAGAAGTACCTCGCGAGCTTGAAGGTCAAGCCGAAGAATTGACCTTATGAAGGTATGGTGTCTATACTTATTGAACTAACCTTACGGTTGGTTTTGAATCCAACTTATGGGTTCTAGATTCTACTACAACTTCACATATTTATATGTCTTTGCTGAATCTGAAAGTAAGTAGGATGTTGAGGCAAAATGAGATAGTCTTGACATTTGCAAATGGAGCAAGAGTTGCTTCATTAGCTATAGGTACTTGTTGTTTATCTTTGCCTTTAGGACATGTACTGGTTTTGAATAATTATTTGCATTATAAGAATGCCATTAGGAACCTCATCTCTATATCTCATTTGAGTAAAGAGAAGTGTTCCATTATCTATGTGGAGACATGAATCCAATATGAGTTTGACTCCACCATAGAAATATTGAAAATGACTCTAATCCTTAAAATTACATTTGGTCATCTAAATTTCTAATTAGATAGGACTTGATAGGATATGATATGAACTTCGAGGATTTTATTATATCCTATCAATTATTTGTAGTAATAAATTTAGATATATTCAAATTATATCATGTACATTATTTGGTACAAACGGCATATCAATGTAAATGAACCAAGCATTCTACAAACAAAGATGGTAAAAATCTTTAGCGACATTCTTGTCTACTTTATTTTTATTTACTTATTTATTTTATTTTCATCTCTTTTTAATTAATTAATTTTTTATTACTTTCTTCCCCTCACATCATTCTCTAATAAAATTTTATTAAATATTAAAATGTACTAATATACCTAAAATACTAAAACACATAAAATATGTATATATATACATGAAATTAAGATTAAATTAAAAAATAAATTTCTATTTTTTTTGTTATTTTGAATTTTTATATTGGAATTCAAATATTATTTATATTGAAATATAAATATAAATTTGTTATTCGAGAAAAATAATTTTTTCTATTATGGATAATAGAAAGCCTATCCACATTTATCCCATCTCTCCCAATGGATGATTTTATCTAACTTATATCCCCCTTATATTTAATTTTATCTTATTTTGAGTAGGCACCAAACATAGGATATGATAAATTTTATTTTGTCTTGAATTTTATCCTAACTCGCCAAATGTGTATTTTGTTTTTCTCGATTTAGGATGTAGAATACTTCTCAAAGGACCTTTCAAATTTCCACAATTTACTTCATTTCCGTTCCAATTGTGACATCCCTTGCATAACGCATCATGTCCATGCACTCTGATTCAATTTAGGCCATGTTCAACCAATCTAAACTTGAAATATATTTTAACATATATATATATATATATATATATATATATATATATATATGTATATTTGTTCTATTTTCCCGTTCTATACACTAGCTTTTCTTCAATAAAAGAGCATAACGTTGACAATTATTTTGCCAAAAGGTTTATTAATCTCTAAAATTGAATTTCTTGAAAATCTTTTTCAGCGATAAGAAATTTTCAGATGCGTTTGTTTCACTAAAAATTTCATGGCAAAGGAAAATATTTCATGGAAAATATTTGTGAGAAAAATAGTTAGTTTTCATTTATTTGAAGATTTAGAGAAAGTAATTTCTTTCTTACCAAAAGAGAAAATCGTTTTCCGCAAATCTTAGTTGGTTGTTTTCTGTTCATGGAAAATGTTAGAGGTGAATGAAAGAACCAAAAATAACATGAACCGCTTAGAACTGGACTAGATCGGCCTAGAACCGGCGATTCCCATTGGGATTGTTCCGATTCCTGATTCCAATTTACTGGAACCATTGAGGACCGATCTAGTTCCCAGTTCGAGGTGTGAAATTGTCCACTCACCCAATTGGACCAAACCGGTATATACATAATTTTTTTTAAAGTTTTAACATTTCATATTAAAACTCTAATTTCCTCTTTGTCTCTCTCCATTTCTCGCCTCACTCATCTCATGGCCTTGCCTCTCTTTCTCACTCTCATTCTCAGTGGCCTCTTGCCTCGTCGATCCCTCTCTCACTCTCACTATAGATCGCCTTTGGCCTTATCACCCCCTTTGTTACTTTTGCTCTCGATTGCCTTCAGCCTCTGACCTCATCCTTACTCTCAAGTCTCACGCCTCTTCTAAAGTGGGGACATTTCGATTGGTTCCATGGACCCACTTGGGAAAACTGTCTTATTCATAGATTGGCCCATGGAACTAACGGATAGTTCAATTGATTGGTTTTTCATGCTGTAAATACTAGAAATCAAAAAACGATTTCCTGAACATAGTTTTTTTTTTTTTCAAATAAATGGATCCGTTATTTGATACTTCACTAAAATTGGGCATAGTATAACATGCAGCAAATTTTTTTTAATTCACTTTTCATACCTTTTGCGTAGAATTACTTGGGAATGAATTTCACTCCTACTAATTGTTGAAGAAAATTCCCTTATTAATTTTGATGATTAATAAAACTTTCTTTAATTGTTCTTTAATTTTGATGATAAGTATTTCTGGGTGGAAATTGATGAGTATTATAAGATATTATTTGTCAGACTCAATGATGTAATGGAGATCCTATTCTTTAAGATTTAATCTCGACAAGAACAAGGATAGTGATCAGACCTTGTGCTAACAATTAGTAATTAGGTGGATTCCTTGCTTTATAATGAGAGTTATCCAAAAAAGAAAGTATATCAAATCAAATCCTTCAAGGTGGAATATAGTAAGGTTTGGATAAATCAATCTATGAGAGGCAAAAAATTCTTTCCAAGTGAAGCACTCCTCTTATGAAAACTTTATCTGCTATATGGGCGGTAGAATCAACGAGAGACTTCAATCTTGGCAACCTTGAAACAATCAAATCTTCTGGCAACGTTCAAGTCCAATGAGTAGATTGGATGAGCGATCCTCAGAAGTTATGTCAACAGTCAACTTGGACAATGGGGATTATAAAAGAAGGTCAAGATGCTGAAAGGGAACAAGCTAAAATTCTGAAGTTTATAATTCCTAAATCTTAGTGATCTTCAATCTTACACATTCACCTTTCTTGAGAGCTCAATTATATATTGTTTTAGAGGTTGTTAGAGTGTCAAAAGAGTGACTACATTCACTTGAGTCACAAGTACTCAGTCTTTGTAATCTCTAACAAATTCATTCTATTGGAATTTAACCAATCGATTATCAGAGTGGAAAAATGGAAATAGGCTTGTCAAAGACAAACTACTATAACTCTGTCGTGTGCAATTCTCTATACCTAAAATTTTATTTATATTTTATTATAGTTTATTGTACACCAGTAAGATCTCATTATAGCATGGTTTGTCATCAGACATTGTTTTGTTGCAATAACATTTTAATTTACTTTATTCCGCACTATCACCCGACAGAAAGGTAACAGGAACTTTGGGGAAATTGTGTTGTATGACTTGTATTCAATTGTGCTATTACATTGTACATAAATAGTGTAAGAAGGAAAAAGTAAAATAGGAAAAGTAATATACATGTATCGGAGTTTCCTATTTACTAATATTTACTAGAATCAATTATGTACAGAATCGATTCTAAGATCTTCCAACACTCCCCCTCAAGCTGGTGGCCTATATATGTCAAGGACACCTAGCTTGCTTAATAGAAACTTGTGTTGTCTTTGGCAAAGCGGCTTAGTGAAAATATCTGCTGGTTGATCCATTTGTTCCAATGCCTTTTGTTATGAGAACTCCCTCTTTGATCTTGTCACGAGTGAAGTGACAGTCAACTTCTATGTGTTTTGTTCTTTCATGAAAACTGGGTTTGCTGCTAATTTAAGTGCAGCATCATTATCACAGAATAATACACTTGGTCCACTGACCTGTATTCCCAAATCAGAAAGAAGTCCTCGTATCCAGACTATTTCGCAAGTAGTCTTCGCCATGGCTCGATATTCTGATTCAGCTGATGAAAGTGACACAGTGGATTGCTTCTTTGTTTTCCACGAAATCAACGTTTTTCCCAGTTTAATACAAAAACCGGTGATGGATCTCCTAGTCATTGGACAAGTAGCGTAATCAGTATCACAAAACGCTGTCATCTCCATGTTGCATTCATGTGATAAAAATATACCAAGTCCCAGACACCCCTTCAAGTATTTTACAACCTTCAAGGCTGCATTCATATATGACTGCTTTAGCATATACATGAATTGATCGAGTATCTCGAACCGCATAGCATATATCGGTCTTGTCATAGTAAGATATATCAATTTACCAACAAGCCGTTGATACCCGGACGGATCCTTAAGTAATGGATCCCTGTTTGATGAGGAAGAACTAAGATCATACTCATGTGTTGTTAATTTGACATTCTATTCAATGGGAATCACTGCTGGCTTGCAACCTGATAATCCGGCTTCAAAAACAATTTGCAAAATAAATTTTCTCTGACTGAGGGAAATTCCTTTTTCAGATCTTGCGATTTCAATGCCAAGGAAAAATTTGGGAGGTCCCAAATCCTTGATGTGGAAAGCAGAGTGCAAATATTCCTTGAATCTTGTAACATGGGAATCATTATCTCCCATAATCAATATGTCATCAACATATATCAGCAAGTAAATCGACGAACTTCCCACATTTCGTTTAAATAAAGCATAATCATGCTTGGAATGTTGAAAACCAGCATTGGTTAACGCAGTAGTAAATTTGGCATACCATTGTCTAGATGCCTGCTTTAAACCATACAAGGATTTGCGAAGACGACATACCCGATACTCTCCCTGTCTGCGTAATCCGGGAGGAAGATCCATGTAAATTTCTTCACCCAAGTCTCCATGAAGAAAGGCATTGTGGACGTCCATCTAGTGTAAGGACCAACTTCGTACTGCTGCAACAGATAGAAAGGACCGTACAGTAACTTCCTTGGCGACTGGAGAGAAAGTCTCGTGGTAATCGAAACCTTCTCTTTGAGTAAAGCCTTTGGCCACCAACCTAGCTTTGTAACGTTCTATGGAGCCATCGGATTTGAACTTTATCTTGTAAACCCATTTACATCCGATCGGCTTTCTATGTGGTGGTAAGGGAACAACATCCCAAGTATTATTATCCATGAGAGCAGCAAGTTCAGATTCCATTGCATGTCGCCATTTGGGATCTTGTGCCGCCTCAACAAAAGAGGATGGCTCACATTCTTCTGAAATTCTACTTATACAACACATATGTTCTCCTGATAACCGATTGAAAGAAACATAGGACGAAATCATATATTGTGTACCTGAAGAGTTTGCAGCAGAACATATATAATCCTTAGTCCATGTGGGTGGACGTATTTGTCTACCAGAACGACGGGGTAGCTCATTTAATTGGTCAGAAGCCTCATATGATTCAACAACCATCTCCGTTGCTTCCCCTATTGAAGAAGATAATGGAGCTTCTTCACGTAAGATAGGTGATTCAATTTCTTGACTTGGGGATTCCATCGGTGCTTGTGGAATGGATGATTGAGGTGCCACAAGAAAACCAGGTGCAAATGATATATCTTCATCAGACATAAGGAACTGATTGTTTTTTGATGAAGTATCTTGAGATGGATGGAGCTTCTCTTTGAAAGGAAATATGTCTTCATGAAAAATAACATCCCTGCTAGTAAAGAAATGTCCTGTGGAAAATTCCATAACACGATATCCCTTTTGAAGAGGGGGGTACCCCATAAAAACACATCGTGTTGCACGGGGACTCATTTTATCTCGAGGACCCACACTGGTTGCATAACATAAACAACCAAACACTCTAAGGTGATCATTATCGGGCTGTTTGTTGTAAAGCATCTCATATGGAGTTTTACCATGAAGGATTCTATTGGGCATGCGATTAATCAGATAGGCGGCTGTGACCACACAGTCTCCCCAAAATTCTTCAGGGATTGAAGCTTGATATTTGAGTGCACGGGCTACTTCTAAGAGATGTCTATGTTTCCTTTCTACAACTCCATTTTGCTATGGAGTGTAAGTACAAGAACTTTCATGGAGTATCCCATGAGTAGACAGCAATCTTATGCAATCAGAAGTAAAAAATTCTCGCCCATTATTCGTGCGAATTCTTCCGTATGATTTATCAAATTGATTTCTAATTAAAGAAAGGAAATTGGATAAATTAGTGAATGTTTGACTCTTCGACTGCATAAGATATAACCATGTGGCACGACTATAGTCATCAACTATGGTAAGAAAGTAGCGAGATCCATCACGATGAGGAGTGTGATAGGGACCCCAGATGTCCATGTGAAGTAATGAAAAATGATTTTGAGTTCGAGATGTACTAACTGGGAATGATGCTCGAGTTTGTTTAGCTAAAGGACATATAGGGCATTTTGGATGAGGAAATTTAGCACTATGACCCAATCGTTGATGCAAAAGGAGATTTTTATTATAGCTGATTGCATTACAATAAATGCTTTTATTCAATAATGCTAAATCTCCTGGAGAATTGACCCAAAAATAAAGTCCTTGTGCCTCATTACCCAAGCCCATCACTTTGCTAGTCGAAAGGTCCTAAAAGACACAATTTTTGGAATTGAATATGGCTTTACAAGAATTGTCCATACATACCTTGGCAACTGAAAGAAGATTGAACTCAAAATCTGGAATGTATAGGACATTTTTAAGAACAAAGTTCTGACCAAGATGTACGGTACAGATTTTGGTAACATATGTAGTGTTTCCATTTGGAAGACGTACCATAATAGGAGATTGTGTGTTTTCATGGACATGGGAAAATAAGCACTCATTACAAACTATGTGGTCACTAGCGCCTGAATTGATAATCCATGCATCAATAGATAATGAATTCATTTCTCGAAAAAAAGTACCTGAGAATCCTGCATTAGTGTCCCCAGTCTTAAGTTGGCCCAATGCTTGGATGATATTTTCATACTGTTGTTGAGTGATAGTCTGCTGAGATGCTCCACCACCCTTCTGTGTAGTGACCTGATAGACTGAAGACTCATTTTCCTTTTTATTATTGGGTTTCCCATGAAGTTTCCAACATGTATCAACAGTATGGTGCAGTCGTTTGCAATATTCACAATATTTATTTTTAATTTTTGAATTTTGTCCACGACCTTGCCTGTTGATGTGGCAAAACGAGTACCGTTGGATGCTTTGTAGACCGGACGACGTGGCGAAATATTGGCCGTCCGATCCAGCCGGATAGCTCATCAAATTGTAGCCGTCAGATTACGCGCGTCGATGGCCGTCCGATCCAGCTGAATAGCTCATTAAATTGTAGCCATCAGATTGCCCGCGTCGATCCCAGCCGTTCGCTGCAAAGAACTGATCTGAACTGTCCGATCCAGCTCTTCTATCCAGGCCGTCCATCCGCGAAAACCTAGGGTAGTCTTCGTTCTTTCTCAACGTCGCAGCCGCGAAAGCCCTCTCTCTCAGTTGTGTTACGGCTCCAAGGCTCCCTCCTGTTCCGACGACGGTCTCCGTCGCAACGAAGCCCGAGGGGAACATTGAGAAGCCCGTTCCATCACCAATCCAAGCATGTTCGCTCGCGGCGGCCCTCTGGTTTTCCTCCTGCACAGCCAACTGGAAGATTCGGCCGAGCGGTGGTTGAGGATCCATCGCAAGAATCTGCAATCGAAAGCCGGTGTAAGTGTCGTTCAAGGTGAGTAGGAACCAAGTAGCTTTCTCCTTTTCCTTGATCGCATGGTATTGACGAAGGGTGGCTTCTGGCCCTTCCAATTTCTCCTCGGCCGCTTCAATCTCGTTCCACAGGGCTGATAATCGGTTGAAACAGGCGGTAACCGAAAGGTTCCCCTGTTTTAGCTTGGTTAGGGTTTGTGTCAACGAGAAAACCCTAGCCTTATCTGATTTCCCGTACATTTCTTGCAGATTATCCCGGTATTTTTTCGAATCTTGGTCGGAGGAAGACCGCGGCAACATCAGTGCCAAGCAATTTCCCGATCCAGGAGCGCACAAGTTGATTGCAGCGATTCCCGGTGCCTCTGCACGGTCGTTCGTCCGTCGGGTAAGGTATTGTTCCATCAATAAAACCATCCTTGGTTTTGGTAACAAGGGCACGTCGAAGATCACGAGCCTGGGCGTGATAATTCGTCGTTCCAGTAAGTTGTTGGGTAACCAGCCGCAGCTCTGGCCCGTCCGTTGGCGAAGTGTAAAGCGGATCTCCAAGCTCCAGCCGTCCTCCGTTGAACGGAAACGGGTAAGGGGAAACCGGGTAGGGTTCGATCCCCCGTCCCGGTGTAAATCCGGGTCTGTGACCCGCAGTTGCCTGTGCCGACTCACCAGTCGGGTTGGCCCCATATGGATATTGGGGCCATGGTGTGGAGTACCACGGGGGTGGAGGCCAGTAAGTTGGCCCTGGAATCTGCACTGAAGCATGAGCAGATGCTGAGGTAACATTGGTTACTTGCTCTTCTCCAGTTGATCCATCTGGATGGGAAGGTATGATCGTCTGATCCTGGGCTGATGAAGATTCTACTAAGGGATTCATAACCTCTTTATCTTTTGTCATGGCACCAAGGATGAATTCCTAACTGCTTTGCTAACTGCTCGCAGGAAGAGATCCTCGTTATAGATCAGAAGGAAGCAATGGCAATTCAAGAAAGGTCGCAGAAGCTAGGGCAGGAAACGATGCTCTGATACCATGACAAAAAGGTAACAGGAACTTTGGGGAAATTGTGTTGTATGACTTGTATTCAATTGTGCTATTACATTGTACATAAATAGTGTAAGAAGGAAAAACTAAAATAGGAAAAGTAATATACATGTATCGGAGTTTCCTATTTACTAATATTTACTAGAATCCATTATGTACATAATCGATTCTAAGATCTTCCAACATCACCTAGGTGATCTATCTAGGCCTAACACTACTATCCTTCCTCCACATGTTCATGCTGACTTCGCAATTCTTACCCAGCATTAAGCTGTCGTGCGACTGATGTTATTGTTTTTTATTTCCAGAATTCCTCTAAAATTTATGCTAAGCATTGCAAACTTAATGGACAGAATAAAGCAGAGAAAAGCTCTCAGACACGTAAGATACACAAACATAAGGGACTTCTAATAGTTCAGATGCCAAGCGTTCAGGTTTTGTAGTGAGCAAGAAACAAGCAAATAGCTATCGATAATTAAGTACAACATGAAAGTGGCTTTATCTCCATAGAAGCAAGAAAAAGCTAAGAGTCACGAGGTCGAAGCCGGATGGCAAGTCCTTTAACTGGTATAGGCATGGGGTCGTAAATTATTTTCTCGTTGGGGTCGACCAAGCTCCAGTGAAATCCGTCGACCAGATTGTGCAAGAACACAAGTAGCTCCACCCTTGCAAACTCGAGCCCCAAACACATCCTCGGTCCGCCTCCAAACGGGACGAATGAATATGGAGCAGGCCCAGATCCCTCGAATCTCGATTCGTCGAAGGTCAGTGTTCTTGGGTAGTATGTTGGGTCTGTGTGTGTTGCACATGCACTCCAGTGTAACTATGCATGACAGATCAATGAACAAACGAGTAAGTCCATTATGAATATCTAGCTGAAGTTTCTTCATAACTATTCTGGCCTAGTTGAGCAAGGCTTTATCCGAAAACAAAAATGGCATTGTCTAAACTCGTCCATTTTGCACTTCCGGTCCGTTTTGGGTACGCCATGTGTGCCAAGATGCCCCATGATCAACTCTAAGGAAGTAAGGGGGTATGATGTATTAACGAAGAAAGAATGAACGCATTACCTTCCAGCCTTTGGGAATGGTATATCCTTCGTACGTGAAATCAACTAGAGCCTCACGGAAAGAACCATATATTGGCGCGCTCATCCTCATCACTTCTGAGATGACATTCCATGAGTATCTCATCTTCTGCAAATCCTCCCACTGGAGAAGCTCTCCTCGCGCCTTCGATGCCGTGATTTCGATTTGCTCTAGCGAATGTGAATGTTAAAGTACATATGTGTGGGCCAATGAAATTGCACTGTGAAGAAAATGTTACACTCTTCTGCAAATATTCAAGATTTTTCTAGGCTACTCCTTAAGTATCTAAATATTTTCTTATAAGTTATTTTAAGTAGAAATATGTGGCTAATAAATTAACTACATCTAGGAATTCTCTAGACATAATCTAGGAATATATTTTCTTAGCAAATATGTAGGAGGTAATTGCATCTCCTTTATAGGTCTATAGCCAAGAAGTGCTCCCATTTAGGTGTGCTTGGCTCCCATGTCGAGTGTTTGTGAGAGTTTGGGTGTGTGAGAGAACTTCTCCCAATAAACATTTTAGAAATTGCCTCCAATAAAAAGAGTGTATTTAAGCGAGCTTTGTATCTTTCTCATAAGTGGTATTGAAGTCACGCTGCGCACTCAACAAATTATATTAGAGTTGGCGATGGAGGACCATAAACCCAGTGGCAGGGATTCTGGTAAGTGAGGACAGTGGTCGACGACCACTGAATGGGAGAAGCAGTAAGGGTTTGCAGTACACCGAAATTCTATCAGTGCACAATCAGTGACTGCGATCGATTGGTCTGGGACTAAGCTTACTTGGTATAGTGACGGGCTAATAATCTAGTCATGATGGCGGCTATTTCGAGTTTGGTTAGCAATGTCGAGAAGTTGACAACTCCAATTAAAATAATTGGAGTATCCGCATGTCGTTTTACCTATTGTGTTGAGGATTGTAGGATATTGTTGATGGCAACAGCACAAACACCACCCACAGATGCAAAAGAACTGAGGAAGTGGAAGATAAAGGTGACTGACTCCATGTCCTTGTTTTAACTACATAAGATGATTTATTACAACACATTGAGAGTGCAAAGATGCCGAAGGAGGAATGGAATGCTTTAGTAGCACTGTTAGCTAGGACGATGATGCCATACTACAAGAGTTGGAGATGAGCTACTGTTGGTATCGCAACAAGACAAGACGGTGAGTCAATATTTCTCTAAAGTTAAAACCCTTTATGTAGAAATTCCAAAATCATATCCTCCTTATGCCATCCCCTAGGATAAAAGAATGATGTGGCCAGAGTATTGTGGTATTGTTACTGTCACTCGTGAATGGGCGAAAGACACAACATTGATTGAGTTGGAGAATATATTGGTCAACCATGAGGCTTTAGACAAAAAAATTGATAACTCTATAAAAATAGAGTTATTTTACCTATTTTAGGCAACAAATAATACAATATTTATGAGAAAATATTTGAATTTTCTTCTGATTATTAATTTTTCTTATTTATGCAGCATAATGAGTGTGCGTCATATCTTGCTTTTGCTCGAGGACTAGCAAAATGTTAAGTTTGGGGGTGTGATAACTCTATAAAAATATACTTATTTTACCTATTTTAGGTAACAAATAATGCAATATCTATGAGAAAATATTTGGATTTCCTTTTTATTATTTGAATTTTTCTTGTTTATGCTGCATAATGAGATATCGAGAAAATAAGGAAAAGAATGGAAAAAAATTGGGGATTCCTCAATTTTGTTTCCTAATTTTATATGCAAGCATTGAAAGATGGATATCAAATCAAAATCTTCTAATTTACTCTCTAATTTTATGTAATAATTAAGCAATTGCTTGGAGACAAGGGTCGTGGATGTATCTTATAAATAGTAGAATGTTGAGAGCTTGGGGCCAACTAGGTTTTTATTTTCAGATTGTTTTTTTTATTGTTGTGAGAGTTTTTCAAGTATTTTACAAAGAAGACAAAAGTGATGACAGAATTCAAATTCTTTAATTCAAGATATTGGGTTTGATTTATATTTTTGTTTCTTCTTCTACTATATTCTAATTTTTTTGTATTAGGGCTACAATATAGCATGACCATGATTATATATTATATACTTTTTATGTGTGCAAGTGATTTCATTCATGTGAGTTATATATTATTATATTTAATGCTTTTAAGTGACTAGCTACCACTTGGATGATCTAATGTGTATGTTTGAGACTGAGAAGTGATAATATGCAATTACTCTTTATAATATATATCCATGAATTAAACATGGATAGAGATATGCCGTGTTATTTGCGTAACTTTTGGTGATAAGGTGATTCAAAAACTCATTGTAAGTTGAAAATATTCATACATTTTAATGCACTTATATTTATTTAAATTCACATAGAGATATAGTGAATTAATAAACTGAGTAAATTTGTTATACCTAGAGATATGATAGTAAATAAATTAGGAAATTCTGCTATAACATGCTTGACATTGTTTTTGTATGCATAATAATATGAAATTTACTGCATTTAGTTTTTAAATTTAGTTTTTAAGATTTTTAGTTTTAATTTATTCTCAATTCTATTTTGATTTGTTAGATAAATTTTAGAATCAATCTATTTTTAACATTTAATTGGTTTGTTAATTATCAATCTCTATGGATGATATTCTTTTCTCATTATTATATTACTTGTTTGACACGTTTAATTGTGTTTAGAATTTTACGAAAAACAAATGTTTAAGGTCTTGGTGAGAGATGATAAAAGTAATAAAAGTGGGTTCAAGAGCCAAAGAAGAAATGGTGCTAGCAACAAAGATGACAAATTGAGGAAAAGTCGAGGAAACTAGCAGGCCTGACCAAAAGAGACGAGCACTCAACTTGGGAGAGCTCACTAGGATTGCGACAAGTCATGGAAACCAAAACAGGGTTGCTTCTATGTCAATAGAAGTATGGAGAAGATCTCGTACAAAAGTTTGTAATGCTTGATTACAAGTCGATATCTACTTTTATGGATAAAAATATAAAGTTGTGTGTAGTTGCAGGATGAGAATTGGAAGATTCACCTACATATAGGCCATTGGTGGGTAGTCTTAATTACCTGACGATAACATGGCCCAAGACTGCCTTCCCAGTGGGATAAGCAAGTCATTTCATGGGAGACCGCGAAATCCTCATTCGGATGCAGTCAGATGAATAAGAAGGTATGTAAAGGGGTATATTTGATATTGGACTCTTGGATAAGAACGAAGCCTTGTGTAAGGTAGTAAGGCATTGCAATGTTGACTTTGCTGGATCATGACACAAGGTTATAAACTATCAGGTAAATGTTTAGTCTTGCATCAATAGTGGTGTCATGGTGTATTTAAAGATAACCAAATATGTCATTGTGTTAATAGAAGCTGAATATAGAGTGGTAGTAATGATAGCTCAAGAAAGTACATGGCCAATACATTTCATGGAGGATCTTTGTCAATTGCTAGACTACTTGACACGGTTATACTGTGATAATCTATCGACCATAAGCTAGCAAAGAATCCACTTTTTCAGGCAAGAACCAAGCATGTAAAAGTACACTAATAAATTCTTGCGGGAAAAGGTATTATTGGGCGAGATAGAGTGGGAGTACTCCAAAACGCGTGATCAAGTTACAGGTATCTTCACTAAAGGACTTTGAGCAGCAAAGTTCAAAGAGTTTTTTAAAGCAACTTGGCATGGTTGCTAGATCCACATTTGAGAAGTAGCTGGGAAGTATCGAAGAAAATGTTAGGCCTCCTCTCTTCTCCAAATATTCTAGAGTATTCGAGACTTCTCCTTAAATATCTAAATATTTTCTTCTAAGATATTTTAAGTAGAAATATGTGGGTGAATAATTGGCTACATCTGGAAATTTTCCAGAAATAGCTAGGAAGACATTTTCTTGAAAAATATTTAGTAGTTAGTTACACCTCCTTGTTAGGCCTATAAATAGCTAAGAAGTGCTCCCATTTGGGTGTACTTGACCCCCATTTCAATTGTGTGTGTTTGTAAGAGTGGGTGTGTGAGAATTTCTCCGAACTAACATTATAGAAAGCGCATTTGATAAAACAGTGTGTTTTTTCTAAGTGAGCTTCGTGTCTTTCTCAACAACTATTTTCAGAGCTACTCTGCGCCCTCAACACACTGGTGAGTAGGAAAACCAAGGACAAAGGGAGACTAACCGGCAATGACCTTCTCAAGTACATGAGGCAGCTCACTCAGGTACTTGATGATCAACATTAGAGTCGAAGTGGACGTATCATGGCCAGCGAATAGGAGATTCAACATGTTGTTTATGATCTCCACCTCGGGCATGAGCTTCCCATTCTCGTCTTCGTTTGCTATCAGGTGCGACATGACGTCTTGCAAAGGTGAGGCCGTCTTCCTCTCCAGCTCCGTCTGGCGCTGCTTGACCAACACCCGGAGCTCCTTCCTGATGGAATCGGCCGCTTTCTTCGCCCGATAAAATTTTGTGCCTGGGACATTGATGGGGAGGGCAATGACTCCCCTGAGGAACACATGGAAGTGTTCGGCGAGCCTTGAGACAAGCTGCGGTTCTGTGATGCTCATGAACAGGCGGCATGCGATCTCGAAGGTGTGCCGCTTCAGGGTGGAGTAGGCCTCCAGCTGATCTTTGCCTTCACACACACATATTTATATAATGCAATTATTGTAGATTTTGATGAGTTAACATTTAGAAATTGCTCAAGCATATGCTCGGAGATGCCAATCTTAAGAATCCTCTATGCTTCTATGTAGACGAATTACATTCAAGAATTGCGTCGATATCAAGTTCCATCGAACATGTATGATGATTACTAACCCAGCAAACCTTTTTGACCTGTATTAAAAATTAATGAATGGGACAACTGTTTACGATGGATGAGGACAAAGGTGCGAGAACGAAATAAAATTAGTGCACGCTCAGTTTTAGTCTTTTAGCCTGATGATTAGTCGAGAATCGCTCCTAGTTAAAAGAGGCTCCTGCCCAATAGCTAATAATACGCATTTTTCCAATTTAATTAGGCTATGTTATTTTCACTTTTTGAATAACTTCAGACACGTCCTAAAATACAAAAAGCTTTTGATACCCCTCGATTAGCTTTAAACACACTCTCGCTAATGCTAAGATTATTGAAAAGGGGAAGCCAGACCTTTAATGTGTCCATGAACCTCATGATTTTTGTTCACTTTTCATTAATTATTGGTTCTCTTTTGTGTATGTACAAATCGGAGAAGGTTATAGATTAGCTGCTTTATTACAAGAATCCTCTAAAATTCGACTACTTTAATAAGCATGGTGATAAAAAATTCTGTTTTAAACGAATATCAATTCAGTGGTGATGTGTAAAAATATATTTACAGTCTCTCTCTAGGGTACAATATCCATTAACTCCCTGTCAAGTTCTTTCTTGAGTGATGATTAAAGTGTTGAACTTTGTATGGTTATACTTTAGATTTGACATAAGTCAATTAACAAAATTTACCAACAACGTTCGAAGTTATTATAATGTATCCCTCACAGAATTCAGCTCAAGCACTTTAGTGAGTACAAGAGAGGAAATGAAGTTTGTATAAAAGCAAATGGAAAACTAATAAAGGTGGAGGAGTAAAATAACGTTGTGGATCGTGGGAATGAGCAGCTTTTACGTTTTCAATATATAACAATTTTCACCATTTTCACATTGTCGATCAATTAATTCTCTTGAAACTATTTTCATCAACTCAATAATTTGTTATTTAAAATGTGAAAATATAGTGGGCTTTCATCTAATTTTAAAATTAGAAGACACGGATGTGGGTTCCTTTTCTATGTTATTGCTAAGGCCAAAAGGGTCCAATTGCGCGCAGTCGTTGTCTTCATTCGTTAGTGGTCTCCACGTGCTTCTTTCATTAAAGGATTGTTCATTTTTATAATTTGGATTAATACCCTGAACAATTCCAAACCGGTACACATATCTAAATTTTGACTATAAAAACTCCAAATTGATACTCTTGTGACAAATTTATCCTAACTGATAATAAAAAACCCCAAATTGATATACTTGTAACAAATTCACCTTAAACTAATTATTCAACCGCTAAAAACTCTAAATTGATACATTTGTAATAAATATACATTTCGTTAAATTGGATTAATATCACAAAAAATCACAAAAATTATATAATTATGACAAACGGAGAGTAAAATATCAAATTGGTACACAGTCAACTGTCACGTGTCATTCAACTTAGTAATTTGATAGTAAAACTTAATGGAAACTAACATATAGTAAATTTATCACAAAGTGTACTGATTTAAGGTAAATTTATCAAAAACATACAAATTTAGAATAATTAATTTGTGGTAAATTTTTGAAAATTTTCAGGATATTATCCCTCATGATTTTCCAATACCAGTAGCCGCCGCCCTGGTCAATAGGATTCATTCAATTGTTTCTCCTTTTTTTTTTATTGTTTCCCATCGTTTATCCACCGACCGACCCGGCGAGAGCGACGCAGCCTTGGTATTCTCGAAGTGACGCAAGCGATGACCTAAAAAGGGCAGCAATTTCCAAACCAGCGTCGACACGTATTGCGAGAGTTATGTGTGTTTTATTAGACCGAACGATAAGTTCAGAAAGCATCGCCAGAATCACAAAAGACACAAATTTCAAGTCTAATTAATAATTAATGATCATTAAATAAGCACATACCTTCCCAGTGAGTCCTAAGATGGTCCTTCGTCACCTCATCGATGACCCCAACGCTCCTCATGTGCGCCTCCGGATTGAAGAAGCTCATGAGCAATTTCTTGTCCGACCTCGCCTCATCCCTGGCCTTGGTGAGGAGGGACCTCCCTATCAGCTTCTGGACCGAGCTCGGCCACCACAGCACCACCTTCTTGCCCTCGTTTGAGAACAGGAACTTGTTCCCCGCCGGCCCACACAGGATGACCATCGGCTCCCCGAGCACCGAGGTCTTGAACACAGGGGAGTTGTACTTGGTCATCCGGTCCTTGATGAACTTCTCCGGGCTCCCGTCAAGCTGGGAACGGAGGAACTCCAGGCTCTCGCCAATGATTGGCCATCCAAATCTCCCCGGCGGGAGGTTCAGGTGGTCGGTTTTGGGTCTGAATAGCTTGATAAGGGCGAGAACGAGGAAGAGAGCTAAGGCAGAGGCCAGGGTCAAGACTTGCATGGCTTTTCACAGTTCTGCTTGTTTGGGTTGAGAAGTGATCGTTCAATAAGGAACGAGAGAGAGAGAGAGAGAGAGAGAGAGAGAGAGAGGGCAATGTTTTAAGCAGAAATGTTATTCAAGCGAAGGCGCTGAATAAGTTGGGCCTTTGGACATCTAATTTCATAACGTACAAAGCACAAAGCGGCCTTCATATTTTTCAAGCCTTGTGATGTCACAATTATTGAAGTTCATTTATTTTAGTATGTTAAGAATATAAAATTTGTGTATAAGGCTAAAAATGCCTCGAATAGGAGCTCAGTAATGAAATCAGATCCAAGTAGAAATTTCAAATCCAAATAGGACTAGTGGTTTGATGTCCGAACAAGGAAAATTAATTTGAAATACTTCCATGTTAGAGCTGGAATCCTAGTCAAGTAGGTTTCGCAGTTTGAGTTGGCAATGTTATGAAAATGCAATGATACTTGGTGCTTACACACCATAGCTAACAAAACGAGTGTTAGAGTTCTCTTTTGGTGAGTTTTCTGAGCTATACTATTCGAATTTATAGTGGATATCACAGCAATTTGCTCTTTCCTAGAGTTGTAGTTAATAGTTGGATCGAACAACATAAATTTCGGATGTACTAATCGTTCCTCATTGATTTCTCCCATAAGCTCTTCTTCTTGCATTAGATTTGAATTGTAAGCTATGTTAGATTTCGCGTTATTTTACAACAATTGATGTCAAAAGTAAGATTAGGCTTTCTAGAGTTGATTTGAAACATTTGCTCGTTTCATCATTACCTAAAAATGTTGTCTTTACAATTACGTTTGGAGCAACAGTTGAGATTGAGAAGTTCAAGGGGTTTTGGTGAAGGCGTTGGATGGCAAAGAAAAGTTGGTAGAAATGACGAAAAAAACTAACATGGTAGAATTGATGAATAAGGCAAGAGGTATAATCACGTTGAATCAATAAGATGATGTGTTGATTAAAGTGGCTGTAAATAATGATGCTATTTTGTCATGGACAAGACTTGATAGCTACATTGTCATGGACAAGACAATGGACAAGACTTGAGTCCCTTTATGTGGCTGTAAATAATGATGCTATATTGTCACCGACAAGACTTGAGTCCTTGTATATTGTTATGCCTCGATCTTATAAATACGTGCTCATTCCTCTGAGGTTAATTAAATAGCAACGTCTCAAGACGCATTACCGATCCATTCATTTTAATGTTCATGTGAAAGCAAATAATAATCCCCAGACAACAACAAGATGTGATAGAAAAGCAGGGTTATCATTTTGAAAACCAACAACACTCTTACATATATACATAAGACAACCATTCATATACCATACAAACTGATATATACATACATATCTACATAAGTTCTACAAAGCAGGGGGGTTTCACCAAATTACAAATTCTTGTCCTCCTCTCCATCATCATCCACACTCCAACCGGAGCTTTCGGCAGAATACATTGGGAACTCTGGTTTTTCAAGATTCGGGTCTACCACGTCTATGACCGAGCCTTGAGGAGGATCTGCATTACCCTTCCCAAATGCCACCTCCAGTACATACAGAGGTATCTGTTGACACCTAAATTTTGGCGATCAAGTTATTTATTTATTGCATAGAAAATTACAAGTTAATTTTATCTCCAAAAAAATTTAATTGCATAACATATAGATTTAAGTACATTTATTCTTAATTTGCATTTTTTGTTTGCATTTTATTGGACCGGTGGCGGATGGGTTCAAATTAGTTGGACCAAGCCCACGAAGCGAAAGTTAGCCCAAGCCCATGATTTTTGATCGAAAATTATCTTGTGGGAAAATAGAAATTTTGAAATTTTTTCGAGATATAAATTTTTTGGATAGGGTAGATGTGTGAAAAAATATTGCGATTTATCTTTGCAAGATTTGGATTTAAAGAAAAATTCCATCAGATCCTTATCAATATGGGATAAATTGGCGAAAAAATATTGCGGATGTGGATTCGAAGAAAAATTGAAATCCTAGTCTTTCCCTTATAAAAGGCCATACGCACATGAAGGAAAAGGGGGGGGTTTTTTTCAGTTTTTTGAAAGTAAAAAATTTTTCACAAAAAGGAGAACAAGATGTTCGAGCTCTAGATAGAAGAAAAGTCAACAGGGGTTTTGGGTTTTTCTGCTGAAAAGCAGAAGACAGAAAAGTACAAGGCCAACAGAGGAGAGACGTGCGGCAGAAAAGCGAGAAAAACAAAAGCAAAAAAAAAAAAAAAACAAGAACACTGTTCTTCTTCCTCGGGTGAACCCCTGTTCCCGTGACTGATTCTTTGCCCTGCTGATCCTCTCCGTTCGTCGCCCTCTGCTCACTGGACGCCGCCGTCTCACCAGCCCGACGCTCACCCGCGAGTTCCGCCCCATCGACCTTGCTGCTGCCGCTCCGCTTCAGCCCGTGACCCAGCCGTGCCACCGCACCCCCCGTGTCCGATCCCGTCACGAGCCGACGCCACCTGCAGCTAGATCTGTCCACAGTAATCTCCGATTAGTGACCCAGATCACAAGCCAGGAGGACCCGCAACGCCCTGTTCGACTCCGGACGCTGCCCGCACGCAAATCGCTGGAACAGGACCCGAGCCTTCATAGCTCCGCCTCTGTGCTGCTGCTGCCACCGCCGGTTCACCTTTGCCGGAGTTCACCTTAACCGGACTGACGATTGGCTGCCCTTGGAGACCCATGAGCAAGCCGTGCTCGAAAAAGGGAAAAAGGAAAAGAAAATAAAAAAAAGAAAAAGAAAAATCGGATTAGGTAGTTTTTATTTTATTTTATTTTATCTTCATTTTTTTTTAAATATTCTGTTTTAGTGAAATTGTTCCTTTAAGTATATAATTGATATTCCAACATGAATTAGCCCCTCAAATAAGGGATTGACGATCCGATTTTGAAATCCGATTCGCAATCCCGCAAAATCCGATTTCACGCAGATCGATTCACGATTTAATAAAAATCCGATCTCACGTTCGCTAATTTTTGAGATATCGATTATCGCGATTTAATTTTAAAATTTATTAAAAGATCAGAAAAATTTGAATTAGGATTAGGTTTGTTTTAAAATATTCATAGTCTTATAAAAATAATGCTTTTTGGATTTTATCAATATTATCTTTGTCTTTGATTTTCTGTCTTGATGTTTGAGTCAATTTTATTTTTGTAAAAGAAAAAATCCAAAAAATTTGAATTAGGATTATGTTTGTTTTAAAATATTCCTAGTCTTAATGTCTTATTGTTTGTTGATGAGAGTCTCGGTTTGGGTCCAGGTCCTAGTTGAGCTAGAAACCGCGTGATTTAGGAGCGCCCTCCACCCATTTGACGAAATGCCTCAATCAAATCTATTTTTGTACTTTCCCTTTTTGGGCAAAATTGAGTGTCCATGCATTGGATTCCTTTGGCTAAGGTGTCATTTTTGTGATTAGGTTTCTATGCGTTGGTCATTTAGTCTTTTTGCCACTTTTTCGCCGTCTTTCACAATTTGCATGCTTGGCCAAGAGGGGGCCCTCGGCCGGTGGCGAGGAGGTCGACCGGCAAGTGGTAGTTGGAGTGGGCGTTTGACGAAAAGTGGCAGTTCGGCGGTGGCTTGAGCTTCAGTCAAGGTTTGTCTTTAAAAAATGGGATCTTCGAAAGGCTGGAGCTTGTTGAAGGAGATCGCACAAAGAAGAAGACCAGAGGAGAATAATAATAAAAAAAAAAAAAAACCAAAGAAAAGGCAAGAGAAAAAGTGTAGCCAAAAGTAAAAAAAAAAAAAAAAGTTGCTTCGGGAAGGAGTGGCAGAAAAGAAAGTGCAGTAGAAGAAAAGAAAAGGAAAAAAGACAAAAAAAAAGATATTAATCTTTTTTTAATTAAAAAAATCTTTAAAAATATTTTAAAAATAATTAATAAATAAATAAATATTTTTATCCGATTGGGTCGAATCCACTTTTGGACCGGGTTAGACCCGAGTCGGGACTAACCGGACCCAACCCGGTTCGCTCAAAATAATATAATAATAATAATATATGTTTTAATTTTTTAAAACTAAAAAAAAATTAAAAATTTCAAAAATTAAAAATTTCAAAAGTTAAAAAAATTTAGGGTTTTGTTGGAAATTGACATGTTTTTTCCTTCTTAGTGTGATTAAGTCTTTATTTTCTTGCACATTGATTTTATCGAGTGTTTAATTTGCATATTTAATTATATTTAATCTTGCTCTAGTTCAATTTTACTGCGATGAGATCTTGGTAGCTGTGATTATTATTTTAATGATTTGACACTCGCATGATCACCTTACGTGTTAGTAGATATGTATAAAATCAAGAGGTAGGTCGTGACATTCATTTTTGTAGGTGGTGATGACATTGATGATGATGGGGTGTGCGGTCACAATGGCTATTGGCTATGTGGGGAAGCACAGAGATGCACACATAGGATGGATGCCGATCTGCGATCATCTCGGCAAATTTTGCGACAAAGTCGCCATCTCAATCGCCATCTCCTTTGTATATTTCCTTCTTCTCATGATTCTCACCGTCATCTCCGCCCGTAACTATGGCACCGTGTTTAGGTCTGCAAGTTCAAAGTTCCCAGTAGGAGATTATGCGGAAGATCGATCGAGGTAATGACGCTTTTACCTTGCGTCAGGGACGAATGTAATGCATACATGTTGGGGGCATTCGTAACTTTTTCTTAGGCAGTAAATGTATGAAAACAATTCAATTTTTTTTTTCCAATTATTAGAATGTGTTCATGTAAATGATATCTCTTTCTTATAAACAAACGTCTAATTTTATAGTACTAATAACTATTTGGCGAAATAAAAATTCACGCATTTTGGATCAAAGGAGCTTAAACCGTTCATTTGCTCCTACTCAATAAATTATATTCTGTCGCCTTAGTACCCTACTTTACCATAAGCCTGTATTATTGAGTCGGCCGACATTTCTCTAAGTTACTAGTTAAATAAAATTTAGAATTAAAGAATTCTTAATCCATAGTTTGGACTAATACTAGGAAGATCTACATGATGAGTCAAAAGAAGAAAAGAAAAGTGATTAGTTTAACACAAATTAGAATTAAAGAATTGTTAATCTATAGTTTAGACAAATACTAGGAAGATCTACATGATGAGTCAAAAGAAGAAAATAAAGAGATCTATCCACTTCTGAGCTAACTGGAACTGGAATTTATGGGGGTTTCTACAATAAACAGCCCACAGGAAAGAATAGCTTCTGAGCCCCTTTTTTTATTCAATTTCTAATGACGATTCTTCCTTTTATTATTGTAACTTCTGACTCAAACAATGTTGAATTTGTCTACGGCAACCTTGACGCCCATGAAGATCTGTTAAAATGGTTGCAAGACGTGGTCATATAACCTCGCATTCTAAAGAGACAGAGTTCAATAGGACCTCACATATCTTGCCATTAACATTAGGAACATTTTTTACAAATGAATGTGATATTGCAGGATCTTGACTAGATCAAGTCTGACAATTACGATAATACGCAATCATCACCGCACAGAAAAATTACACGGTTGGTCCCTGAACTTATGCTATTTTTTAAATGTGGTTCTCAAACTTATATTTTGCTCAATCAAGTCCTTAAGTAGGTGGACTTGTCCAAAAAGCCTTTTTGTTGTATAGAATCAATTTCTTCACACCAAACTTCAAAATACTATTCCCTAAATGCCCCTTTCTCTTCAAGACCATTATCACTTAATCACCAATCACTCGTTTTGTCCGTGCTCTACTCTCATAATTTCTCTTGAGGGAACCCCGGGAGGTTGTTGAAGTAGCAAAGCATACTCATTTTCCTCACTCAACTTTGAACCATCATATTTGCGCCTTGTTTTAGCCCATCTCCAGTAAATCAGAATTTTCTGCTCCTGCAATCACTCGAGGTGCAGGGTGTTGTACTAGGGTGTTGTACTTAATTAGTACGTCAATGATGGGGTGCGATGAGAACACACCTTTTTGTCTTGATACGCTACGATTGAAAGACACTCTTTGAAAGGACATGAGGGACTTATATAAAATTCTTCTGAAGATAACCATTGACATGATTGATAGAACATATGTTTAGAAAGAAACTCTTCTTATTTTCTTGTTCCCTTTTATCAAAAGAAAATAAGGTGTCACATTTCTTCTTTACAAGAACAATTGGCATTTATGATATGAAAATGGGATGTTTCCTCATGACTACATTCGGACCAACGTGAAGTAATATTGTTCGTGATTCATCCACAATTTAACGTCCGTTCCCGGATAAATTGTTCATCGCGCATCGAAAACAGGTAAGTTATCTTCCGCCGACTTTCTTCCTATATTGGTATCAGAGCCAAGTTGTGATTTCTGTCTTATTTTTCATTGAATTTTCTCATTTACCATTTAATATCGAGATCAAGAGAATGAAATCTACACTATTCGGATGTTTATTACTCGGAATTGCAATCTAAATTGTAGAAAACGAACCAATCGAAGAACGAGTTTGGGGCTGCATACACCCATACAGTTTTGGCCATTTTTTGGAATTTTTTTTTGGCCAAAATAAATTTCTAAATATATAGGGTGAAAGTACTCATTGAGACGAGTCCAACGGTGAGTTGAGTGCCACTAGAGGAGGCCGGACGTGCACACATGCGCGGCCAAAAGTTGCGGCGCGTGGGCGCCATGCGCTCAACGCACTGGGAACGCTAGAGCGTGAGTGTCACGCGTGTGTCAATGAACCAACGCATGCTAACATCATCCATGATGTCATCCCAAGGTTGGTAACTGCCGGATGACGTCATCGATGACGTCACCACTAGCGGCAGTTGCCGACGATCGACCGGCTGGCGTCCCGACCCGGCGTAGACTCAACTCGACTAGACCGTTGACCAATCAAATTGGTTGAACTGGTTAACTGGTTCATTGGTCAAATTGGTCGAACCGGTTCAACCAGCTAGGATCCTTTGAGGATTGCTGGCGCGTGCGCCACACGTGCCGCACATTCAGGCGGCACGTGTGGGCGCGTTAGAGCTTCGATTGGAGCGTGATCAGCGGTGTTTGGTTTGTATGGATGTTGTCTATGCTGTAGTATAATTATTTTATATGTTTGAGTTTTATAAATGTATAAAAATATGTAGGGAACCCTAAGTACGTGTATTTTTAGGGTATAAATACATAGTTTATTAATTTTTAGCTTGTATTTTCTTTTCTTTTTTTTAGGAAATACAGTAGCTAGCTTAAATGAAAATTATGTCATATATGCTGTGTAGAGCTTGATTCGATGGTAGCACGTATATAGTTTAATATACTTGCAATTTTCTAGTTCCAAGAAAAGTCGAACAATGGTAGGAAGTCCTTATTTTTCCATTACATGTTGGATTGCAGTTTTGATTGTAGTTGCAGCATGATTGTTTTTTTATACGTTGGTTCACATCATTTTATGCTTTTGTATTAATGAAAAATGTAGAAATTACATGAGGTCATTTAATTAGTTTTTCTAATGGGAGTTTGTTAGGTTGGTAAAATTCGAAAGAGTTCTCACTTAGAACTTAAAATTTGCGCAAATTAAACTAGTTAATGATAATAGAACAATCGTACATAGGAGCTGATTAGGAACATAGTGAACTTTTGTTTATGTATCTTTTGTTGAATTATCATTAATTTAGTTTGTCTTTGCTGCAAATTAAATATGTGTGTTACTCTAAAAAGTGTGCTAGTATTGATTCTACGTTTATTATGTCAATGCGTTATAGCAATTGATTATGACTTCAGCATCTAAGACCATTGTGGCTAATCTCAACAAGGGTGAGAAGCTGAACGGTGACAATTATGATATTTGGTACCGAAAGGTTCAATATATTCTTGAAGAGTAAGAGGTTTTTGAAATTCTCAACCATATAATGGATAAACCTGAGCATGGAACTTTAGCTCAACACAGAAGAGATCTTGAAGCTTATCAAGCTTGAAAAAGAAAAATAACATTGCTCACATTAGTTGCTAAGCTGTATGCAAAATGATTTCACGTGTGAGTTTGAAAGTTATGATAAAGCTTAAATAATGTGGGTTGCCTTGAAAGATGATTTGGGGATACATCTACTACTAAGTTGAGAAAACTCACCATCAAATTTGACACATACCGAAAGCGCCCAAATGCAACAATGAGGCAGCATCTTCGGGAGATGTCAAACATGATTTGTGAGCTGAAATTTGCAGGTTACTCCTTTACTGATGAACAACAAATTCATGATGTTATAAGGTATCTTTCTGACAATTGGGAGCATATGAAGATCATTATGACGCATAATGATAATATTGTCACTTTGATGATATATCACGTCATTTGGAATTAGAGAATGAGCGCCTAAAGGCTACGAGATCCTCTACCCATACTTATATTGCTGAATCGAGTTCTCGCAAAGCTTCGGACTTTAAGCGCAAAATGAATCATCAATTCAACAACTAAGGGAATAAGACTGATAAGGCATCTAAGAGGGCTAAGACCTTCCAACGCAAGAAGCATGATGGGAAGAAGGACAAAGCCAAGATAAAGTGTTATTATTGTGACAAGATGTATTACTTTGCTCGTAAATGCATTAAGCTAAAAGAAGTACCATATTAATTCATTACTTTAAGTAATGCTTTTGTTTCTAGTACTGTAATACTTGCTGAATCTCATCCAATGTGGACTATAGACTCAAGAACAATAAACCACGTAGCTAATAACCAAGAAACATTTGTGGAGTATCGTCGGATACAGCCTGGAAGAAGATGGATATATCTTGGGAATAACTCAAGAATTGAAGTGAAAGATATCGGCACATGTAAATTAATTTTACGTGATGGTTGAAGCCTATTCCTACATGATGTCCTTTATGCTCCAGATATTCGATGAAACTTGGTTTCCGTAGTTGTTCTTCTTAGCCTAAGTTATATATTGGATTTTCACGTTGATTGTGTTGACTTTTTTTTGGAACAGTTTATTATGGTTTAGGTCATGTATTGAATGGTTTTATGGTGTTAGACATTGACTTACCAGTACAATGTTAATGTCGATGGTTGTTTTTCTTTAATTGTATATCTTCTAGTAATGTTGAGATTGATGCAAGTACTTAGCATGCTAGATTAGGTCACATTAGGTTACAAAGAATGTAAAGATTAGCTAGAGAAGACCTTTTAGGGTCACTCACTAATGTTAATCTACCTGTATGTGAATGTTGTCTAGCAGGAAAATCAACTAGAAAACCATTCGGTAAAGGGACTAGAGCTGAATTTCCATTGCAACTCATACATTATGATATTTGTGGTCCTTTGAATGTGAGAGCAAAGCATGGAGCCTCATATTTCATCACTTTCATAGATGACTTCACGCATTTCGGTTATGTCTTTCTGATCTCTCATAAGTCAGAAGTATTATATTGTTTTAGACGATATATAGTTATGGTAGAGAATCAATTGAACAAAATAATAAATGCATTAAGAACTGATCGCGGGCATGAGTATCTATCGGAACAATTCAATGCTCTTTGTGATGAAAAGAGAATTGTATGACAATTAACTATTCTTAGCACTCTACAACAAAATGGGGTAACTGAGAGAAGAAATAGAATCATATTGGAAATGGTTAGGTTTATGGTGGCACAAGCAAATTTACCTATCTCCTATTAGGGAGATGTGTTATTGACTGTTGCCAATGTACTTAACCGAATGCCCTCAAAATCAGTCACATCCACCCCTTATGAATTATGGACTAATAGGAAACCAGACTTAAGTAATATACATTCATGAGGATGTGCAGCTTATGTGCATGATTCTTCCCATAAATATGACAAATTAGGTCCTAGAGGCAAGAAATATATTTTTATAAGATATTTTGAACACTCCAAAGGATATGTCTTCATAGATGAACAAGCTGATAGAAGTATGACCGAAATAGAGTCACGAGATGTCACGTTCTTGAAGAATGACTTTCCTAGTAGATGTGAGATTGATAAGGACTTTAAATTATATGAGATGGAAGATCCTAATAACATACCTACTAATGTTGTAAAGGGAAATGAAAATTTACCTCAACATACAAGACCTAATGAGAGTATTGTATCACCTGATGAACTAAATTCAAGAGAAATTCAGTTACGTAAAAGTAATCGTAAAAGTATTCCTCATCGTCATTTTGAGATTGAAGGGGAAGCATTTATGATTGCTCAGAAAGACGATGCCAAGCCTAAGATTGTTAAAAAGACCCTCTCATCCTCTGATAAGGAAGAATGGAGAAAAGCTTTGGAAGATGAGATGTAGTCAATGAGGGCAAGTTGGGACTCGGTTGATCTACCATCCAATCGCAAGGTTATTGGAAACAAATGGGTTTTTAAGATTAAATGAAGGGTAAATGGATCAATTGAAAAGTATAAGGCTCGTCTTGTGGTGAAGGGTCATACTTAATAAGAAGATATAGATTGTGAAGAAAATTTTTCATCAATTGTAAGATTTGCCTTAATAAGTCTTATCCTAGCTATCGTTGAATATTTTGACCTTGAATTACATCAAATGAATGTAAAGACGCCATTTATCAATGGAGAATAAGATGATGAAATCTATATAAAGCAGTCAATAGGTTTCATAGCTAAAGGTCAATAGCATAAAGTTTGCAAATTTCATTGCTCAATATATGGCCTTAAGCAATCATCTAGACAGTAGTATCTTCGTTTTCATCGAGCCATAACAACTTTGGTTTCACAATAATCGAAGAAAATCACTATGTATATGTCAAGCGGTTCGAAGAGAAATTTATGATTTTATCACTTTATGTGAACGACATTCTATTAGTTGGAAATGACAAGGCTTTGGTTATCACTATAAAAGAATAATTGTCCTCTAATTTTGAAATGAAGAACATGGGAGGAACTACTTATATATTATGAGTTAAGATCGAAAGATATCGATTAAGGAAACTCTTACTTTATCATAAGAGTCTTATATAATGAAAATTCTTGAACATTTCAATATGCAACATTGTAATCCCATGGATACCCCTGTCATGTAAGGTAAATGCCTAAGTACTAAGATGTGTCTTAAGATTCTAGAATAAATTAAAGTAATGGAAATTGTTCCTTACGCTAGTGCGGTTGGAAGTTTGATGTATGTTATGATATGTACTGGACCCGACATATGTTATGCCGTGGGATTAGTGAACTGATATCAATCAAATCCGGGTTGTCGTGACCTAATTTTTCGGGGTGAATGACCTAAAATTTGGTTAATGGATTGTTAAGCCTAGACTTAACTTGGACTCTTCCAAGCCCATACCAATTTGCAACTTAGGTTCAAATTCTTAACATGCAATTGATTTTTAACTAGGAGTCGCCACTAATCAGTTTATGGTAGGTCGATTAGATATCTGAGTAAAATAATGAGAGAATTATTTTACTTCTACGAACTAGAGACTTTGGGTACGGGGACTTGGTTACACTAGATTTCTCTAATGCCATTTCGATACCATTTCTTTTTATTTTCAAAAATATTTTTGCAGACAGCTTAGATTGATTTTAAATTTATTTCCCTAACATGTGAGACGATCATGCGAGTGCGCAGACCACCAATTTAACACCTAGATAAAACAATCAATAAATTGCAGAACTTACATGATAACAATGAAAGCATCTGCGATGTTAGATTATAATTTACATCAACAATTCTAGATATGATTTCTAATTAACACGCAATCACTCAATATGAAATGATATGGCATGGCAGCATGTCCTAAACTATATGCATGAGTAAATTTTTTGTGATTTCTTAATGAACATGCAATAATTAAGTATGCAATCTAAATTAACAAAAATGATCTAATTCTAATGACGAGCAATTTTTAATTAAATGAACTTAATAACAGTCACTAAATGACATGCATTTCATGAACCTAATTCTATATGACGTGCACATGATTTTTTATTTTCTTAATAAGCATCCAATCTATCTAGGAGAAATTATTTAAACCTATAATTAATAAACATGCAATACTAACATGCAATGAATGACATACAAAATATGCCATAACTCTACATGACACATGCATGATGATTTTTTGTTTGTTGTTTTTTCCTTTTTTTTTAAACTTCCAAATTAAGAAAGAACTAGCAACCTAAATTAATTGAATTTTTTTTTTTGAATTTTTTTTTTAAAAATTCAAAATAAAATTTTTATTCTAAACATGCAAACCCTAAAACAAGAAATAAACCTAATTCTAACCTACACTTTTTTTATTTTTTTTTAAAGAAAATTAACTTAAGTGACACAATAGCAAATCAAGCAATATTGATATCCAAATTGTTGAACCATATCTCGCGCATGAGATCGGGTTAGTCAATTTCACCTAAATCACGAATCAAACCTCGGGCGGGAGATCGGATTAGCGACTTTTTTATGTGATTGCAAGTCGGATTTTGGGCACAAAAATCGAACTGACAATCACTAATTTCAAGGCAGTTTCATATCATGCGATTTCAATTTTGCATTAAAGGGATAATTACACTAAAAAGAGAAAATAATGAAATAATAATAATAATAATAATAATAATAATAATAATAATAATAATAATAATAATAACAAACGATAAATACAGAAAAAAATTACCTAAATTAATTTTTGGCTTTTTCTTTTTTCTTTTTTTTTTAAAAGAAAAAAGAAAAGGAGAGGCCAGCTGGTCGGTGGGGAGGAGGGTCGCCGGCGAGGGAAGGCACCAGCGAGGAGGGGTGTCGTGCCGTGAAGGAAGGCCGATGGCGGAGACGGCATTCAGGTGCTTGGGCGTCAGAGACTGGCAACGGGGCTGGGCACGAGCATGGCGTTCGGATCTCAGCTTGCCAGCGACGGTGGCGAGTTCCGGTGGGGCAGATTTGGGAGTTGACGTTAGGTCACGAGCAGAGGTGAGGTCAATCTAGATCCGCCGGCATCGGGTCTCGGCTGGATTAGGGTAGAGCACGATGAGACGAACTGGCGACAGGTGCGGTGACGCTGGTTGTAGCAACGGGCAAATCTGGAATAGCAGGGGTGGCGTCAAATCGGAGCAGGGGATCTTAGCAAGAGACGAAGCTTCGGCGGTCGAAGACTCCGGGGTCAAGTCATTGCAGGTGGAGGCCGACTGAGCGCAGCATCGGCATGGGCAAGGGTTCACCCGCGAAGAAGATGAACAGTGCCGATTTTTTTTTTTGGCTCGACGCCGTACACTCTCTCCTTTTTTCAAAATTCTACTTTAAAAAAATCAACCTTTCACCTATTTTGCTCTCAAAATTTGCCGACCCCTTTTTCTTTACATCATCACACCTTTTATAGGGTGAAAAATTAAATCCTTATTGCATATTTCGTTTCCAATTTTGCTTGTGCAATATTCTCTTTTGCATTTTCCGCATATTCCATCCAAAAAAAAAAATCATTTATGCTTAAAACACATCCCCCAGTGTATATTACCTGAATATTCAAAAAATCTAAATGGAATGTGAAAAATATGAATGGATTATGTGAAAAATATTTTCTTCATCGGCGGTCTAAAATAAAACAAAATAAAAATAAGATGCTTATAAACTATATGCCATGTGTTTTTTTTTTTATTATTTTTTTTAGTAAAAATTAACCCCCAAAATTATGCAAAAATTTATGTGTCAACTCGGGTTAAGCACAATGGAAAGCAGTGAAGAGGACCTTGATACTTGAAAAACACCATGGACTATTGGCTTTGTTACCAAGGGAATGATTTGCGCCTATTAGGCTATTCATATACTGATTGGGGTGGAGACTTGGATGAGTGTAAATCGACTTTTGGATATGCATTCTTGCTCAATGGAGATGCAATTTCTTGGAATAGCAAGAAACAAACATGCACAACATTGTCTACGCTGGAGGCGGAATTTGTTGCATGCTCTACTACAGTGCAAGAAGTAGTATGGCTAAAACTTAGTCACTATCACTGAGGTTCCAAGATCGGTGATAGTTTATTATGATAGTCAAGCAGCCATTACTTGTGTGAAAGATCCCAAGTATCATGGAAGGATAAAGTATATCGACATAAATAATAACTTTATCAGAGATATAATAATGCAAAAAGAAGTGATCCTACAATACATATCAACTAATAGAGTGGTTGTTAATCCATTTACAAAAGGCTGTTCCTAAAGACGTATTCTTGACCCGTAGGATGTCACTAGGATTGTTTAGAATGTGATATGTGTTATTATAGAGGATCGTTGGTTTATGTATATGTAGACATATATATTGTACTTATTTGTTTATTAGTGACTTGATGTTTTATCAATAAATACAAATTCATTATGAGACTGACACATACACACATATATTATTGAGAAATATGTCAGCAAGCAATGATTTGCTCACTCACATGAGCAATCACCTCAAGTGTTATAATTAGCACATTGAGATGAGACATTATGTACAAATAAATATTGAAGAGCAAGTTTAGTACAAAAAATAATATGTCGCATTGATTGGAGTCAAGATGAAGTCTGTGATTTGTTTATAATAAGACCGAACATGATAGCCCCCACAATCATGTATGCCTGAAAGAGGCTGGATGTGAGTACTTAATTGGGCACTATAGAAAGCGAGATGATTTAGCACTTGAGCTAAAGATGAGTACGTGAGAAGCACGTGACTATGTTTAGGCTAATATCCGTATAGTGGATATATTTAATAAATGAAATACGCTCTTATAGAAAGAGAAATCAACCATAGCATGTAATTCACACTACATGTGCATTGTATGACTGACAATGGAAGGTGAGTAACATTATTTCTATTTACTCATCATATGAGCCCTTGAGATAATTTATAATTTACCTCATTTTGTGACATATTCTCGAAGTGAAATATCAATGTTACTATTTTAGTATGTTACCGGCGGTCATGAATAGATGTGATTTTATGGGACATGTCTAAGAAAGCAATTGTTCTAAAATGGAGAGAAATATGAGTGTGAAGAAAAACTATTATTATTTTACATCTATCACATGTATTTATTGGTCAACCAATTATATCGCCTTATGTGGTTGCAAATATAATTATAAATACATGGTTTTTTTTTTTTTAGAATAGTCAAGTATAGCCTTTAATGGATATGTATACTTGGATTGATGTAACAAAATATGTTTAGGGCATTATGAGACATTAACTATTTATTTCTTTTTAGGGTTGTAGCCATTATGTCATCCTTAACAAGTGCATAATTTGAGTTCCCAAGTGCAGGTGTACTCACTGGTCGCATGGCTTACTTGCTAGTATAAATTGTTTTGTAAAGTTGATAAATGTTGGATATCTTATATTCTTGATAGAGCGCTATCAAATCCATCATGTTCGAGTGAGAGATGTTGTACTTAATTAGTACGTTCATGATGGGGTGCGATGAGAACGCACTGTTTCATCTAGATACACTACGATAGAAAGACACCCTTTGAAAATGCATGATGGACTTATATAAAATTCTTCTGAAGATAACCGTTGACACAGTTGCCAGAACATATGCTTAGAAAGAAACTCCTCATTTTCTTGTCCCTTTTTATCAAAAGAAAAGAAGGCGTTACATTTCCTTTTTACAATAACAATTGGCATTTACACTGTGAAAATCATATTTTTTCCTCGTGACTACATTTAGACTAATATGAAGTAATATTGTTCGTGATTCATCCACAATTCAACGTTTGTTCCCGGGTAAATTGTTCATCGCGCATTGAAAACAAGTCATCTTCTACCAACTGTCTTCCTACATAGTGGATAAGGAGACTATCACAACCGGTGTGTGATTAATTGGATATCAATTGGCATCAAACGTGTCGAGAACATATATTAAGAAAAAAAAAAAAAAAGCTTTCTACTGAACCGCACTGTCCTGTCATCCTAAAATTTCTAGGCCAAAAATCGCCACAAAACTACAAATACGCGCGCACACACGAGTGAACTAGCAACAATTTCCACCAAAGTTGCAATGGCGAAAGCACAACAATGGCAACTATGAGATGATAACCCAGCAAACACCTAAGTGCTAGTGCCAAACACACATACACACAGAGACACGGACTTTATGCACAGAGACACAAAACACTGGCCTTTTAGCGATCCAATCAGCTACAAGTACAGCGAAAACAAACAACCAGACGGAATTTCTCATAACAGAGATTGCATCCAAAGAAAAGCAGAGACCTTGGAACCGTCTCGGCTCTGACCCAAATCAAACGAGTACCGGCGACCCCTGAGCAAGTATCGGGAGCGGGACCGCAACAAAGGAGAGAGAGGAGGGACAGTACAACCCCAAGGGAGCATTCCGTGCGGTGTAGATTCGCATGGCCATCGCCTCCGCGACTTTGCCGAACTTACCAGCGCAAGGAGCTGTCTTGACAAAATTTACAAGAGGCTGTCGATAGAGAGAAGAGACGATGGTGAACAATAGACCGATGCTTGCAAGGGGCAGGTGAGAAGCGACGAGAATCGAGCAGGGCGAGGAGTGACGAGAATCAAGTTGCAACAATGATCGGGCAGCGATTTGGTTGAGGAGCGGCGAGGGAGAAGAAAGAAGAAAATATAAACTTAATTAATTTAGAATTTTCCCTTTTTTCCAATCATAATTTTCTGACAAAATTGCCCCTATTGTAATCACCGGAAAATGTTTGCTGGTGAGTTAAGGTCCTCAATAGAGATTAAGTTGATTATTTCGGGTCCTTATTTGACACAAAATTTACTCCGGGTCCTTATTCGAGACAATGAGTTTACTTCAGGTCATTATCTGACACAAAGTTTACTTCATATCCTTATTTGAGAAAATTGGTCCACTTCAGGTCCTTATTTGGAATTTTCCCTTAGTATCACTATACAAATGATACATTACACTCGACAATATATTAAAGTTATCATCTTATCCTACATAATGTTATCACTTTGCCTAGAGAAAGTTATTAATTTTAATTTAATGTATCATATTTTTAATCACAAAAGCTAGAAGATTAAAAATTTATATTTATGATGGCTTAAGAACACATAATGAATTACCTCATTTTATCTAATAGTTTGAGCAAAATGATATATCTAATTATCTAGCCGATCTTGATAAAAAAAAATGGAAAAGGAAAATTTATCAATATATGAAAGGTTAATTTGTTAGAAACATGACAAAATGTTAAACGTATTTATGTTTAGATCATACTTAAATATTAACAAAAGACAAGCACAAAAAGGAAAAAAAAAAAAAAAGAGAAATCCTTGCTATTCTACTCCTTTTATAAATAAAGTATTTAATATCGGTTGTAAATTCAATCTCATGACAGTTGAAGTATAATTTTAATATATGTTTAAAACTTTTGTCTAAAATATTTTATGTGAGTTTGAAAGTGAAGAAAGTATAGCTAAATTCTCAACTACCATTTTGCAATTCAAATTAAAGTGTGAAAAGCTCACAATTGAGTTGTTAAAATTAATCTGTCTAGCAATTCAACTTTAAAATAAAGTTTTGTTTAAGCTATTTAATAAAAAGAATAATTAATTGTGTGTCCATAAGCCGTTATAGGGATCATATCTTCTATGTGTTGCGACCTATACCTTGAGGAGAGATGGGGCCCTCTCATGAGTAATGTTTAGGGGTATTTGTTCATCAAATAGTTCAAGTAGGCGTTCCCATAAGAGAAGGCTTAAAAAACGATGTCTAGCTGGTGAGCCACACCTGTTCCATCAATTAGGAACCTAGGTTCTCCCAAACCCATACCTCGCACAATATATATTTGTTTTAAGGTTCTTAAAGCAACCTAAATATGGATCTAGATGTCACCACTAGCCTCTTTGTTGGGGTCGGCTAGATGCTCATTCAAGGGTCAAAGGACCTCCATTGATTTTGTTAACATCTAAATTTTGACAACCCAATTAGTTGTTTATTGCATAGAAAATTAGAGATCAATCCCAACCCCTAAATAAAAATCTATTCAGTTAAATTGCTTATAAATTACAGGAGCATTTTTTAATATGGGTAATAATAGTCCCATATAATTGCATTTGCATTGAACTAGTTGTGGATGAATTCGAATGAATATTCTAAACTTAACTGGACTAAGCCTGTGGTGGCCAATATCATGTGTGGAAAATCTAATGAAAATTGAAAACAATAAAGATATTATATTATTACGATTTTTCTTTCACATGGCACATGAAAAAAGGGCGATGATCTTTGGGGTATATGTGCGTATATGGTTATATCAATCCTCTGGATTTTCAGAAATTTCAGTCAATATTGAAGGAAAGCAAAAAATAGATTTGGTCATGAGGGGAGTATTTGGGCGTGTATCTACGCACGGTCCAATGTGGAAAGAAGCAAAAAGCGAAAAAAGGAAGGTCGGCAAGCTAGTGCATGGGAAAGGGAGGAAAACATAAGCGTGATTAGGATGACTAACTGGTTCCATGACTCATCTTTCTCGACGAGCTCGTGATTATGATGATGAGTTTTGTGGCTAATTCTCCTATCAAATTCAATGTGAAAGGCGGTGACATTTGACATTGTCAGTTATATCATGAGTGATTATTAATTAAAATTATTTTAAGTTTTAATCATTCTAATTTACCAAACTTCTCAAGAGGGAAGAGAGAGTTACGTGATTCCTATGAAACTAATAATTTTATATGAGATTAAATGATCATTTATTTTGTAAAAAATGAATGAGTTAGAAAATATTTTCTTAAAAATGATCGTTTATGTCGCTTATAAAAGTGAACAAACAAAAAATATTTTCATTGTTCACAAAAATGTTTAAATATAAATTAGTATCGATAATGAAAACATTTTTCATAGACTAATTATTTCAAACAAGATAAGCAACCTTTAAAAAAAAAAAAAAAATCTAGATTAATCACATTCCGCGAAACAAACAGAGTCCAAGCAAAGTGACTTGAAGCTTACGATCCATGGTAAGGCACCATAATGGAGAAATCAAGCAAATGTCCCACAACACTATTCAAATTGGGATCGTTGGAGAAGCTCCAGTGCCCACTGTGTCGGTTTCAAAAGAAAAAAAAAAATCACTAGAATTTAAGTAACATCGATAATGAAGTGATCGGAATTTTCATAGGCAAACACGATAACATGACACAACTCAACTAAGAATCGACAAAGCGGAAATGCAAGGTGGATCACCAAGTTGAGGACAATCACAACACAAACTATAAAAACGATAATCTCCATGAGATATGATGACATGATATGAATTTCTTTGCAAGAGACAAGCTAGAGACTGTACCAATCTTGGCCGAGAACGAAGAGGGCCCAGAACATGGTGCCCTGGGTGGCCCAATACAGAGGCCAAACGACCCAGCTATTCAAATACGCCGCCCCACAGGAAAGCCCGAAGACGCGTCTCTCAGGACATAGCACATTGACCTCCACGGATCCTTCACCCAGCAGTGGTTTGGTGTCGCCGCCCTCACGTTCGCCAGCTTGAACGGCGGTGTGGCCCCGGGGTCGAAGATTTTCTCTCCTTCTCTTCCTTCTTCCTCGTAGATGACCCCATTTCATTTTCTCTTCTCTCCTTCATCATCTTCTTCGTCAATTGGTGAGACTTGCAATGGGGCTCTCACTCAAGTCGACAAGAGAGACCCAAATGGTATTCCGGTTGGACGGAGCATTCTGATCAGTTGTTCGCGACGAAGATTCAAATTGATGACCCCTATCAATCACTTGCTGAGTCTATCACGAACAACTTTGGCTCAATGAAATGGAACGAGCTTTTGTCGTGCAAACTTTAAGAATGGATGAGCTGTTGTCAGATGATTGGGCTTATGAAGCGAGTCTTTGGTGCCCTTCCATCATGATAAGTTAATTCTTTTTTATGAAAATTGTCCAAAAAGTCATAAACCTTTACACTTTCATCAATTCAATCTTAAACTTTTTAATTATGTCAATTGAGTATTAAACCTTTTTACACTTTGCCATTTGAGTCCACTAGCTAATTTTGATCGGAAATCACTAACATGGTTCCCAGCGATCATACATGGTGTGGCAGCATTAGTATTAACAATTTTTTATTAACATTATAAATTATTATTGAATTTATTAATTCTTTTTCTTATTCTTTTTTTTTTTCATTTTTCTTTTCTTCCCTTCTCCCTCCTCTAGGCCATGCCGAGCCTTGGCGAGACTCAACCTTACCTTCACTAGGTGAGGCCAAGCCTTGCCCTGAACTCGCCAAATATGGCTACGTCGAGCTTGGCCCAACCATGGCAAGGCCAACCTCGCCCAACAAAGGTGAGGTCGACCTCGCCAGCCCTTGTCTCTGGCTAGTTATTAATAACATTCACTTAAGTGCCACAAATTGAAAAGTTGATCCTTTTAATGTTGATGCCAACATGAACAATTAATATGAAATTCAAAAATGGAAAATAAATCCATGCCGGAATGGGAAATAATAAAAAAATCCATGTAGGATGATTTGTTGGAAAAGACACTTAAATGATCAATTTTACCCTGATGCAATACCTAAGTGAGCGGAAAAAAAAAATGTTATAGCCATCAAGTGAATACTATACCAAAGTTATGATACTCCTCCTATGCCTATGCCGCAATTAGCTTATCTGGTAGATTCTTTGTGAATTCCAAATAAGATTCTTGCCTTGCACCCCTTCAATGTCAATCGTAGCACCTTTGCTAAGTCTAATAAACGGGATAAAGCCGAGATCATTTTAATTAAATAAGATGATGGAACAATCATGACGTAAATCAGCATGTCTTGGCCACCTTAATGATCGTTGACATCCAACCAGCCATTCACCATCGTTAGCCACTCTCCTACATCTTTATGGGGGTACACATTTAAACTAAACTCAGAGAAATAATTGCAAGGAATAAGCGTTCAGTCATATCAAAGAAAAGGCCAAAACCCCCGAAACTATTCAGTTATATCACAGATAAGGTAATTTCACAAATGACCATTTCCCTTCAAGTTTTAAATGGAACTTTTAATTCGTTTTATTTCTAAATCACACTTTATTCTTTAATAACGACATGAAAGGGGAAAAAAACCATGGTGAGATCAAAGAATCTTTGCAATTGTCACTCAAAGAAAACCCGACATTTAGAAGAAAAACCCATTACTAGTATCAACATTCAAATCAAAATCATATAATCCTTAATGGTAGTTGGACAAATAGGAAGTGATTCTACAATCGAAAGAAGAAAATAATGGTGTCCCTAGCGATGTAATGAAATAGAATTGCAAGGCAGTCAATGATACCATCTCTTTTCGTTAGAGAGCAATAATTTAAAACTCAGTCCATGAACAAAACTAATTATTAGGAAACTAATCCAATTTCATCCCCAAATATAGGGAGAGATCCTCTTTTACCGATGTCTGTGTGTATTGGATTTTAAGGTCCCCCATGTCTCTAGATCCTGGGTCCATCAGTTCCACTTCACCTTATGTGGAACATCATCTTCTTTTTCTTTTTCCTTTTTCATTAGAATTCGCCCATCTAAAACTGATCCTCCACCACCAAACACTCCTTCCTCAACTAAATACCCAATTTCTCTCAAAACAAGGAAGAAGTAAAAGATGTTGAGAAGACACTAGAGCAAAACCAACCCATCTTCATTCTCTCGGGAACCGCCATTCAGATTTGCTTGAGGGTACTGTCTATCGCTGCGACTTTGGCCGTGGCATTCGTGATGATGACCAGCAAGCGATCCACGACAGTTTTCGGCATTCCCGTCGATGCTCGATATGCAAAGTTAGTAGCCTGTGCCTGTTATCCTTGTTATTCCTTCTTACAATCGTCAGACGAAGAGACTGCTCTTCTAGTAGCTATATTTTCTTCTTCCTTCACGACTTGGTATCGTACCGAGGCATAGCATATCGAATCATACCGTATGATTCGAAATATTATTTGGCTAATTTCGACACCGTTCATGCTTGTAGGTGGTGATGACATTGGTGACGGCGGGGTATGCGGCCACAACCACTATTGGCTACGTGGGGAAGCATGGAAATGCACACATAGGATGGATGCCCATCTGCGATCATCTCGACAAATTTTGCAACAAAGTCACCATCTCAATCGCCATCTCCTACGTATCTTTCCTTCTCATGATTGTCACCGTCATCTCCGCCTGCAACTCCAGCACTGTGTTTTGGTCTGCAAGTTCGAAGGTCCGAGTGTTGCAATATTTTATTATTATTTTAAATATGATCCCAATATTGTATTTTTCAATTAATCCCGATTTATTGCCCAATTTATTACCCACGTTTATTACGTGATATTTGCTCGTTAATATATTACTATAATGGTCTTGATAGAATATATTAGTAATGTAAGAAATGGAATAAAACATCGGGTCGTCTAGTCTCAACCCAATCACTACAAAAAATATGCCATCACGTTGGAGGGGTATTGGCTAGTGGAATGTTCGTAAAATTCTAAACGCAAGTGCACGATCGAACAAGTAATATAATGATGAGATAAAGTATCGCCCCACGGAGATCGATGATTAATAAACCAATTAAATACTAAAATAGACTAATTCTAAAATTTATCTAACAAATCAAAATATAATTAAGAATGAATTAAAAACGAAATTTGTAGACTAAATGTAGTAAAATCAATCAGAAAAATATGTTAGAGCATCCGATTTCACAATAACCACTAGATATGAATTTCATATTGTTATAAATACAAGAACGATATCAAACACGTGATAGCGGAATTTCCTAATCTATTTACTATCCTATCTCTAGGTATAGCAAACCTACTCAGCTTATTAATCCACTATATCTCTATGTGAATTAAAATAAACATGAGTGCATTAAAAACTATGAATATTCCCGGTTTACAATGAGTCTTTTGGATCACCTTATCACCGAAAGCTACACAAATAACGCAGTATATTTCTATCCACGTTTAATTCATGGTTATATATTATAATGAGCAATTGCATATTATCACCTCTCGCCTCAAACACATGCACATCAGATCATTCAAGTGGTGGCAAGTCACTCAAAAGCATTAAACGCAATAATAAATAACTCACATGAATGAAATCAATTGTAGAACATAAAAATCATGAAATTCACATCATCATGGTTAGGCTACATCGTAGCTCTAACAAAAGAAAATTAGAACATAGTAGAATAAGAAATATAAATATAAATATAAATCAAACCCAGATCTTGAATCAAAGAACAAGCTAATTTGTCACCACTTTTGTCTTCTTCAAAATACTTGAAAAACTCTTAACAATGTAAAAACGATCTCACTCAAAAAAAAAAAACCCTAGCTGCTCTCTCTTCCTATTTATAGGAAATCTAAAATATCTACTTGTAGATAACATTAGAGAACAAAATCAAGAATTTCCTAATTTGATATCCATCTTCCATCGCTTTTATTTGAATTCCTAATAATTGCCCTTCTTTTCCTTATCTTCTCCATATTTCATTATTCTGCGCATAAACAAGGAAAATTCAAATAATCGAAGGAAATTCAAATATTTTCTCACAGATAATGCATTAATTACTGCTTAAAATAGGTAAAATAACTCTATTTTTTATAGAGTTATCATGGAACAAGATATACACATATGGCGTTTCCTTATTCGCAGATCGATCGTGCTTCATGGATCCGTCTAAGGTTTTAGGATTTTCCGCATTTGCAGATTTTCATCAATAACTAGAGGTATGTCGACCTTTACATTTCTGCAAATTGATCCCGAATTTTGTACAAATTTATCTGTGAATGATAAATTGGGATCGTCGGGTTTTATTTAGATTTAGTCTTATAATGAGTATCAAAGCTTGTTTAGAATCTTTGTCTTGGTTAAAATTTTAGAATTTTTGTATGTTTTCACTGCATTTTGTATGGGTAAAATTCGGATCCTTGGTGGTTTAGAACGGAATTTCAAATTCCAATCAATTTGAACAACCCACCATGCGATGACGGATCTACATGGTCACACTGCCATTAGGATGAAAAACCCTAAAGATTATTTGGCATATTACTAATTGTCGGAGGTTAATTGAGCAGTGAAACTTTGGGGGTTAGGGTTTTAGGGCAGATTGTTTTAGGCTTAATTCCAATAAATTTGTTGGTTGTTTTTGCCGAATCTTGAAGCTCTGCATTCCTCTTGGCATTCTCTTCGAGACCCATTGATCAATTTGATCGGACATGGGCCGTGGAAGAAGACCCAACGGCGGAATGGAGGCTGGTCACGATAGAGTAGTGGCGAAAGAAGAAATCCCACGGAGAGAAGACTTTAGGTGCATGCCATGCACACGCCAGAGGGCAAGTAGCACGCACGCGCTCGAGCACAACAAATGGAGTGCTATGCAGAATTACAATTCTGCCATATGCTGCCTAGTTTACCATTTAGGCCCTCTGCATAAAGGAAAATCATGGTTCTGCCCCAGTCGCATAAAATTCCGATTTTGACCCCTTTGGACATGAAAATTTACGATTTTGCCCTTTTGGACATAAAATTCCTATTTTACTCCTTACAAGTGAAATTCTAATTATGCCATTGCGTGTAAAATTATAGTTTTAACCCTTTTACACATGATTTCATTGTTTTGCCTTTACATGCAATTTTTGAATATTTTCTAGTAGAATTACATGTCTAGTGATCTGTATATATTTAACTAATTGAATATTAGCCACAACATCTTTGATTATATTAAACTATATACATTAAAAACTTATGGGTCACATACAGTGAAAGGACATTCATTGTGATTAGTCACATTAATAGTATGGATTTTATCTCATAGGATTTTTCAATATATTAATGTAATTAATTAGGATGAAATATTATTTTATCTTTCTTAATTTACCCATAGGGATTAAGGAAGGGAATTTAATTTGATAGTTTCGTCATGAAGTAATTATGAATCTATTTAAATTAGAAACTTAGCCCGTGGGTAGTTTTTGATGTTATGTAATTCATATTTTATAACATGTTTTACATTGGTAAAATATTATTTAAGTTTATTTGAATCAAATATATTGATACATAAGTTTTCCTTTGATTATGATGCGGTCTTATTACTTACGATTAATTATGGTATAATTGTTCCCGAGCTTAATGGAAATAACTATAAAGAATGGAGGGAATTAATTCTTCTCCAATTGGGGTGCATAGATCTTAATTATGCTCTACAGCCAAATGAATCACCTGAACCTATTGAGGATAGTACTCAAGCTGAATATACTCTTTAGGCACAATGGAAGTGGTCCAACTATCTCAGTGTGATGTACATAAAGACAAAACTTTCTGCTAGTATTCGTAGTTCAATCATTCAGCATAACAATGCCAAAGAATTGATGAAAGCTATCGATGCAAAATTTGAGTCTTTAGAGAAGGCACATACCATAACCTTGATTATGAAGTTTTCATTGTTGAAGTTTACTAGTGTAAGAGGTGTGTAGGAGCACATTATGAAGATGAGGGACATTGCAGCTAAACTAAAAAATTTTGAGGTTGGGATATCAGAATTGTCATGCCCCGATCCTCGGGCACACACCCATCCCTCACTTTGGTCGATTTATAGCGACGTCCTAGGACGCATTGCCAACCCTTTCATTTTAATATGCACACGGAAGCAGATAAAAAGCCTCAGACAATAAAATAATGGGATATAAAAATAGGGCTATATTTTTCTCAAAAGAAAAACCACAACCACACTTTTTGTACAAGGCAAGCCTCATAGTATATATTACAATACTACTAACAAGAGTCTGATCTATCTCATAGCACTTCACACTTAGGGTTTGCAAAACGGGGTGATGTCTCAATCCTCATCCGGGTCATACTCCGGCTCATCCTCGGGACCCTCCTCGGACTCCTCCTCGAGTTCCTCATCAGGGTCCTCCTCTTCGAGTTCTTTCTCCTCAGGTTCCTCATTAGGGTCCTTCTCTCCGGGTTTTTTCTCCTTGGGTTCCTCATCAGGGTCCTAAAATGTTGTCCCACAACCGGGATGAGACTATGTCTCAACAAGTTCTACCCCCTAAGACCTGATTAGGAGGCCAATACACCTTAGGGCTGCCTAAGCACAACACAAATCAGATGACTTATCTTGACCTCAGTTCCTTCTTGCAAGTCAGTATATATATCAGATATACACGAACACATTACATCACATCACCCAATCAATTGCAATAGAACTATCGATCAATCGACCTAGTTGATTACATGTCATCACGACCATTTCTTGGTCGGCGCCTTCCATACTATCTATAAGTCTGATCAACATCCAAGACTACTCACCCAAGGTGATATATCGATAGTATATTACCCTATCTCCAGATGACATATAGAGTCATCGAGCTGTCAAATCATACCATCTTGTCTCGATATGACAAAGAGAGTCATCGAGCCGGTATATCAATATCATACCATACTGTCTCAAGATGATATGTAGAATTATCGAGCCGATATATTATACGTGCCGTCTCAAGATAATTTGTAAAATCACTGAGCCGGTAGATCATACTGTCATGTCTCAAGATGACATATAGAATCACCGAGCCGGTATATATGCTATTCTAAGCAAACAATCAAATTACCATTTTTATCATTTCCAATAAAATATCGTGTGTGGGTACACGGTCGGCCCTAGTCAAAATATAATAATTTTCTTTCCACAAATCCCACCGTTTTCTATAGTCCACCAAAACATTTTTGGCGCTATCAACCGACGCCCGGTTATTTTCCAATTAATTATTCAAAATTAATTAATTTAGGAAAATAATCATAAAATCATTAATAAATCAATTCAGCACAATCTAGCACTCAATAAATTAAACAGATTGCATCATGATAATCAGAATAAAATTCTAGTCGTGAACCATCTTGGTCTAATTTTTCGAAAAAAAAATAAATAAATAATTAATTAATTCCGAAAATTATTAAATAAATACAATAAATCCAAATTAGGTCCGTAATGCCTAATTGGAAGCCGAGACGAACCGGGAAAAATCTCGAGATTCGTTCAATAAATACTAGAAGCTCTCTATTTGCTAATGACTAAGTCTAACCGCCTAACATGCATCATTAAGTTACTAATTTAATTGTTATAAACTAATCTAGCCACCTAATTGTACTTAATTAAATCTAATCAACTCCTTTGCATCATTAGCATATTAATAAGGGATTAGTGAGCAAAACTCACCTGATTAACAATCTGTTCGAATCGAAATGTCAGGAACGTCACAGGGGACGTTTTTCTCCAAAGCAGGCCTAAGGTTCGGGGCCCGGAAACACCTCAAAACGGCCTTGGGAAGCTGCTGGAAACCCACTTATGGGCTTGCTGTTTGGCGGCTGAAAACATAAGAAAACAAAGCTAAAGTGGCAGCAAGGTTCGGGGATGGACAACAAGGTGGTTTTGGGTCCAAATCGGCGGCTCCGAGGACTTCCTCATCCCTTGCAGCAGCTGAACAGGCTTGGAACGGTGGTGCAAAGCAGCTGGACAGCGAAAGGGAGGCGGCAAAGTGCGCCGTGCACGAGTGGTGCACACGCGGGCTGTGGCGTGCAAAGCGGCGGTCTGGTAGTGGCGAGTGGCTATCCGACGGCTCTTGGCTACTCCGATCTTGTTCTCTGGCTTGCTGGTTGCAAATGGAGGGAGAGAAGAGGAGTCTTGGATGGTGGAGTGAGAGAAAGGGAGGCAGAGGATAGAGATGAGGGGGATGGAGGGCCCCCTTGGCCTTAGTTTCCACAAATTTGTCCCCTAAGTGCTTGCCCACCAAGCCAACTTCCCTTGGCTATCATTGATCCACCAACACACTTCTCACAACTCATGAAGTGGTCCACTTTAGCTAGGGGGAGGGGGAGCTACGAATTTGTAAGAAATGGGCTTCAAATATATGCTTGATCTACTTCAATTCAACCTAAATTGACCCTCACAAATTCAATTGACCTATCACTGATCATCTTGGCATTTTTCCTCACCCATGAATCTATCTCGCATCCCAAATTTACGACCAAAAATAATCCCCAACATTTTCTAAACAAAAACGGTCCTAAGCCGACTTTTTCTCAAAAAGTCTCGAGTTACAGAAAAATCTTCTGAGACCGAGTCAATATTCCTAAAATTTGTTGTGACATGATAGAATCTTCAATTTCTGAAATCAGACTTGAATTGGTGGTTAATTTCCATTCGGCATGTTTTTAGCATGACCTAGACTACCAAGTAATTTTCAAAGATTTTTAGTACAAATGACCAGTGGTTGATTTTCTTGAGTCACAATGAACCCACTCGACATATTGGCAACTCTTAATTGTCGTGAAAATCTTGATGATTCAAATACGGACACGTGGTACCAAAAAGACAGAGAAATCAAACTAGTGCCAGTCGATGAGAATTTTCCAATTTAGTGGAGTCACCCACGATTAGCCACACATCTCCATTGAACCAACCTATCTCTAATCTCTAATTGATTTATATCTGTGCCGTAATGATCTCGGCAAATGAGCACGGTCGAGTAATCGATCCCTAGTCGAATTCTCAAATATATTGCATTAAAATTCCTCAATGGCTTCCCCATATAGTCTAATTATCTTAAGAGTGATCAGTTCTGAGAATAACCCTATATGGGCGTTGCTCGATTTATTTAGTAAAAAATAGGACTGGAAATCTAGGATGTCACAAGAATCATTTCTTGTGTACTATATCTTGAACACTCTTCCATAAGAGTATGCCTTTTTCAATATCTATTACAACACACGTAACACTAAATGGTCAATTAATAAACTCATGATCATGTGTATTCAAGAGGAAGAGAGGTTGCTAATGGAAAAATGAGAAAACGCTCATATGGTAACACAAGATAAGTATAAACGGCAAGATAAGTAGAAAGGAAAAGGTAAGATATCTCTACCTCCCCAAATTGGCACTAAGAAGGAATCCAAGTACTTCTTCTGCAAAAAAAAAAAAAAAGGGCACATAAAGAAAATATTGCGTCAAATTTAAGGCTTGGCTCAAGAAAAAATGTAACCTACTTTTATGTATTATTTATGAATTTAATATGGTTGATGTAAGTCACAATACTAGGTAGATTGATTCCGATTCTACATTTCACATTTCGAATTCCTTACAGGGTATTCAGAACTAGCGGAAACCAGTGAGAAGTGAATAAAACATCTAATCCGAAAAACAAAATGCGCTCGAGTATGGAAGCTATTGGGACATATAGATTGATTCTCAATAGTGGTTTTGTTTTGAATTTAGAAATGACATTTTTATATTCCTAGTTTCTCTAGGACTTTAATTTTAATTTCAAGACTTGTACTTTTAGGATACTCCTTTGAATTTTCAAGTTCAATTTTCAATTTACCATATAAATGTAAAATTGTTGGGAGTGATATTTTATCTAATGGTCTCTTTCGAATTAATTTACAAGATAATGTCATTTATGATGCGATGCACATTTATGATAATGGTGGCATAAAATGATATGTTGTGAATGAGGATTCTTCTATGTTGTGACACTAAAGATTGTGATATATTTCTAACAATAGAATTAAGCGATTAATAAAAGATGGAGTACTTAGTACTCTAGATTTTACTGATTATGACACTTGTGTGGATTGCATAAAGGTAAAGTAGACTAACAAGTCAAAGAAAGAAGTTAAGAGGAGTACGAAAATATTAGAAATCATAAATACAGATATTTGTAGTCCATATATGGACTCAAATTGTTAGAGATACTTCATCTCTACTTGCTTTGTACTAAGCACGAAGCACTGGATGCCTTTAAGGTATTTAAAACTGAAGTAGAGAAACAATGCGGTAAGTAAATTAATAGTATGAGATCAAATAGAGGTGAAGAATACCATGATAGATATATTAAAGATGGACAAACACCTAGTCAATTTGCGAAATTTCTTAAAGAGCATGAGATTATTGCCCAATACACTATGCCTAGTTCTCCAGACTAAAATAGTGTAGCAAAAAGAAAAAAACTGAACTTTATTGGATACAGTGTGGAGTATGCTTAGTAGCTCTAAACTTCCTAAGTCCTTATGGATTGAGACTCTTAAAACGATAGTATACATATTAAACCGAGTTCCAACCAAGGCTGTCTCAAAGATGCATTTTGAGTTCTTTAGAGGTTGAAAACTTAGTTTGCGACATGTATGCGTTTGAGAATGCCCATTTGAAGTAAAAATATACAATTCACAGGAAAAAAAGTTAGACCTAAAGACTATAAGTGGGTATTTCATTGGATATGCCAAAAAGTTCAAGGGATACAGGTTTTATTATTCATCTCACACCATTAGGTTTGTGGAATCGAGAAACGCTAAATTTCTTAAGAATGACTTGATCAATGGGAGCGATCAATTCGGAGACCTTGTTCTTGAATAAGATTATTCAAATATTCAACATTTCATCTCAAATACTAGATTGACTGTTGTTTACAATGCCCATTCAGTTCAATCGGCCATTTAACAATTAATCATTGAAAATCCACAAGTTGCTAACATTGATTTGGTAGGCCTAACTGTTCAGCGATTATCAATACTAAACTTATAGTTGAACAACAAACTCCTCAGGAGAATGTTGATGCAACATGAAGAAGGTCAACTAGAAGTAAGAAATCAACAATCTCTAGTGATTACATTATGTATCTGCAAGAATCTAACTATAATGTTGGAGTTGAAAATGATTTTGAGACATTTTTATAAGACATGAGTTGTGATAAATCCAATTTATGGTACAATTCCATGAAAGAAGAGATGAGTTTCATGGTATCTAACGAGATTTGTGATTTAGTTGAGTTACCTAATGGTGTGAAGGCCATTGGTTGTAAATGGGTCTTTAAAACTCAAAAGGATTTATTGGGCAATATTGAGAGATACAAAGCCAAACTCATTGCCAAGAGATTCACTCAAAAGGAGGGAATAAATTATATAGAGACATTTTCTCATGTATCTAAAAAATATTCTCTTTGTATTATTTTGGCATTAGTTGCTCATTTTGATATGTTTGGCATTAGTTGCTCATTTTGATATGGAGTTACATCAAATAGATGTGAAAACGGCATTCCTCAATGGAAAACTAGAAGAAGTGGTTTACATGAAACAACCAAAATGATTCTTTTCTAGTGCTAGTGAGAATTTTGGTGTGCAAATTTAAGAGGTCTTTATATGGCTTGAAACACGCATCTTGTCAAAGGTACTTGAGGTTCCATGAGGTATCTCTTCATTCGGTTTTGTGGAAAAATGGATCAATGTTTATACCAAAATGTTAGTTGGAGAAAATTTTGTTTCTTTATGCTATATGTGGATGACATTTTATTTACAACTGATGATAAGGGGTTGTTACATGAGGTGAAATAATTTCTCTTTAAAAATTTTGACATGAAAGACATGGGTGAGGCATCATATGTCATTGGCATTAAGATCTATAGAGAAAAATCTCAAGGGATATTAGAACTATCTCAAGAAACCTATATAAATAAGGTCTTAGAGAGATTTCAGATGAAAGATTGTTCACAAAGTATAGCACCCATTATGAAGGGTGATAGGTTTAAATTGAAACAATGCCTAAAAAATGACTTTGAAAGGGAGCAAATGAAGAACATTCCATATGCTTCTACTATTGGAAACTTGATGTATGCTCAGGTTTGCACTCAATCTGACATTGCTTTTGTTGTGAGAATGTTGGGAATATACCAAAGTAATCCAGGTATGGACCACTAGATTGCAAAGAAGGTGATGAGGTACTTTCAAAGTACAAAGGGACGCATGCTTATGTATAGACGGACAGACAGCTTGGGAGTAGTTGGTTACTTTGATTTAGACTTTGCTAGCTACTTTGATTTCCGTAAATGTGGCATCCCAAAATTCAAGGCAACCTCTAGATGTATTAAAGCCCATGATTAGGTAATGAAATTTCCTATAGTTTATGCTTTAGCCATTGGTTTTCTTTTAAGACCAAGTGTTATATATTTGTGTTCATGAGTTATTAAAATTAGTATTATAGGATAAATTAATGAAAATGATTTATTCTTGGCTATGCACCTCATAGATTTAATCCCTATAGATTAAATGTTACAAGATTATGGCCATATGAAATTTAAAATTTGAAATCTATAAAAGAGAGAATTAAAGATGAATAATTGAAAGTGAAATTGTGGGTTTAATTAGGCTTGGGCCTTAGGCCCAAGAGTGTGGACCTTTAATGGGCCAAAAGGCCGGCCCATGAAGCCCATGGAGAGGGCTACCGTCGACCAAGGAGAGGGGGAGAGGCCGGCCCACTTCCAAGCCCATTATGCATGGGTCTTGCCAAGTGGCAAAAGGGAGACTCCATGCATTGGCCATTGTGGGTGGCTTCTAATCATTGCTAATGATTAAGTTTAAGGGAAATAAAAGGGAGAGAGTGGCCGGTTGAGGGGCTGTCGCCCAAGCCAAGTGAGAGAGAGAGAGAGAGAGAGAGAGAGGGTTGCGAGAGAGGGAGAAACCGAGAGAGAGGAGGAAGAAGCCACTCGCCCGCCCGTCGCCCGTCCATCCGCTCGTCCGTCACCGTCCGTGTGCCGTTGTTTGCTCGATTTTGGAGGCAAGTTGGGATCCATATTCTGCTCTTGCATGTTTGTCTTGCATGTGTGTTTGAAATGGTGGTAAATCTCGGATGTTTAGGGTGTGAGAAACCGAAGTTAGAGTGTGTTGTTCTTGAAAATGTATTCTGTTTTCGACTGTGCCACCTGACCCCGAACGTTGTAGAGGCTTGCATGTGGGTTTTTAGTTGAATTTTGGCTTTGAGTTCTTCACGAAGATTGTAGAAAATATCTCAAAGTATGACATACTAAAATTTGAGATAAAATGGTTGATTTTTGAGGGGTGAAACCTTCCCTCTACAAAAAGGCTAGATCTGAAACTGTTTCGTCGACCTCTTGGTGGTTTTGTGTGTTGCATGTCGCTTTTTTACTAATAATTTCACTTCGAATTCTTCACGAAAGTTGTAGAGAACATCCTGATTATTAACATACTCTAATTTGAGGTAAAAAGAGTAATTTTTCCTAGTGAAATGATTTTCTTTTGAAGACGGTAGATCTGGAAGTATGGTACTGGACTCCCGCGACTTCGTGGACTAAATGGTGACTATCCTTTGAGAATATCACCTAGATCCCTTAATGAAAGTTGTAGTGGACCTCTTGAAACAAAAAAATATTAAAATTTCAGAAGAAATGAATAAAGATAAGTAGGCGAAACCTCGATTTTTCGGAGACAGCTATACTGGACTGTTTGGTACTAGGAACAGTAGCTTCGTCTGGCCATAGTAAATTATCTAGGACGAACCTGGAATATATGTCTTCATGCAAAATCTACCTTAGGGTCTTTAATATAACCTGGTAAAATTCATAATTTTTGGAGGTCATTCGGGTATTTTAATTGAAATATTTCAAGAACTGCGCAATCTAACTTTATTCGAATTTTGCATGCTGTATTGTGTGAGCCATATCTTATTGTGTGAAACTCTTTTGGGCACGTGTTCTTCATGAAATTTCTACCTTTATGTCTTGTCTATCACATGCTCTGATTTTATGATTTTTGAAGATCATATGGATATTTAATTTACATGTTTTCCGAAACTGTGTAAGCTGGAATTTGCTAAATCTCAAAAGTCATGATGTATGGATCATTTTAAGTTGCATGGACCCCATGGATTGTATCTTGTTGCATGTATGATGATGATTGGAAATGCATATAAGAATCAAATGATGAAAATGATCTTGTTTGCCATCACATCATATGCCATGTTGAAATTGAGCTATAACTGAAAGTGAGAACTAAGATAAGTGAGAAGGCTGTCGGAGGTGTGAGCCAACGATACCTCGGGAGTGTCGGGATGCCTGGCTAGAAGGGTAAAGGTTGGATGCTCGGTTGTGTCATGATACATGCCCAGAGGTTTGTACTGGATGTCCGGTTGTATCATGATGCATGCCCAGAGGGTCCTCAGGAGTTTCGAGATGCCCGGAGCGTGGGGAGCCGGAAGCCCGGCAAGTATTGTGCCAGGGGATGCCTCATGATGCCAGTTGGGGTACGAGATGCCTGGCAGGTATTGTGCCGGATGCCCGGAGGTTTGTGCCGGAGGGTTCCTCGCGATGCCAGGTGGGGTGCAAGCGATAAATGTGGAATGCAAACATTGGTCCCGGGAAAGAGAAATGTGGCGGCCCAAAATGAAAGAATAAAATTGGGAAATTGAAATTGAAATATGCATGATATGGTACAAGTGACATGATGATGATGAGTGCATGGATGTATGTGCACTTATGGCATGATGGTACGTGTGACATGATGATGATGAGTGCATGGATGTATGTGCACCTATGGCATGATGGTACATGTGACATGATGATGGTAAGTGCATGGATGTATGTGCACCTATGGCATGATGGTACATGTGACATGATGATGATGAGTGCATGGATGTATGAGCACCTATGGCATGATGGTACATGTGACATGATGATGGTAAGTGCATGGATGTATGTGCATCTTTGACATGATGGTGTATGTGACATGATAAAGGTAAGTGTATGACATGATGGTGATGATTATATGAGGATGTATGTACACGCGGTATGATGACATATGCATGGTATTAAGGTAAATTATGCATGGATGCTTGAATGACATGTATCATGCTATGATTGTATTGTGTGATGCATTGAGTGGTTTATTAGTTCTTTACCTACTAAGTGGTTGTACTCACTCCTTTGGGGACCAACATTTCAGATTAGAAAGATACCGCTCCCTGCTGTCACGCGGGGCGTCTTTTACGGCCTTCTTTCGGATGTGGAGGTTGAGTGTGTGGAGATCGACTGTCCCACCATCCCTGGTCTGACATTCATTCGGGTTCGCACCTTAGTGATGTATGACGTGGGCCTAGCTGAGGGCCCTATCATTCAAGAGTTCATATTCGTTCACGTTCGTCGAGACGAAGTGATGCGGGGGATGTTGCCGCCACCACTTCCTGATGCACCGGGATGGGTGTGAGGGCCCGTGCGTGAGAAGTAGGAGCTACAACTTTTTAGACAATAGCCGACACTAGTTGATGGAGGGATTTGCACGATTGTCATAGAGGGTCGAGTTATCTCTTTTTGGGGTTATGACCGAGTGTAGTGAGAAGTCTTGGCCTTTCTTTTGTTGTACCGACCCGAAAAAAAAAAAAAAATCCATCATGAAAATATGTAAATAAAAGTGTCTTGGCTTATCTTTTCTTATGGTTAGTGGTGTGCAATTGTAGCATGGTCTAAGAAGGGAGAATTGGTAGGATTTGATTATGCTTTCGCAAATAAGATGCGCTCGGACCGTTTCAAAAAAAAAAAATGCCTAGGATCTAAGGTACTTCTTTGGTAAGATGTGGTGACCTTGGGCGCTTCGGGATGCCACAGTAAATCAACATCGGAATATGATTTTATGTTTGCTGGCAAAACTGTATTCTTGAGGAGTGCAAAATAGACCTTGGTTACCACTTCCCCTATGGAGATAGAGTTTGTTTCTTATTTTGAGGCCACCTCACATGATGTGTGGTTAAAAAGTTTCATATTGAGGCTTAGAGTTGTGGATTCCATTTCTAGGCTGTAGAGAATGTTTTGCGATAATTCAACTGCAATTTTCCTGGCTAAGAACAAAAAAAGTGGTAGTTGAAGCAAGCACATCGACATCAAATATTTAGCCATCAGAGAACATGTTAAAGAGAAGAAAGTGGTCATAGAACATGTAAGCATTGAATTGATGATAATTGATTCTTTAACCAAAGGCATGCCACCAATGAGTTATAAGGATCATGTATTTAGAATTAGCATTAGTCCACTTATATAAATTTTTCTTTATATGAAAGAATTTGTGGACTTTTATTCATTTGCAATGTTTTTCTCAATATAGTTATATACATTTAGTTATTCTAAAAAAAAAAACAATTACGTTTGACTTGGACTAAACATAAAGGTTATTCATTAAGTTATTTTATCACATATGGGCTGATGAAATGCATTGTGATATACGGAAGATAATACTTGCTCTAAGATGACTCATCGCCGTGATTCATATATTTTATTTCAACATGAAGTTTATATGGGTTTGGGTTAATATTTCATTTGATAGAATATTGGGATCAAGTGGGGATATGATCCCAATATTGTATTTCTAAATTAATCCCATCTATTACCCAATTTTTTACCAGCGTTTATTACATGATATTTATCCGTTAATATATTACCATAACAGTCTTGATGGAAGACGTCAGTAACATTAAAAATGAAATAAAATGTCAGGTCGTCTAGTCCAAGCCCGATCACAACAGAAAACATACCATCACGTTTGAAGGATATTAGCTAGTGGAACAGGACATATAGATCTGGTATTTCCATATTCGCAGATTGATCGTGCTTCATGGATCCAACCAAGGTTTTAGGGTTTTCTGCATTTATAGATTTTCATCAATAGCTGAAGGTATGTTGATCTTTACATTTCCACAAATTGATCACAAATTTTGTACGAATTTATCCGTGAATGATAAATTGGGATCGTCACTTTTATTTAAATTTAGTCTTACACTGAGGAGAAGATTATGCGGAAGATCAATCAGAGTAATAACATCTTTACCCAGCATTAGGGAAGAATGTAAAGCAAGCATGTTGGGGGCATCCGTAACTTTTTCTTAGGCTGCAAACGTATGAAAAGAGTTCACTTTTTCCTTTCAATTATTAGATTGTGTTCATGTAACAAAGGTACCTTCTTCTCATAAAAAAAGACGCCTTATTTTATAGTACTAATAACTACTAGGCGAAATATATATTCACATCTCATAAAAACGACAAATTAAACTATTAATGTGAAAGAGAAAAACAAAGAATACCAACATCAATGTTTCTCTAAATCTTGCTAGTTTTGGATCAAAGGGTCATAATCCATCCATTGTCCGACTCAATAAATAACATTCCATCACCTTAGCACCACACTTTACCATAAGCCTATATTGTTGAGCTTGGCCGACAATTTCTCTAAGTTACTAGTTAAATAAAAATCAGAATTAAAGAATTGTTAATATGTAGTTTAAACAAATATTAGGAAGATCTACATGTTGAGTCAAAAGAAGAAAAAAAGAGATCTATCCACTTCTAAGCTAACTAGGCCTAGAATTTTGGGGGTTTTTACATTAAACAGCCCAGAGGAAAGAAAAGTTTTTGAGCCCTTTCCTTTGTTTTTCAATATCTAATGACAATTCTTCCTTTTGTTAATGTAACTTTTGTCTCAAACAATGTTGAATTTGTCTATGGCAACCATGACGCCCATGAAGATTTGTTGGATATTTCAATAATATTTTGAAATATTTACAATAATAACTTCGAATAATAGTTATGAACGCATTAAATACCATCATTATTTTCAACAGTCACATAACAGTTTTTTAACGGTCATACAACGACTTTTCAATCGCTTTGTAATGTTTAATTTATTTCTCAAATAAATCCTTCATTATTTTTCAATGGCTCTTTTAACGGCTCTATTTTGTCTGAATATAAAATCTCATAAGGTAATCTTAAAAATATACACTGAATAAAACAGAGAATATTATTTCTTTTGAAATCTTTTCTTTCTTTTTCCTTACTAGGTTATACACAACGTTGTTTCTGTTCCTTCTAATATTCAATGCAGAATATATAAAAAGGTCTGTTGTATCTTGGGAGGATAGCCGTCAGAAGCCTATCGCACCGAGTTTCGCACTCCAAGAGGCGGAATTATCCTTAAGGACAATGCTTACGCTTGCACGCCTCGGATAAATTTATTTGTTCTCATAAGTTTTTTCCTACAATCTTAAGAATAAGTCCCATGGAGCATCAAGTTGATACTGCTGCTGATGCCTCAATCTCCACCAGTCCAGTTGCACTACCACCACTACCACATATGTCCTATGCCAAACCATTCCCTGACATATCGAAGATCAAAGTTTTTAATGGCAACAATTTCATAAGGTGGCAAGAAAGGGTTTTCTCTATCCTAGATGTGCACGGCGTGGCTTTTGCACTTATGGAGGCTGAACCAACTAATAACAAGCTTCAAGATCAATGGATACACGCTAATAAGGTATGTAGGCACACAATTATTAGTACTCTTTCTAATGAATTGTTTGATGTCTACTGTCCATGCAAGGAAGCAAAACAAATATGGGACTCCATGACTGCAAAGTACACTGCAGAAGATGTGGGCAGACAAAAATTTGTAATCAGAAATTATTATCGATGGGAAATGTCCGATGATAAGGAGATAAAGACACAAATCAATGAATATCACAAGCTAGTGGAAGATTTAAAGGCAGAAAACATCAATTTACAAGAAGAATTTCTTGCGGGACTGATGATTGAAAAGTTGCTTGAGTCTTGGAATAACTACAAGCAACAACTCAAGCACAAGGACAAGCAATTGTCACTAGCCGATCTGATCGTGCATATTATCATTGAGGATACAACTCGCAAGGAGATCAAAGCTGCCAAAGCTAAGGAAATTGCTACTAGGGCAAATTTGGTGCAAGGAAAATTTCAACATCGCCAAAACAGGTATTAGAACAAAAAACCTAATTACAAACCCAAGGTTGCTCACCCCACCTTCAAAAGGAAAGACTCTTGTTTTGTTTGTGGAAAACTAGGTCATCATGCAGCACACTGCAGAAAGAGAATAATGGGAAATGACAATTATGCTAAACCAAAAGTCAATTTAGTTAAAGCAGATGGCTCTAATAATATAATTGTTGCGGTTATTTCTCAGGCCAACATTGTGGCCAATGTGAAAGAGTGGGTGGTAGATTCAAGTGCTATCAAGCATATTTGTGCAAACAAAAATGCCTTTTCCTCCTACACGCCAGTAGGGGAAGGAGAAGAAATTATTTATCTTGGTGATTCAAGAACAACTCAAGTTCTTGGGAAAGGAAATGTTCTTCTCAAGCTCACATCTGGCAAAACATGTCCCTAATATAAGGGCAAACCTAGTCTCAGTAGTGCTTTTAGGAAAGGTTGGGGTGAAGGTGTCATTTGAATCTGATAATAATGTAATGACAAAAAAAACGTCTTTGTAGGAAAGGGTTATTGTAATCAATGACTTTTTGTTCTTAACGTTTCTAATGTTATCAATGAAAATGCTACTGCTTTCGCTTACTTGGTTGAATCTGTTGATTTATGGCATGGTAGATTAGGTCATGTTAGTATTTCTTATATTAAGAAAATGCAAAAACAAGGTTTAATTTCTGGAATTAAAAACCCATGTTTTAATAAACATATAATATGTGCCGAAACAAAATTAACAAAAAAGCCTTGTATTTCTATAAATAGAGAATCTGATTTGTTGAGTTCAATTCATACTGATCTAGGAGATTTAAAACAAACTATGACTAGAGGAGGTAAAAAATATTACATGACCTTCATTGATGATTATTCTAGATTTACTAAAATTTATTTGCTTAGGCATAAAGATGAAGCTTTTGATATGTTCATTTTGTATAAAGCTAAGGTAGAAAACTAATTGAATAAAAGGATAAAAAGAATTAGATCAGATAAAGATGGAGAATATGTATTGCTTAATGAATTTTGTGAAAAGAAATGAATAATTCATGAAACTACGTCTTCTTATTCCCCTGAATCTAATGGCATAGCTGAAAGAAAAAATAGGACTTTGAAAGAGATGATGAATTCTATGCTTGTTAGTTCTAATGCTCTAAATAATTTATGGGGTGAAGCTATTTTATTTGCATGCCACATCCACAACAGAATACCTCATAAGAAAACAAGTAAACACCCTATGAATTTTGGAAAGGTTATTGTCCTAATTTAAAATATTTAAAAGTGTGGGGGTGTCTTGCTAAGGTTATGCTTCCTCATTCTAAGAAAATCAAAATAGGCTTTAAATCATCTAACTACATGTTTATTGGTTATGCTGAACATAGTGCTGCATATAGATTTCTTGTATTAAAAAGTGATGTGCTCGATAATAATACTATAGTTGAGATAAAAAACACAAAAAAAATTTAGCATATTTTTCCATTAAGTGTTGATAATATTTCTCCTGCACCTCTTCATAAAAAAGTTTTCGAAAATTCAAATGATGAATCGAGAAGGAGCAAAAGAATAAGGAAATAAACTTCTTTTGGGAATGATTTTTATACTTATCTTATTGATAATGATCCTTTGACTTATTCCGAAGCAATATTTTCCTCAAAAAGCAATTTTTGGAAAGAAACTATAAAAATCGAGATTAATTCTATCTTACAAAATCAAACTTGGAAATTAGTTGATTTACCACTCGGTGCAAAACCGATCGGTTGTAAATGGATTTTTTTAAAAAAATATAATCCTGATGATTCTATTGATAAATATAAAGCAAGATTAGTTGCAAAATGTTTTACTCAAAAACAAAATGTTGATTATTTTGACAATTTTGCTCCAGTTACAAGAATTTCATCAATTTGTGTTTTAATTGCTTTGGCTTCTATTTACAAACTTATTGTTCACCAAATGGATGTTAAAACAGCTTTTTTAAATGGTGATTTGGAAGATGAAATTTACATGGGGCAACCTAAGGGCTGTATTTTTCCTGGCCAAGAAAACAAAGTTTGTAAACTTGTTAAATCCTTATCCGGTTTAAAGCAAGCGCCAAAGCAATGGTATGAAAAATTTAATGATGTTTCTAGTTAGTAATGGATTTTTCTCTATTGGAGTAGATAAATGTGTATACACAAAAACTATTGATGGTGAATCTATAATTATTAGCTTATATATTGATGACATGCTTATTTTTGGTACATGTATTGATGTAGTAAATAAAACAAAATATTTTTTGACTTCTAAATTCGATATGAAGGACATGGGGGAAGCTAATATTATTTTGGGTGTTAGAATCATAAAGAATGATAGTGGCCTAATGCTTACTCAAGCGCATTATGTGGAGAGGCTACTTAAAAAATATGATCACTTTGATGTCAAACCTGTGAATACTCTTTATGATTCTAATATCCAATTAGTGAAAAATAAAGGAGATAGTGTGGCTCAGTCTAAGTATGCTCAAATTATTAGGAGTTTGATGCATTTGATGAATTTTACTCGACCCGATATAGCTTATGCTGTATGTAAACTAAGTAGATATACACAAAATCCCAATGATGATCATTGGACTGCTTTGAGCAGATTAATGAATTATGGTATTTTATATAATGGATTTCCCACTGTATTAGAATGATACAGTGATGCTAATTTGATTTCGAATTCAGATGAGACAAAATCCACTAGTGGATATGTGTTTACCCTTGGTGGAGATGCTGTAACTTGGAAGTCAGCCAAACAAACAATAATTGCTAAATCCACTATGGAGTCAGAGTTTGTAGCTCTAGAATTGGCTAGCAATGAGGTTAAGTGGTTAAAGAACCTCTTAGCAAATATTCCTTTGGGAATGAAACCGACACGTTCTATGTCTATGCACTGTGATTGCCAAGCGGCAATAGCCATTACAAAGAATAGAACTTTCAATGGTAAAAATAGACACATCCGATTGAGACATGATGTAGTAAAGCAGTTGCTTAAAGATTGAATTATATCCATTGATTTTGTAAAGTCAAAAGTGAATTTGGCCGATCCTCAGACTAAACCTATGGGAAGAAAATTAATTTATAACACATCGAGGGGAATGGGACTTAAGCCAATTGAGGAAAAGCAATAGTGATGGTAACCCAACCTATGTGATTGGCGATCCTATGAATTAGGTTCATATAGGTAATAACAAGTCAATTGTTGTTCTAGTGATACACTATTAAAAATTATTGTCCATCCTAAGATGAGAATGATGCAAAACTGCAAGGAATAAAGAGGTTGAGCTAAATTCTTAATGAAATTACATAACCATTATTGGTGGTGTATTAAGCTGCAGAATACACTTGATGGAATCACTTAAATTGTGTTGAACAACAAAGTTTGTGGGAGTGCAATGTGATTGATGAAAATTATAATTCACAAAAGAAATTTTTGGTTCATAGAAATTTCAAACTTCACCAGTAATTTTGTGAATTATATTTTATTTTTTCTAGGATTGGTTCATAGCCTAACAAGCACCAGTTCCGATGCATTGCACTCCAATGACCCAACATCATATTAATTTTTTATTTTCAAAATCTTTTGAAATATGTGGGGGATTATTGGATATTTCAATCATATCTTGAAATATTTACAATAATAACTTCAATAATAGTTATGACCACATTGAAGAACATCATTATTTTCAACGGTCATATAACGGTTTTTTAACAATTATACAACGACTTTTCAATCTCTTTGTAACGTTTAATTTATTTCTCAAATAAATCCTTCAGTATTTTACAATGGCTCTTTTAACGGCTCTATTTTGTCTAAATATAAAATCTCATAAGGCAATCTTAAAAATATACACTAAATGAAATAGAGAATATTCTTTCTTTTGAAATCTTTCATTTCATTTTCCTTGCTGAGTTATACACAACGTTGTTTTTGTTCCTTCTAATATTCAGTGCGGAATATAGAAGAAAGTCTATTGTATCTTGGGAGGATAGCCGTCAGAAGCCTATCGCAATGAGTTTTGCACTCTGAGGGGCGGAATTATTCTTAAGGACAGTGCTTACGTTTGAACGCCTCAGACAAATTTATTTGTTCTCATCAGTTTTTTCCTACAAGATCTATCAAGATGATTGCAAGACATGGTCATATAACCTCACATTCGATAGAGACAGAGCTCAATAGGACCTTACATATCTTGCCATTTTTTATATATGAATATGATTAAGCTTGTATTGAAGGATCTTGACTAGATCAAGCCTAACAAATAAGACAATGTGCAATCATAACCGCACAGAAAAATTACACGGTTGGTCCTGGATCTTGTGCCGTTTTTTTCTAGGTAGTTCTCAAACCTGTAATTTGTTCAATCAAGTCATTAAGTACGTGGACTTGTCAAGTTTCTCAAACCTGTAATTTGCCGAAAGTATGATGGGGAAAAAACCCTTTTCATTGTATGGAATCAATTTGCACACACCAAACTTTAAAATTTTTTTTCCCTAAATGCTCCTCTCTCTTCAAGACAATTATTACTGAATCACCTACCACTCATTCGCCCGTATTCTACTCTCATAATTTCTCTCGAAGGAACCCCTGGAGATTGTTGAAGTAGCAAAGTATTCTCGTTTTCCTCACTTGACTTTGAACCATCATATTTGCGCATTGTTTCAGGCCATCTCCATTAAATCAGAATTTTATGCTCTTGCGGTCAGTCGAGGTCTAGAGGATAAGGAGACTATCGTATCTGGAGTGTGATTAATCGGATATATATTGGCACCAAACATCTTGAGAACATTTTTTTTTTTTTAAGGAGCATTTTACCGGGCGAAAACAGCTCATTTAATTTGCATGCTCTGAGCTTGAAAAATCTAGCTCTTTACAAGGTTTCGGAAGAAAACGATTTGCTTTACAAAATCCTTTTCATTGGGAAACAAGTTCACATTAAACCAGCTTCTGGTACTCCCCTATCCATTTGGTCCACTTGAATCGCAAGAGTTCGTGAAGTCTAGTTTAAAAGCAAATTAAGGCTAGGATATATGAAGATTAATTTATAAAATTCGTATAAATAATGATATGATTGATTAATATTTTATTTTTAAATTCGACCCACCTTGGAAAAAATAATGTTCATGTCCTCTAACTCCCATTATTGTGCTAACATCATAGCAGCATATGAAAATCTATACCTAGCCTCCCTATTATTGCTCAGGGTTTCCTTTAGTGAAGTTTCAAATGGAAGCGCACGTCATAATGACGTCAATACGCTTTGCTTCTTGTTCTTGTTCTTGTTCTTTTTCTTTTGGACAAAACTTCAGTGGAATTTGCGGGTCAATCCTTGATCGCAAGATCTTTCTTTTTCGTTACAAGGGAGGATGTGGTCGAGCTAAAATGACCGCTGAGCTGACTAGTGACCTTTCTCTTTTCCTCTTCTTTTTCGTATGCGCCATCATTAGGATGACCATTTTTCCATGTGCCAAGATTCCAATGTCCAAATCCCACTTCTCATGGACCGCTTTTGCTCAATTGCCCCCATTTAAGTGACCCAATATCTGAGCCCAATATCTTTACGTCAGTAAGGAGAAAAAAGTTTGAAAAATCAACTACCAAGTCACCATGTTCTTCCACCCAACGAGCTCCACATGGGTATGTGAAAGCATATAGCACCATGAGAGAACCAGAAGATTTTCTTTTTCCTTCTTGGAGTTTGAAGGCGTGCACTGTTGATGAGCGTGAAACATGATTGCTAAAGTGAAATAATTGCTTCTTTTGAAAAAAAAAAAAGAAAAGAAAAGATTGTGGACCATAATCCTCCAATTCAAGTATGTAGGAGTAGATAGTCATGAGCAAAATCATTAGACACTTGCATGAATGTCTCTAAGCTGTTGTCACACGCATCTTGAAGTTTGAAGGTGGATTTGACTTATGAGTAACATCATGGATCTCTCCCGTCTAGTGTAGCATAAACTCTTTCACTGAAACCACTGACATAAGATATCCCCGTATTCAATTGTGGCCTCATTTATTTTCGTCCCCTCACCATTGCATACTTAACAAGAACCACACAAGATTCGACACCTCTCGCCCTAGTAATCACGCCTCACACTTAATGAATTGAATATGTGCCTATTTCGTCCATGAACCACCGCACATCCATTGAAGGAGGGGGTCTTGCTTTCCTTTACATTGACCTGGCCCATTCCATGTGGACCATTCTCTCAAAAGGAGAGTTAGAAGTAACTACACTAGGTAGTGATCATTTGGGACGAATTTCACTTATGAATAATATCATAAGGTTTCACCTATTTGACGTGGGACTTGAAATATAATGAACTCCTCCACTTAAACCATTGACATGCAATACTTCCAGTGTTTGATGTGTAGTCCCATCCATATCCGCTCTTCCGCAAGCCTAGAAACCTACCTACTAGAAGCGACATCTCATTCGAGTCATCTTGCATCGGCAATCATTCCCATGCCTCATTGAATTGGGTATGGGTCTAGTTCGTTCAAATACCACGTATTTAATCATTCCCACGCCTCATTCCACGAAGCTTTCCAAAATAGTCAAAGTAGACATACAATATAATGACCATGTAGTTATAAGTCTTATGTATGAATATTTGACGTGAGACTTGGATTGTCACGAGTTTGCAAACTCCCATTGCTTACATGACTAGTGTTTTACCTTCTACGGGGCGAAATGAATGGAAAACTAATGTCGTGAAGAGCTAATATAAAAGAAGTCATTTCTCATCAAAGTTGAACTCTCTAAAATGCAGCACGTTCTGACCAGAAAAAAATAAAAATAAAAATGCAGCACGTGTTCTTCGTTTTCCTAGAAGGACGGCAATTATTAACCTATGGAGGACAATGATTCAGATAATAACACTTGAGGGTGGGACCGGAGTCCGTAAGATTCGATTGTTGATCTTTGATGTTGAGTACTGGGGAGCAGACGAACCCATGTGAAAAATGGCTTGCGTATTTGCAACGTTGGAAGATATTGATGCTTCCTAAAAGGTTATAGAATTAAATTCACGAAAAACTCTAAATTGATACATATGAGATAAATTTATTGAAAATTAATATTTTAACTATGAAAAACTCTAAATTTGTACATTTGTGATAATTTACCATTTATTAATTTTCGTTAAATAATTTTTTTTTTTTTGGTAAAGAATTTTTGTTAAATAAATTAATATAACGAAAAATCACAAACTAATATACCTATAACAAATGGAGGATATAATCCCAAATTAGTGCATCTATCAACCATCATGTATTATTTAACTTAGCAATTTAATGATAAAATTTAATGAAACTAATGGATAATAAATTTATCGCATGTGTCTGCAGTTTAATCTTTTTTGTAGTCAAAAAATTATTTTGAGATAAATTTATTACACATATATCAATTTAAATTTTTTCATAATATTAACCTAAATTTTTATTTTGTGCACCGGAACAAAGTGATATATAATTCAAAATTTTGTGCCCTTGAGTGCTACAATAAATTGTTGGGTAAAATCTCTTCAAAGGTAAATAAGTGTACGTGGCATTTGTAATACAAGAAATGAACTTTAAATTTTAATCGCCAAATGCACGGCAGTTTCGACTTTTTGCGATTGATGCAATTGGAATCCATCTGACATTCGAAGACGTGGCGCTGAGAAAATATTAAGGGAGACAAACTTAATTTTTTTTGAATTAAAAAAGACTTAGTTGAGTTTTGTGTACAACCTCAATAACATGCTAAGCTAAAAAGATTGTCCAAAAAGTTGTAAATCCATTCTATTTTTATCAATTTTATCCAAAACATTTCAATTGTATCAATTAAGTTCTAAACATTTTTGTATTTTGTTAATTGAGTTCATCTAACTAATTTTGGCCAAAAAACGTTAACATGAACGTCGGTTGTTCTACATGGTACAACTAACGTTGACATGAACAATTAATAATAATATTTTATTATTAATTTTTTTTTCCTTTGTCCCCTTTTTCCTTTGCCAACCTCGAACTAGGGAGGCTCGGGCCTAGGTTGGCGAGGGCTGCCAACCTCGAGCACTCTTGCTATTAGGTGAGGATGACCCTTGTAAGGCCAAACACGGGCATCCCTTGCCCAAGGTCAATCCTTGCCTAAGGCCAGTGACCTCTACTTGCTATCAATGAGGCTCAGCGATGGTTGGTGAAGGGAAAAGGGAAAAACCAAAAAGAGAAGAAGAGAAGGAAAAAGTAAAGAGAGGAAAAATAAAAAAAATATTTAAATTTAATTAAATATTGTCCATGTCAATGCCTGTCAATGCCGACAACACTATGTAGGATGGCTAGCATATACTTCAATAATTTCTAGTCAAAATTGGCAAGATGGGCTCAATTAATAAAATGTGAAAAAAGTTGAACACTCAACATGTACAATTAAAAATTTTAGGATTGAATTGGAAAAAATATAGAAGCTTTATGACTTTTTAGATAAGTCCATGTTCAACCTCAATAACAATGCAAAAGTTCATATTTTCTTGTTCTCCTCGGAGCTGCAATTTCTGCTGCCAACATCTTGCAAGTTGGTTTTGGGGGAAATATCAGGAGCATATTGGCAAACATACAGTTCATATTCCTGGGAAAATCACCATCCTAATGACTTATCAGCAACCACGATTCAAACTGATGACCCATGTGTATCACTCGCCGAGTTTACGACTAAGAACTTTAGCTCATTGAAATGGAATGTGCTTTTGTTGTTCGAACTTGAGGGAAGAAGTACAGCCCAAGTACCAAAACTTGACATGATGGGATATTTAAGTGCTAAAAGTTAAGAAAGTGACACTTAAATGCCATTTAAAAAAAAAAAAAAAGTGAGACATTTAAGTGCCACATCCGACAAACCTCGCTGGAAATCTTAAGCGACAATTTATTATTATTTTTGTTTGCCTATGTGGCTTGCTAGTGAGCTAACTTAGCAAAGAAACGCAAAAACAACGTTGTTTTGGCACGGATTTGAATTTTAATATAAAAATTAATTTAATTAAATTATAAAAAAGTAAAAATTAGAATTATATATATAAGGGAGGAAGCATGCGGCTAAGGGCTCAACCCTCGCCATCGCTGCCTCCTTGCCGTCACCGGGAACCCTCACCCTAGATCTAGGCGCATGCTCGTGAGCCTTTACCTCCGGTTGGCTGGGGTTGCCGGCCCCTAGCCAAGGCCCGGCGATCCCAGCCGACCCTCCTCCCATCATCGCCGGCCTTCCCAATGACGATGGGGAGGTTGTGGTGGCAGCGAGGGCTCAACCCTCAACCGCGTGCTTCCTCCCTCTTTTTTTTCAAATTTTTTTAAAAAATAATTTTAGTTTTAGATTTAATTCAATTAATTTTTATATTAATTATTTACCTATGTTAGTAGCAAAACGATGTCGTTTTTGCACTTGTCTAGCCACATAAGTGTGCAAAAGTTTCCTCATCAGAAAATTTCCACATCAGCATTTTTACCAGATTTTTTCTTGCCATCGGTACTTCAGTGATCAATTTTGCTCTGATTTTGGCACTTAAGTGTCATTTTTCTAACTTTTGGCACTTAAGTGTTTCTCCATGCCAAGTTTCAGTACTCCAAATATCCAGCACTCGATGATTGAGTGTATGTACCGTGTTTCTGGTTCCATTCCATTATCAGTAGCCGGTTCTTGTGTGAAGCTTCTTTTGCAGCAGCAACATCAGGGCAGTCTTGAGAGAACCCTGTGGGTTGGCTTAGCGAGTTAAAAAGAAAATTAGCAGCATAAGAAACGTATTTCTTTTATGAATTAAGCTCACAGACACATTTTTGGCATCAATTTCTTGAGAAGCAATCGCTGGTTTTGATGTTGCGTGTGGAAAACATTTTTTGGTCGATTGTTAACAGAAGATAAACTGGGGCAACTTTGAAAGTGCTTTCAAGCAATTGAATTACCCATTTCCAGGAATTTGGACTTCAATTTTAAGGGAGCTTATGACAACATCTTCAGAAGGCTATCAGACTACGGTTGGATGCACCTAATATGAGTAATTCAGGGTCCAGCATAGATGTACCTGATGTCTCAACGTGAATCGTTCTATAAATATATTTATGTTATGACTTTGTTTCAATTGCTTTGTGAAGTATGTTACGGGTTTCATAACACGACGGCTTTTGGTATATTTCTTGATACTGTTGCAGTGCAGTCATGGAGATTCTATAGTTTCCGATTGCAAGGTGTTTAGCGAAAAAGCGCATAAAAGTTGTAGAACTCATTTTCACAAAAATTGAAGTCGTTGAACAAACGGCACTAAAATACCTCTAAAGCTGATTGATATATTTCCGACATCGATGTATATTAATATCAAGAAAAAAAAAAACCGATGCTGACTCAGTCGACGACCCCTGCAATCCAAGGCCTCTTAGATAAAGTTTGATTTGTATGATCGGGGTAGAAGAGGGAGGGAGAACTGAAAGTTATCTTCGTCAATTGTCATTCATAGACATTCTTGACACGGGATAAAACAGGATGAAGAGACGAGTTATTCCTTTTCGAAAGTAGATCTACAACTTCTTGCTCTACATATTACAAACACAAGCTCTACACCCACAGTCTCTGCCCCACCTTCCTTTCTCATCTACTAGTGGCTTGCGTATAGCAGCTTCGTCAACCAAGTGAAACGTGTGAGATCTATTTGATACGAAGCTTCACCAAAGTGTCGAGAGTTAGGCTTCAATAATGATTGAAGTTGGAACTCCCTGTCTGATGTATGTTCAAATGCTGCATTGGAAGCCTTCTTACTTAGCATCTGAATTAGAAGAAGAGCCACCACCACCAAGCTTAGGATCAGTTCGGTAGTAGGCAACCTCCCCGATGTCGCTGACATGGTGATCTCTCTTCAAACATTGTATTAATGTCCTGATCAAATGGAAGGGCTATGGGCTTAACTTCTTCCGCTCCTGGTAATATTTCCCGAGCACTGGCTTTGCCGCTTCCGTCTGCATCATCGCATGAAAAAAGGGTATCTCTCAAGAATTCATCAAGAGATGCCATCATTATCGAAGCCCGTCACTTTGTAGATATGCATTATTTAGTCTGACAGAGACAGCGATGGGATGAACCTATTTCAATGATTCTCACGATACTTGCATCTACACAACAATGCTTCTATTGTTATCAATTAAAGCAATTTTTGTCTACCCAAAAGAGGGATATGTATTTAACTAACGGCTTCAATCAAGTGGTAATGGGGGATCTGAGGGAAAAGATGGTGTATGACGTGAGTTTCGATATTGTGGCGAATGTTAATGAACCACCAGTAGTTGCGATTGAGTATGGTGAGCCCACCTCTTAAGTAACTCCATTCCTTAAAATAGAAAAAAGTGAAAGAGACAACCTTCAATTACTTGCATGAAATTATTGTCCCAAAACAAGAAAAAGAAGGTGGAAAGCGTCTTCTTTCATTGAATGACATTACCTTTCCCCCGTACCAAGGCAGCCTGTCTTCATGACCATGGTGATGGAGGTAAGTCACAAAGTCCAGCCATATCACAAAAATCTGTTAAAACCAACAATAATTGGAAATGCACTCTGGTTAGAATCTATCGAATGCTAGGAAATACTACAATTAATGAACAAAATTCAGATATGGACAGATATGGCAAATCGTAAGTAGAGCTTATGAACAATTGGGTCACACTAAACATCGAAATAAAAGTTTGCCGTGCCGCTTAGGATGCAGAATTTTCAAATCCATAGTTACTATACCGAAACTTTAAACTTTAGTGAAGATGATGATGAAGAAAGAGGAGAATAGGAAGAGGGATTATTACCCAATAAGGGATGCCATAAAGCTTGAACAACTGGAGAGGATCCATCACGAAGGAAAATCCAACAAGCAAACCCAATACGGCCATCCAACACACTGTGGATGTGATCACGTCTTTCCTCTCACTTGCCATGAATAGGTCACTCTCTGGGTGAAAGGGTGACCCTCTTTTCGTCGGACTTCTTCTCCACTACAATATGTGAGGACCATGAGAATGCAAGTTCCTAACGACTCCATTCTCCCATTCAAAATTTGACTTTTTTTTTTATGATCTGTAAAAACTCAAGAATACTTTTTTTCTGAATTCTCCGCTGAAATTTAGGCTTAGAACTTAAAAGAAGAATATGAAGTTCACAGACAATCTTGCTGGTCAGAGGAACTGGAATTGATTTTAATCAATCACAATCACAAAGGCATGTCCAAATCATTTGTACCCGAGCGGTTATGCTCGAGATCACGAATCAATAGCGAGGTATCGAATCTTAAAGAGAATAAACTAAGCTCCAAACTCAGGCTCTACCATTCAAAGCAAGCATTGATTGCTCCATGAGTAGGCGGATTCATGTTCGATTTGAACAAGTTAGTTGGGTCTATGATCTATTGGCTTGGGAATAAAGTAAGGCAATTCGGAAGGCTCTTTGTAGGATATTACTTTTCTCTCCTTGCTTTAACGTTGTTGATTCAAAATAAGCAACAAGAAGATGATCATCTTTGGAAGCATGTGTCGAACACTCACAAGATATAAGGGGTAGGCAAGCATCGGAAAAGGGACTGTGAAGCGGAGAGTCCTTGCAAGGGGGCCGAAGCTCTTGTGCTGCAAGAAGGAAGAAATCGAACCCAACTTAGAAATTATGATACCAATAATTGAGGGGGGGGGGGGGGGGTGAGGAGGGAAGAAAGAAGAGGACAAAGGGGCAGACAGCTAATTGGTTGCCATGATTCGTCCTTCTAACTGTTCCGTGATTATAGTGATGAGTTTTGTGGCTGATTCTCCTGTCGAATTTCATGTGAAAGGTGTTAAGCTGGGTTCACTCCTATGTGGAGGAAGCCCAATAAGTTGTAAGTTCAAAAAGGGCTTGAGCCCATATAATAAATTATATAAGGAAATAGGGTTTCTCACTATTTATATAAAGAGGTAAAGAAAAAAAAAAGCAGAGAGAAAAAGAAAAAGCAGAAAATCGGGGTTTGAGGCAATATCAGATTTACATCAAGCTGGCGTCGGAGGTCAATTTGTGGTCCGATTGAGCTGAAATTTTGTCAGAATGTTCGTGGCGCAATTTTCTCGAATCTGAATGGTTTGATTTTTCGTTTGAAGCTCCATACATCAGGTTTTTCGTGGATTGATCAAAACCTGCGTTTTTGGTCAAATTTATCCTTGATCTCTTGTGAAGTTCATGTGTATTGCCAAGAACTATGTTCTTGAGGTGTTTGCTGCTATGTACCTCTAGTATTTGCTAGAGAAGAACAATTTTATTGATAGTGAAGATTTTCGGGTGGACTCCGGTCCCATGATTTTTTATCTCCTCACATCGATGAGGTTTTCCACGTAAAAAATCGTATTGTGTTCGCATGCTTGATATTTATTTTACTCTACTATATCGATTCCTATTCGGTTTACACAAGAGAGGAGATTATTTCATTCCGCTGCGTTGATTCGATATTGTTCGAATTATTACCGTTCTCCCATCAGAGTGGTATCGAGCAACGGAGTTATTGCTTGATTTTTCTGCCTTGTGTTAAACAATGGAAACGAATATGAGTAGAATGGTTACACTGAATGGTTCGAATTATCATATTTGGAAAGGGAAGATGGAAGATCTTTTATATGTAAAAGATTTTTATTTGCCTGTATTTGCTTAGGAGAAACCAAAAAATAAAACTGACGCTAAATGGTCTATATTTCATCGTCAAGTGTGCGGTTATATCAGGCAGTGAGTAGATGATAATGTTTTTTTTTTTTTTTTTTTTTTTTTTTTTTTTTTTGATGACCCGGGGAACCTCCGAACGCCGCTTCGCGGGAGAGTAAACCCGGAGCGCCGGGGGCCCCACCGCCGACCCCCAAGCGCAGGTAAGACGCGCGTTATGCATTGAAGCATCGCTTCCACGGAGGTTCGAACCCTTCCCCCTGCGTTTGGGGTACCAAGCCCTAACCAACGCTTCCACCGCGGGCGGTGGTAGTAGATGATAATGTTTTAAACTATATTATTGAGGAAACACATGCACGCAGTTTATGGGATAAGCTCGAACAGTTATATGCTCAAAAGAATGGGAATAATAAGTTATTTTTGATAAAACAGATTATGACTCTGAGATATCATGATGGTACTCGTTTGACTGATCATTTAAATTCTTTTCAAGGAATTATAAATCAGTTGGTTGCGATGGGAATCAAGTTTGATGATGAGATACAAGCACTATGGTTGCTTGGTACTTTGTCGGACTCATGGGAGACGTTCTGAACATCTTTGTCTAATTCTGCCCCAGATGGTACAATTACCATGGATTTAGCCAAGAGTAATATTTTGAATGAAGAGATGAGAAGGAAGACATAGGGATCGTCCTCTTCACATTCTGATGCCTTGGTTGTTGAGAAAAATGGGAGAAGTGAGTCTTGAGGTCCGAGAAATAGAAATAAAAGTCGAGACAAAAGCAGAGGTAAGTATAATAAATTTGCTAATGTTGAGTGCCATTATTGTCATCAGAAGGGACATATTCAGAGGTTTTTTCACTAGTTAAAAAGGGAGAAACAAAAGGAGAAAGATAAAGAGAAGAAAAGTGATTATGACAGTGATGTCAATCGTGTTGCTGCACTTAAAGAAGACTTTCTCACTATTTTTTATGGTGATGTAGTGAATTTTGTCATGAGACCAGTTGGGTAATTGATAGTGGTGCATCCGTTCACGCTACATCTCGTAAGGATTTCTTTACATCATAAAAGTCAGGTGATTTCGGATATGTGAAAATGGGAAACAATGGACTAGCTCAAGCTGTAGGCATCGGTGATGTGTGCCTAGAAACCAGCAATGGCACAAGGTTAGTATTGAATAATGTTAAACATATACGATATCCGCTTGAATTTGATTTCTACGAGCAAGTTGGATGATGAGGGGTATTGCAGCACATTCGGTAATGGTCAATGGAAACTTACCAAAGGTTATCTTGTTGTGGCTAGAGGTGAAAAATATTCTTCGTTATACATTATGCGAGGCAAAGTTGTTTACGACAAAATTAATGCAGTAGATAGCGAAGATGCAGCTAAGTTATGGCATAAGAGGCTCAATCACATCAGTGACAAGGGTTTGTCAATATTGGCCAAGAAGAAGCTCCTTTCAAGATTGAAAAGTTCAGCGCTAAAGAAGTGTGATCATTGTTTAGCAGGAAAATAGAACAGAGTTGCATTTAAAAGCTCCCCTCCTTCAAGAGAGTCAGGTATACTGGATTTAGTGCATTTTGATATTTGCAGTCCTATGAAAACAAAATCACTTGGTGGCTCTCTTTATTTTGTTACTTTTATAGATGATTTTTCAAGAAAATTTGGATTTATACCTTGAAAACTAAAAATCAAGTGTTAGATGCTTTTAAGCAATTTCAGACTTTAGTTGAGAGACAGACTGGAAAGAAATTGAAATGCATCAAAACTGATAACGGGGGAGAGTATATTGGACCTTTTGATGAATACTGCAGATAACAAGGTATTCGACATCAAAAGACACCTCCCAAGACGCCTCAATTAAATGGCTTAGCTAAGAGAATGAACAGAACATTGGTTGAAAGGGTAAGATGCTTACTTTCACAGTCAAAGCTATCTGGATCCTTTTGGGGTGAGGCTTTAAGTATAGTTGTGCATGTATTAAATCTTACTCCATGCATTCCTTTAGAGTTTGATGTTCTTAATAGAGTTTGGACAGGTAAAGAAGTTTCTTATGATTATTTGCGTGTCTTTGGGTGCAAAGCATTTGTGCATATTCCCAATGATGAGAGGTCTAAACTTGATGTGAAAACACGACAGTGCATAATTATTGGTTATGGACAGGATATGCTTGGCTACAAATTTTATGATCCGCTTGAAAAGAAAATTGTAAGAAGCAGAGACGTTATGTTTATGGAAGATCAAACAATAAAGGATATTGAGAAATCGAAGATGATTTCAACACCACAGGTTAGTGATAATCTAGTTGATTTAGATCCAGTACCTCTTACAAATATTCCTACACAGGTTGATGAAGAGCAGCAGGAAGTCAATGTTCCAAACAACGAACATGTTCCTAAACATGTTGAGATAGATAATACTATTCCTGAACTAGAGGCTCAATTAGATGTTCCATTGGATGTTCCAGTCCAGAGATCCGTTAGAGACTAACGACCTTCCACTAGGTATTCTGAAGATGAGTATGTATTATTGGTCGATGCGGGTGAACCGAGTGCTATGCGAAGTAATAGAAGATGAGTACAAAAGCAATTGGTTCGATGCTATGCGAGATGAGATGCAGTCACTTTATGATAATCATACTTTTGAATTGGTGAAGTTACCTAAAGGTAAACGAGCTTTGAAGAACGAGTGGGTATATAGGTTGAAGCAAGATGAACATACTTTACAACCACAGTACAAAACTAGATTGGTTGTTAAGGGATTCGGTCAGAGAAATGGTATTGATTTTGATGATATATTTTCTCTGGTAGTGAAAATGTCTACTATCCGTGTGGTGCTAGGCTTGGCAGCTAGCCTAGATTTAGAAATTGAGCAAATGGATGTTAAAATGACCTTCCTATATGGTGACTTGGAGGAAGAGATATACATGGAACAACCTGAGAGTTTCAAAGTGAAAGGAAAAGAGGATTATGTGTGCAAATTGAAGAAAAGTCTATGGCCTAAAACAAGCACCGAGACAGTGGTATAAGAAATTTGGGTCAGTTATGACAGAACAGGGCTATAAGAAGACTTATTCGGATAATTGTGTGTTTGTCCAAAAATTTTCCGATGATGACTTTATTATTCTCTTGCTTTATTTTAATGATATGCTGATTGTTGGCAGGAATGCTTCAAGAATTGAGTTATTGAAGAAGCAGTTGAGCAAGTCTTATGCCATGAAAGACTTGGGCTCGGCGAAGCAGATTCTTAGCATTAGAATTACCCGAGACAGAGATGCTAAGAAGTTGTTTTTGTCGCAAGAGAAATATATCGAGAAGATCCTTTAGAAATTTTACATGGACAAGGCTAAAGTGATTAGTACTCCTCTTGCTGCCCACTTTAAGTTAAATATGATGCAAATTCCTACAACTGATAAAGAGAAGAAAGATATGGAAAGTATTACATATGCTTCAGCTGTAGGAAGTTTAATGTATGCAATGGTATGTACACGCCCAGACTTGGCGCACGCGATTGGCGTTGTTAGTCACTATTTGTCAAATCCGGGTAGAGAAACCTTTGGAATGCAGTAAAGTGGATTATGAGGTATCTTCGGGGAACTTCAAATTTGAAACTTAGTTTCGGGGCCGGGAAACTTGAGTTAGTTGGATACACAGATTCCAACTTGGCAGGAGATATTGATACTCATAAATCTACTTCTAGTTATTTGATTTCTTTTGCGGGTGGAGCTATGTCATGGAAGTCAAGATTGCAGAAGTGTGTTGCACTTTCTACAACCGAAGCTGAATTTATTGCAGCGACTGAAGCTAGTAAAGAGATGCTACGGATGAAGAAGTTCTTAGAAGAACTTGGGTTCAAGCAAAAGAGGTATGTGCTATTTTGTGATAATCAAAGCACAATTCATCTTGGTAAGAATTCATCTTTTCATTCTAGATCGAAACATATTGATGTTAGATATCATTGGATAAGGGAAGTTCTAGATGAAAAGTTGTTGGAACTGGAGAAAATTCATACGGATCATAATGGCTCCGATATGATGACGAAGACTCTACCAAGAGAGAAGCTTGAACATTTCCGTTTGATAGCAGGGATGGTGAATCCCTCCACATTGTCGTGAGGGGGAGATTTGTTAGCTGAGTTCACTCCTATGTTGAGGAAGCCCAATAAGTTGCAAGCCCAAAAAGGGCTTGAGCTCATATAATAAGTTATATGAGGAAATATGATTTCTCACTATCTATGTAAAGAGGTAGCAATAGAAAAGGAAACAGTAACAAGAGAAAAAGAGAAAGCAGAAAATCTAGGGTTTGGGGCAATATCTGATTTACATCAAGCTGGCGTCGGAGGTCGATTCGTGGTCCGATTGAGCTGAAATTTTGTCAGCATGTTCGTGGCGCAATTTTCTCGAATCCGAACGGTTTGATTTTCGTTTGAAGCTCCATACATCAGGTTTTTCATGGATTGATCAAAACCTGCGTTTTTGGTCAGATTTATCATTGATCTCTTGTGAAGTTCATGTGTATTGCCAAGAATTATGTTCTTGAGATATTTGCTGCTATGTACCTCTAGTATTTGCTAGAGAAAAACAATTTTATTGATAGTGAAGATTTTTAGGTGGACTCTGGTCCCGTGGTTTTTTATCTCCTCACATCAAGGAGGTTTTCCACGTAAAAAATCGTCTTGTGTTCGCGTGCTTGGTATTTATTTTACTCTACTATATCGATTCCTATTAGGTTTACACAAGATGGGAGATTATTTTATTCCGCTGCGTTGATTCGATATTGTTCGAATTATTACCGTTCTCCCATCAAAAGGAAGTGACATTTGAGATTGTTAGTCATATCATGCGTGATTATTGACTAAAATCATTCAAAGTTCTAACCATTCAAAAGCTTCTTAAAAGGGAAGAGTTGCATAATTTCTGTAAAACTTTTAGACGAATTCAAACAAAACTAAGGCTTTGTTTAATTCGTGGAAAATAAATGAATTGGAATATGATTTCCTAAAAATAATCACTTATATCACTTATAAAAATGAACAAACAAAATATATTTCATGAAAATATTCAGACATAAATTATTATCAATAATTTAAACATTTTTATAAACTAATTATTTCAAGCAATACAAACAGTATTTTTAAGAAAAGTATTATTCATATTTTACGAAATAAACTGGGTTTAAGCATAGCAACTAGAAGCTTACCATCCATTGTAAGGCACGAGAATGGAGGAATGAAGAAGATGTTCCACCACACTATTCAGCTTGGGATTGTTTGAGAAGCTCCCATGCCCACGGTGCCGGTTTCGAAAGAAAAGAAACACCAAAATTTAAATGACGATGACAATAAAGTGATTGGAATTTTCATAGGCAAACACGCTAAAAAGACACAACTCAACTGAGAATTGATAAAGAGGAAATGCAAGGTGGAATAACTGAACCGAAGACAAACACAACACAAATTATGACAACGTTAATCTCCGTGAAATATGATGACATGATATGATTTTCTTTGCAAGAGACGAGCTAGAGACTATACCAACCGTGGCCGAGAACGAAGAGGGCCTAGAACATGGCGCCTTGGGCGGCCTAATAGAGAGGCCAAACGACCCAGCTATTCAAATACGCCGCCCCACAGGCAAGCCCGAAGACGTCGGCGATGTCTCCCAAGACATAGGTCATTGACCTCCAAGGATCCTTCACCCAGCAGTGCTTTCGTATCGCCGCTCTCTCGTCCGCCAGCTTGAATGGCAGTGTGGCCCCGGGGTCAAAGATTTCCTCTCCTCCTCTTCCTCCTTGCTCGCGATGACCCCATTTCGTTTTCTCTTCTCTCCATCATCTTCTTCATCGATTGGTGAGACCCGCAATGGGGAGCTCACTCGGGTCGACAAGGGAGACCCACATGGTAGTCCAGTTGGACGGAGCATTCTGATGAGTCATTAGTGACGAGGTTTCAATTGATGACCCCTATCAATTACTCGGTGAATCTATCACCAACGACTTTTGCTCAATGAAATGGAACGAGCTTTAGTTGTGCGAACTTTAAGAATGAATGAGTTGTCGGATGATTGAGTCTTTGGTTCTGTTCTGTTATGAGTAGTTAATTCTTGTGGGGAAAATTGTTTAAAAACTTCTAAACATATTATACTTTTGCCAATTCAATCCTAGAACTTTTAATTTTGTCAATTGAGTCTTAAACATTTTCACGTTTTGCCATTTGAGTTTATCAATCGATTTTGACCGAAATCGCTAACATGGATGCCCACCATCCTACGGGCATGGCTAGAGTTAATGTGGATAATTTTTAATAATTTTTTAATATTATATCAAATCTATTTTTTTCTTCTCTTTTTTCATCTTTTCCTTTTTCTTTTTTTTTTTTTTTTTTTTTTTTTTTTTCCTTCCCTTCTTCCTCCTCTAGCCCCCATTGGGCCTCAGCGAGGCTCAACCTTGCCTTCATTTGGCGAGGTTGAGCCTTGCCTCAAACTTGCTAGATCTAGCAAGGTCGAGCTTTGCCCAACTATGGCAAGGCCAACATCACCTAGTGATAGTGAGGTCGACCTCGTTGACCCTCATCTCTGGCTAGTCATTGGCCATCATCAAGGCCCAATAACCAGCTAGAAAGAGAAGGAAAAAAAGAAAATAATAAATAAATAAATTTGAAAAATATTAAAACATTATTATAAATTATCTATATCACCGCTAGCCATGCCACGTAAGACGGTCAATATCTATGTCAACAATTTATGGCCAAAATTGATAAATGGATTCAATTGATAGAATGTGAAAAGATTATGACTCAATTGGTATAATTAAAATGTGTAAGATTGAATTGATAAAAATACAATAGGTTTATGACTTTTTGACAATTTTTCGTTCTTGTAAACAGCTTCTTTTGTAGCATCAACATCAAAATGGCTTTGAGAGAACCCTGTGGGTAGGCTTAGCGAGTTAAGAAGCAAATTAGCAGGATAAGAAACGTTTTGACTTTTTGACAATTTTCCCGTTCCCATGTGAACAACTTCTTTTGTAGCATCAACATCAGGATAGCTTTGAGAGAACCCTGTGGTTAGGCTTGGCGAGTTAAGAAGCAAATTAGCAGGAAAAGAAACTTCATGCGTTTTCGACAATTGTCCCATTCCTGCGCGAGTAGCTTCTTTTGTTGCATCAACATCAGGATAGCTTTGAGAGAACCCTGTGGGTAGGTTTAGTGAGTAAAGAAGCAAATTAGCAGGACAAGAAACGTGTGCGCTTGTATGAATTAAGCTCATGACACATTTTCGGCATCAATTTCTTGAGAAGCAATCACGCATTTCAATTGTCGCACGTGGAGAGCATTTTTTCGTCGACAATTTAATAGAATATACTCTCGGGCAACTTTGAAAGTGCATTCAACCAATTGAATGTTCACATTTCCGGGAATTTGGACTTTAATTTCAAGGGAGCTTATAACATCTCAAGCAGGCTATCAGACTTGTGTTGGATGCGTCTAACATGATGTACAAAATGTCTTCAAATAAATTGTCTCATAACTATGGTTATGTTATAACCTTGTTTTAATTGCTTTTTGAAGTGTTGTACGTGTTTGATAACGCGATGGCTTTTCCTGTATTTCTCGAAACTATTGCAGTGTAGTTGCAGAGATTCTATGGCCTCTAATTGCAAGGTGTTCTGCAAATACCGCATAAAAGTTGTAGCACTCATTTTTATAGTAATTGAAGTAGATGAAAAAACCGTCCCAAATGACCAATAAGGCTGATTGATACATTTCCAACATCGATGTATGTTAATACCAAAGAAAAGTAAATCTGATGACAAGCCCAGCAATCCAAGGCCTCTCAGATAAGTTTCATTTGTATGAATGGAGTGGAAGAGGGAGGCAAAAATGAAAATTATCTTCGTCAATTGTCATCCCTAGACGTTCTTGGCACAGGATAGAACAGAATGAGGAGACGAGTTATTCCTCGTCAAGTGTAAATTTACATCTTCTTGATTTACATACACAAGCTAAATCACAAAGTTAAGCGTTCCATATATATATTCTCCGTCTCCCCTTCTTCTGCTAGTGGCTTATGTATAGGCACAGAGAGTGGCTTGCCCTAGCAACATCTTCAACCAAGTGAAACGCGTGAGACCTATCAAAGTGTCAAGAGTTGGCTTCAACAATGAGAAGTGGAAACTCCCTGTTTGGTGTCTGTTCAAATGCTGCATTGGAAGCTTTCTCACTTAGCATTCAAACTAGAAGAGCCCCCGCCACCAAGCTTAGGGTCGATTTGGCAGTAGACAACCTCCCCGGTGTCGTTGAGGTAGTGATCTCTCTTTAAACTTTGTATTAACGTCCCGATCGAATGGAAGGGCAATGGGCTTGACTTCTTCAGCTCCTAGGAATATACCCCGAGCATCGGTTTTGCTGCTTCCGTTCGCATCATCCCAGAGAAAAAAGGGCATCTTTCATTAATTTATGAAGAGACGCTATCATTATCGAAGCCCAATGCTTTATAGATACGCATTATCTGATCTAGCCTAACACAGAAAGCGACTGGATATTTATATTGCAGTGATTCTCACTAGACTTGCATCTACCTAGCAAAGCTTCTATTTTTATCAATTAAAGTGATTTTTGTCAATTCAAAAGAGGGGAAATGTATATAACTCACAGCTTCAATTAAGTAATAATGAGGGAATTTAGGGAAAAGATGCTGTATGACGTGACTTCCGATATCATGGTGAATGTTGTTGAACCATCCAAAGTCGCAATCGAGCGTGTGAGCCCACCTCATAAGCAACTCCATCCTTTAAAAAAAAAAGCGAAAAGAGATAACCTAAAGTTACTTGCAATTGTCATCCCAAAACGAAAAAAAGGTGGTGGAAAGTATATTCTTCTATTGAATTATATTACCTTTCACCGGTATCAAGGGAGTTTGTCTTCATGACCATGGTGATACAGGTAAGTCACAAAGTTCAGCCACATCACAAAAATGTGAGAATTACACTATTGAAAACATGTTCCAATTAGAGTTCGTCCAATGCTAAGAAATATTAAGATTGACGTACAAAATTCAGATACCGACTAATATGGCAAGCTGTTAGTAGACCTTTCGAACAACTATGTGCCATTGAACAGCAAAATAAAGTCTACACGGAGTTGAAGATAATGCCGAAGAAAGAGGAGAAGGGGAAGAGGAACTGCCCAATAAAGGATGCCATAGAGCTCAAGCGATTGGAGGGGTCACATCATGAAGGACAATCCCACAAGCAAGTCCACTATTAGACCATGTCTTGAGTTTAGGGCTGGAACACGATGGCTTACTTGTTTGTAATGTTGAAGTCTTCTCTTTTAATAGCACAAAGTAGGGGCTAGAGAAAAGAGAGCAAAAGTTAATAAGTTTTCTTGGCTTAACCCTAGGCTGTCCTTTTCTTACAAAAGTGGCCGCATAGGGTGGGTGCTTGAATGTATAGTAGCCACACTTGAGTGTTCTCTTTCAGAGTTGTAGCCGCACAGCTACAGTGTGACGAGATGGCCGCACAGTAGCTCCCGATAAAAAGAGGCGGAGCTGCAAAAGTGGAAAAATCTGAGGGGGTTCTTCATGGGAAGAGAATGGACACACGATGAATTTTGTGCCGTTAAGATTTTTACATCTTATTGAGTTAGTTTATCTGTAAATACTTTGGGCTTGGTAATAATTTAGCTGAAGGAAAGAGTCGAGCGTGTGAATAATTGTAACTCTAATTTTTTTATTATAGTATATTATTTGTTATTGACTTTTTGGATGTTGATACTAATATTTGAATCGAACTACGCAAATTTTGGTATTATTTATTGTTCCTTGTTTACTTTCTATGATTATCTTGTGTTGACTTAATTACAAGATCCTAGTAAATTCCATGTTAAGTTTTATAACAATCAGTATCGAGCTTGAGAATATGATTTTCTTGATTTTAATTTGAGGCTTTTGCTTATCTAATTATTATCTTTTAATTCTATTATTGCAAATATACCTAGAGTGAAAGTAGAAATTGAGAAGTTCAATGGAAGGAACAACTTTGGATTATAGAGCGTTAATATTGAGGCATTATCAACAACTCAAGGTTTGGCCAAAGCATTGGAGAGCAATGATAAGTTGCCCGAAAATGAAAGATGCCAAAAAGGACATGCTATTGAGGAAGGCAAGGATTATAAACTTGTTGAATCTATTAGATGTTGTTTTAATAGAGGTGGTCAAGGAAAAGGATGCTGCAACATTATGGACTAAACTTCGGGTATTCTATGTAATGAAGGGTTTGAACAATTGCTTATACATATTGAATATGATATTTTAATTTAGCTATATTGATGGTATATCTACCAGATCCCACATAAATGAGTTTAATAAACTAATGGATTTAAAGAATGTCGATAAAATTCTAGATGATAAAGAGCAATGCATGATGTTGTTAGCTTCTTTACTAAAGTCATGAGAGTGTTTTACTTATTCACTATTACAGGGGCCTATTATGATTACCTCAAAAGCAGTAAAGTCAACCGTGTTCTTTAAAGAGTGGCAAAGAAAGTTATGAGATAACAGTCTAGCACAAGATGTAGTACAAGGACTAGTGATTTGAGGTGGAGACCAACATTGAGGATCCAATGGCAACAAAGGTAAAAGTAGCTCAAAATCACACCATAGAAAGTTCAAGGGACACGTGAATGCTTTTAATATTTCAAGGAGGAGCCACATTAGAATAGACTATTCAAGATTGAGAAACTAAAGTGATAAGTAGAATGCCATGAGCAATGTGGGAAACGTTGCTGAGGAGAGCACCAATGATGTAGAGGCTATCTTATGTGTTACTACTAGTTCACCAAGAGATGGATCAATGCTAGATTTAGGTGTTCATACCATATGAAAACTTCATAGAAACTGGTTTATCACTTATCAAATTGTAAATGGTGGTAGAGTTCTAATGGGAATGATGTAGCTTGCAAGGTTGTGGGGATAGTGATAGTCCGAATTTGGATGCATGATGGGGTGATGCACATACTGATAGATGTGAGGGCATATACCAAAGCTCAAGAAGAATCTTATTTCTCTAGGAATATTAGATGACATCGAGTGTAAGTACATCCCTGTGGAGTTCTAATTCTCAAGGTGCCATGATAGTGATGAAGGGGAAGAAAGTAAATACTCTTTATCATCTATCGGGAAAGATCATAACAGGAATTGCTGCAATTTCATTAAGTAAATCAAATTCTAACTTAATTCGATTATGGAATGTGCAATTATGGCACATGAGTGAGGCAAGTATGATAGTGCTGAGTGAGAGCGGGTTGTTGAAGGGTAAGAAGATAAGGAAGTTAGAATTATGTAAGTACTACATCTTTTGGGAAATAGTAATTCATTCAATCAAGCAACCGGTTGAGTATATTTTTCTAGACGTTCGAGGCCCATCTCTGATACCTTTAAAAGGAGATACTCGATAGATATTGACATTTATCAATGACTATTTAAGAAAGGTATGGGTAACTTTTGAAGCACAAATATGATGTTTTTGATCAATTTTAAGAAATTTAAGGCATTGATTAGAGATAGCCACATAAACAAATTAAGTGTTTGAGAACCAATAACGACATGGAGTTTTATGGTAAAGATTTTACCAAGTTTTGCAAGAGAGAATGGATTGTGAGACACTGCATAGCACCCAAGTCACCACAGCAGAATGACGTAATAGAACAGAAGAACATCACGTAACTTAGCGAGCCCGGTGCATGCTTCTACATTTAGGACTTAGCAAAAAAATTTAGGCTGAAGCATACATGGTATGTTCCTTAATTAATCGATTTCCATCATTTACTATTAAGTGGAAGACTATTGAGGATGTATGGCTAGGGAAACCTATGGGTTACTCGAGATTACGAGCATTCAGATGTTTTGTGTATGCTTACATGAGTGATAGTAAGTTTGAGCGAAAGGTGAAGAAGTGTATATTTATGGTTATGCACGTAAGGTAAAAAGCTATCGATTATGGTGCACTGATCTCAAATCACCCAATTTTATAATTAATAGAGATGTGATCTTTGACGAAACTACAATGCTTCAACAAAGGAGTCTCGAGACAAAATCAACAGATCAAATAAATCATGGTGTTAGTAGTGAGATAGAACTTTAGGTTGAGATTCCAAATATCTCAAAGGTAACATAGGTAGAGACTGCAGACAAAGGCGTGGTTCCTAAAGTCGGCGATACTGAACAATTGGCATAATCATAACATACTATAACTGGGGGTAGATAAAAAAAAAAAAAAAAAAAAAAAAGGTAAATTAAACGCCATTACTTTATGGTTATACAGATATTGCTTATGCACTAACTGTAGGTGATGAGATGAAAATAGATGAGCTTCTATCTTACCCTGTGGTGATGGCCAATTCTTACAGTGCAATAATTAGGGGCTATAAGCAAAGAGATGGAATCACTCTATCGAAATTAAACATAGGAGCTTATCAAGGCACCCAAAGAAGTAAATTGGTCTACAAAAGGAAGGAGGACTCCCTAGTTTTGTGGCAACGAGATATTAAGCAAAACTTGTTGCTACACAATAGGAGGGCAATCACTACAATGGTTCTCTTATGGTGGGGCATACTTCTATTCATTTATTACTTGCCTTAGTTGCTATATAAGATCTCAAGCATAAGTAGCTAGATGTGAAAACAACATTTCTTCACAATGAGGTGGAAAAGCATAATTTACATGAGGCAGCCTGAGAGATTTGTCATTCTGAGTAAGGAATATCATATTTATTTATTAAAGAAATCTTTATATGGGTTGAAATAGTCTTTTAGATAGCGGTATAAGCATTTTGATACTTTTATGGCTAATTAGAACTGTTCAAAAGTCAAATAGATAGTTGTGTTTACTTTAAGACATTGGAGGATGGATCTTTCATTAATCTGTCATTATATGTTGATGGCATATTGATAGTAGCTGAGAATATGTTTTATGTTGATGTGCTGAAGAGGAAATTGAAAACTAAGTTTGAGATGCAAAATTTAGATGCTGCAAAAGAAATATTGGGTATGGAGATTTTAAATTACAGGAATGCGAGAGTTTTATGTCTATCTCCAAAGAAATATATTGAGAAAATTATAGCATGTTTTAATATGTAGTTAACGAAATCTATACACCATTAGCGAAGCATTTTTAAATTTTCAGATAAATTGTTACTACATATTAAAGATGAGGAGGAACATCTGTCCGATGTTTCTTATTCTAGTGTAGTGGATAGTATTATGTATATTATGATATGCACTAGCCTAACATTTCACAAACCGCGAGCATAATTAGCCATTACATGAAACGTCCTAGTAAAACTTGTTAGGAAGCCGTGAAGAAGGGAATAACAGACATGAATATAGTATACTGGAAGGACAACAATGGCAGTGAAACCACCAGTTATGTGGATTCAAATCACACCGATGACTTGGATGAGTGTAGGTCTTTAACAAGGTACATGTTTATGCTAGTAGGTGGTGTAGTGAATTGGAAGGTATCCTTGAAGAGATCTTTTGCCCATAGTCTCATTTTCCTTGCTTTAACCATTGTTGATTCAATATAAGTAATAAGAAAAAGATCATCTCGGGGGGCATGCGTTGAACGCTCACAAGATAGAAGGGTTAGGCAAGCATGGGAAAAGGGGCTGTGAGGCGGCAAGTCCTTGTAATGGCATCCATGCTCTTGTAGATTCTCTCTAATAACTGCAAGAAGGAAAATCGAGCCCAATTCAGAAATTATGATACTAATAATTGATAACCAAAAAAAAAAAAAAGAGCAGAACAAAGAGGTAGATGATTCATTGGACGTCATGACCTAACATTCTCGACGTACTGGTGATTCTGTGATAAGTTTTGTGGTTGATTCTCTTGTTGTATTCAATGCAAAAGAAAGTGACATTCAAAATTGTTAGCGGTACCATGAGTCACATATTTCATTATTCACTAAAATCATACTAAGTTCTAACCATGTATACCGAGCTTCTTAAGATGGAAGAGTTAGGTAATTCCTATAGAACTAGTGATTTTAGGGGAGATTAAATGAAATTAGATTTGTTTTATTTTGTAAAAAATGAATTATTTAAAAAATTATTTACCTAAAAATAATTACTCATATCACTTACAAAAACGAAGGAATGAAATTTTTTTTCATGATCCACGAAAATATTTAGACATAAATTATTGTCAATAATAAAACATTTTTTGTTGATTAATTATTTTAAGCCATGTAAACGATCATTTTCAAGAAAATATTTTCTAAATTATTCATATTCCCCGAAATAAATAAAGTCTAAACAAAGTGACTTCAAGCTTACCATCCATGTTAAGGCATGAGAATGGACGAATGAAGTAGATGCCATACCACACTATTCTGCTTGGGATCGTTCGAGAAGCTCTCGTGCCCATTGTTAGTTTCGAAAGGAAAAAAATCACCAAAATTTCAGTGACAACAACAATAAAATGATGGGTATATCCATAAGCAAATGTGATAAGACAACACAACTTAACTGAGAATCGGCAAAGCAAAAATGCGAGGTGGAAGCACCAAACCGAAGACAAACACAACACAAACTATGACAACAATAATCTCCATGAAATATGATGACATGATATGAAATTCTTCGCAAGAGACAAGCTAGAGTCCAAACCAATTGTGGCCAAGAAAAAAGAGCTAGAACATGGTGCCCCGGCGGCCCAGTAAAGAGGCCAAATGACCTAGTTGTTCAAATATGCCGCCCTATTATGCAAAGACGACAGCAACATCCTGTTGGGGTTTGTTTCAAAAAACAACAATACATGCATTGGAAAAAAAAATTAATAAAAGATCATTCACAGAGGAAGCAAAAACACTCACGTATCTTCAAAACATTGTTTGTACAATTTAATAAGAAGCACGTGGAATTGAAAAAGGAGGGCAAAGTGATTTGGTTCTGACATTCTTTGAATCAGGCCACAAAATTTTGATTTTCTCGTAGCGTTGGTTCAAATGTTGCTCAAATCAAGACCACAAACGTTTGATCTCCTTGTAGCGTGCCTGAAAGTATTACGGTTCTGATGTTCAGTTCCAACTCCACAAATGTCAGAACTCTAGTTCAGATACACCATCGATCTATCATCGAATGATAAAGAGAAATTTGAGAGAGTTCACTACTACGGTTGTGCCAGCAATTATTCTTGTGTGTGACTAAATTGATTGATCACTATTATCTCATAATCATCTCATGAACCTCTTGTAATCAATCTCAAATCACACATATTCAAATCAATTCAGCTCATTAACTTTGAAACCGTGTCAAAGCATTAATTCGGGAATTAATTTTGTAACCTTTACATATATTATTCTAAGCATTAATTCTATAACCATTACCACACTTTTAATTCGACCATTAAATCGGAAACCATTTGCGAACGTTAATTTGGTCATCTAATTTTGAAACCATCTTACATCATTAAATTAGCCATTGATTCTGAAATCGTTTTGGAACATCAATCTCTCCATTGATTCTAAAACCAATTCAAGATCATTAATTTAGCATTTGATTTTGATCTCGTTTTTTATATTTAATTTAGCCATTAATTTTGAAACCATTTTTACATTTTTAATTTGGCCACTGATTCTAAACGCGTTTCAAATCTTTAATTTGGTTGTAGGTTCATAAACTGTTTTAGAACTTCAATCTTTAGCCCAATTCAATTTGCAAACACATTTGCAATATGTCTCTCCACTCAAATGTCATTTTGAATTGGTTAAGGTGTGTAATATCCCTAGGTTCATCACTAAGCTGGTGGTAAGACTTGTACTAACATATTGGTATAACTTAGAGAATTAATTATCTCAATTAATCTCCAAGTCCTACAAACCATGAGTGACATTTACAATATGTCATGGCTACTCAGACAGTATGAATATTTCAAGAACATAACAAACTTGTCAATTTTGGGAATCATGTAATTCAATTCTTCTGTCTAACTATGTTCTGATTGAACTAAGGTTATGTAATTATTTGTCAAGCCACCAATTCAATCATATGCCCCAATTTAAATTAATATGTGTTTCTACGAGACATGAACAATCCTTTCTCGATTACGACTCTGGCTAAGGATTTCAATATACTGTCATGATTAGATTACATAGGACATTAATTTTCTATCTTGTATATATAACAAGAAAAAAGATTCCATATTGTACACGTATGTGCCTTCATATATGAACAAATTATGACCATCAAGTATAAAGACGGTTCAACTAAGCATCAATATATACACTTGTGAATGATAGCCATCTAACATAAAAGACAACATCATGTCTCGATCTAAGGATTTTACACAATACCAAAACATGAATGATTAGTCATTGATCTTGCTAAAAGCTTTCATATCGCTAATCATTCTATACATGCCATATTCAGTGAACTTGTCCAATACAAGTACTTGTGTTCTAACTCAAGTATCATAATATCCAATGACTTGTGACTCTTCATCCCTTGAGGTATCCAATCATCAATGGTAAAACTTGAGAACACACCAGTCTCAATCGATCTCAACAGAATCATTAATATCCTCTCAATGATTTATTAATTAGGAAATATTTAAAAACTTAGTCTAGTTGTAAAAATGTCACATGTATTCTTAATACCTTAAGAATAGGTTTAGTCATAACCGATCTTATAAACAAAGAGGTCCCTTGTCCCACATCGAAAAGATATGAGTGCGCACGTGTATGAGATTTGGCACTAATCAATGATCATTATTTTTTATTATTAAAATTCAAATTAATAATTGTAAAATAAGTATTGTGTCCTATTGAAACAATGTGATTGTTCACACTAGAGTGATGGTTATTTTTTAATTATTTAATTTTGAATTTATTATTTTTGCCTAATGGTTATTAGGCACTCTTACAACCTTTGAAAAGTTATGTTTGTTTGGATATAACTTCTTTATCTTTGAAATGTTGTATCCGTTCAAATATGTGTTTATTCAACAGTTTTGTTCAATTCTTTGCAAAACTTTCAAGCATTTTTCATGATCTTCCTCTTCCTATTTTCATTTTTGTTCAAAAGACATACGGCCATCTTTTCTAATTGTTTCCTAGAGAGATCTTAGAGAAATACTATAATTGCTATCTAGTATTCTCATTTGAGACTTTATTACATCCTTGAGGAAATTTGTCGATGACCATTAGCAACATCGTGGAGCAAATAAATCCTTAAAATAAGTGATATACGCCTCAAAGTCCGAGTTGATTGCTCTATAAATCCGACTTCATTATTCCACCTTATTTGAAGCCATATTTTCAACACCTCCATGGGTGCTTCCTCCAGTAGTGCGTTAGTATCATTGCCCTCATGTTCGCCAACTTGAACGGCGGTGCGGCCCTAGGGTCAAAGAACTCCTTTCCTCCTACTCTTCCTCCTCCTTCGTTGATGACCCCATTCAGTTTTCTCTTCTCTACTTTGTCATCTTGTTTACTGATTGGTGAGACCCACAATGGGGCGCTCACCCCGGTCAACAAGAGAGACGCGCGTGGTAATCCAATTGGACGGAGCATCCTGATGAGTCGTCAGCGACGACGATTCAAATTGATGACTGGTAGAATCGCTCTTTGGGTCTATCACCACCAACTTTTGTTCATTGAAATGGAACAAGCTTTTGTTGTACGAAGTCTGATGATTGAGGGGACAAGTATACCACAAGTACCAAATTTTGACACAAGTGGATATTGAAGTGCAAAAACTTTTAAAAAGTACACTAAAGTGTCACTTTAAAAAAACAAAAAATTGAAATACTTAAGTGCCAATGCCAGCAAAGGTAGCCGGAAATTTAACATAGCTTATTTTAATAATATAAGTGGCTATGTGGCCTGCCAAAATGCTTACTCAACAATGAACATACAAAACGACATTGTTTTGCCCCTAAATTTATTAATTTAATATTAATTTAAATAAATTAATAACTAAATTATTTTAGAAAGGGGGGAGACAGCAGCGTTCAGCAAGGGCCTCCATAGCCCTCACCACAGTTGCCCCACCATCACTGGAATGGGCTAGCAACAGTGAGGCGAGAGTTGGCTGCAATCGCGCCAAGCCTTGGGTAGTGGCCGACAACCTTAGCCAACCGCTAGTGAGGGCCTGCACCATTGTCAACCTTTTTTGGCAATGATGTGGTGGTGATGGCGAGGGCTGTGGACGCCCTCGCCAAAGCTATGGCTTCCTTTTTTAAAAATTATTTTAATTAATATGTATATTAAAAATTAATTTTGAGGGCTTATAGCACCATGTGGATAGCTTTTTAAAAAAATTGCCACATCAATAAATAAATAAAAAAGTAGCCAAAAAAATGCCATATCAGCAGTTTGACATAAATTTCTCACTATTAGTACTTGTTAGTATTTAAGTACTGCATTTTTTTTCCAATTTTTTAATGTACTTTTGGAATTTTTGGCACTTAAGTGTCTTCCTATGTTAAGTTTTGGCACTTGTGGTGTTCACACCTGAGCATATGCAGCGAGTCTTTGGTTTTGTTCCATTATAAGTAGTCAGTTCTTGTGTGAACAGCTTTTTTTGTAGCATCGACATTAGGATAGTTTTGAGAAAACCCTATGGGTTGGCTTAGCGAGTTAAGAAACAAATTAGCAGGATAAAAAACGTGTGCGTTTGTATGAATTAAGCGCACGACACATTTTCAGCATCAATTTCTTGAGAAGTAATCGCGCGTTTTGATGTCACGTGTGGGAAGCAGTTTTTTCGTTAACTGTTTAATTGAAGAAAAACTTGGGCAACTTCGAAAATGCATTCAAGCAGTTGAATCATTTCCAGGAATTTGGACTTCAATTTCAAGGGAGCTTATAACATCTTAAGAAGGCTATCAGACTTCGACCCAAAGCAAAAACAAAACAAAAAAAAGAAGGCTATCAGACTAGTGTTGGGATGCACCCAATTAGTAATTCAGGGTCCAATCAAGATATACATGATGTCTCAATATGAATTGTTCAATAACTATGTTATTTTATAACCTTGTTACAATTTTTTTTTGTGAAGTATTGTACCTATATATATCTTGAAACTATTGCCGTGCAGTCGTGGAAATTCTATGGCCTTCGATTGCAAGGTGTTTAGCAAATACCACGTAGAAGTTTTAGCACTCATTTTCACGATAACTGAAGTCGTTGAAAAAACGGTACCAAATGACCAATAATGCTGATTGATACATTTCGCATCAATGTATGTTGATATCGAAGAAAAGTAAATCCGATGTTGACCCAGTTGACACCCCCAGTCGTCCGAGGCCTCTTAGATAAGTTTGATTTGTGTGATTGTAGTGGAAGAGGGAAGGAGACATGAAAATAATGTTCATCGTCATCTCTAGACATTCTTGACACAAGATAAAACATGATGAGGAGACGAGTTATTCCTCTTCATATGTAAATTTACATCTTCTTGCTTTACATATTACAAACAGAGGCTAGATCATAGAGTTTAGCGTTCCGTATATATCAATCACGATCTCTCTAGTGGCTTCTGAATTGGCACGAAAGTTGGCTTGCCCTAGCAGCTTCTTCAACCAAGTGAAACCAGTGAGATCTATCTGATACGAAGCTTCATCGAAGTGTCAAGAGTTAGGCTTCTATAATGATTGAAGTTGAAACTTCCTGTTTGGTGTCTGTTCAAGTGCTGCATTGGAAGCCTTCTCACTTAGCATCCGAACTAGAAGAGCCACCACCACCACCAAGTTTAGGGTCAGTTTGGTAGTAGACAACCTCCCCGGTGTCGCTGACGTAGTGATCTCTCTTCAAACTTCGTATTAACATCCCAATCAAATGGAAGGGCAACGGGCCCGACTTCTTCGGCTCTCGATAATATTTCCCGAGCACAGGCTTTGCCGCTTCCGTCTGCATCATCGCAAAGAAAAAGGGTACGTCTCAGAGATTTATCAAGAAACGTAATTATTATCAAAATCGAACACTACATATATATATGCATTATCTTATCTAGCCTGACACAAATATATATATATGCATTATCTTATCTAGCCTGAAACAAATAGGGACGGGATGGACCTACTTCAAATTTTCTCACGAGACTTGTGTCAAAGCAACAAAGCTTTCATTTTTATCGATCAAGGCGGGGGTCAATTTTTGTTGACCGAAAGAGGGAAAATATATGTAACTCACAGCTTCAACCAAGTGATAGTGAGGGATTTGAGGGAAAAGATGGTGTATGACGTGAGTTCCGATATCGTGGTGAATATTATTGATCCATCCATAGTCGCGATCGAGCGTGGTGAGCCCACCTCTTAAGTAACTCCATTCCTTGAAACAGAAAAAGCAAAAGAGACAAACCTTCAATTTCTTGCAATAATGTATTGTTCCAAAACGAGAAAAAGGAGGTGGAAAATGTCTTCTTTCATTGCATGACATTACCTTTCCCCGGTACCAAGGAAGTTTGTCTTCATGCCCATGGTGATGGAGGTAAGTCACAAAGTCCAGCCACATCACAAAAATCTGATAAAACCAACAATAATTGGAAACACACACTAGCTAGAATTTGTCGAATGCTAGGAAATACCAAGACTGATGTACAAAACTCATATATGGACTGATACAGGAAGCCGTAAGTAGATTTAAACAACTAGGTTATGTTAAACGTCGAAATAAAAGTCTGCTGCGTCGCTTAGCATGCGGAGTTTTCAAATCCGGAGTTGTTAAACCGAACCATTAGCAAAGTTGATGATGAAGAAAGAGGGATTACCCAGTAAGGGATGCCATAGAGCTTGAGCAACTGGAGAGGACCCATCACGAAGGACAATCCCACAAGTAGGCCCACCATGGCCGCCCAACACACTGTAGATGTGATCACATCTTTCCTCTCACTTGCCCCGAACAAGTCGCTCTCTGGGTGGAAGTGTGACCCTCTTTTCCCTGGACTTCTAATCCACTGTGAAATTAATACTATGTCAGGCCATGAGAATCTCAATTCTTGACGACCCCTTTCTCCCATTCGAAATTTCACTTTTTAACTATCTTTCAAAATTAAATATACTTTTTTCTATTTCCGAATTCTCCGAGGAAATTTAGGATTAGAACTTTGAAGTAGCATATGAAGTTTCCACGAGCAATCTTGCTAGCTGGAGGAACAGGAATTGACTTCAGCCAATCATAATCGCAAAAGTCAAATCTGAGTCATCATTACGCGGAGTGATTACGCCTGTCGTGAGATCACGAATGGATGGTGAGGCATCGAATCTTAGATGGAATAAACTAAGCTCGAAACTCGGCCTCTACCATTCAATGCAAGCAATAATTCCTCATTGAAAAGGTGAATTTATGTCCGATTCGAACGGTGATTCAATAAAAGTTGGGTCTACGGTCTATCACGTCAGGAATAAAGTAAGGCAATCCGAAAAGCTCTTTGTAGGACATTGCTTTTCTCTCCTTTTTCTTGCTTTAACGGTGTTGATTCAGAATGAGCAACAAGAAAAAGATCATCTTGGGGAGCCACGTGTCGAACACTCACAAGATAGATGGGGTAGGCAAGCATGGGAAAAGGGGCTGTGAAGCGGAGAGTCCTTGTAATGGCGTCCAAGTTCTTGAAGATCCTTTCATCTAACTGAAAGAAGAAAGAAATCGAACCTAATAATTGAGAAGATTAAAAAATAAAAACAAGAAAGAAAGAAAGAGTAGGACAAAGGGGCAGATGACTAACTGGATGCCATGACTCATCGTTCTCGGCGTGTCCATGATTCTGGTGATGAGTTCTGTGGCTGATTCTCCTATCGAATACAATACAAAAGGAAGTGACATTTGAGATTGTCAGTCGTATCATGAGTCACATATTTGTTTATAGATTAAAACTGTTCTAAGTTCTAATTATTTGAGTTTACTGAGCTTCTTACGAGGGAAGTGTAACATAATTCCCATAAAAATAATGATTTATCGCTTATATCGCTTACAAATTTAAACAAACGAAAAATATTTTTATTATCCACGAAAATGTTTAAACATAAATATCTTCATCCACTAATTATTTTATGCAATATAAGAAAACATTTTCAGAAAAATGCTTTCCACATCTTTTATTTTCCGTGAAATTCAATAAGCCTAAGCAAAGTCGTAGAGGTGGTGACTCGAAACTTACCATCCATGGTAAGGCACTAGAATGGAGGAATGAAGGAGATGCCCCACCACACTATTCAGCTTAGCATCGTTCGAGAAGCTCCCGTGACCACTGCATCGGTTTCAGAAAGCCAAAAAAAAAGGCCAAAATTTAAGCCACTACAACCGGAACCTCCTTCAACAAACGCGATAACTCGACGTGTTTCGACTGAGAATCGACAGAGCAGAAATGCAAGGTGGAAGCGCCAAACCGAAGACGTACGCAGACACAAACTATAACAACGATAGCCTCCATGAAATATGAGGACATGATGAGAATATTTAAGCAAAAGAGAGGAACTTAGAGGCCGTACCAATCGTGGCCGAGAACGAAGAAGGCCCAGAACATGGTGCCCTGGGCAGCCCAGTAGAGAGGCCAGACGACCCAGCTGTTCAAATACGCCGCCCCGCAGGCGAGCCCGAGGACGACGGCGACGTCCCTCACGACGTAGCTCATCGACCTCCACGGGTCCTTCACCCAGCAGTGCTTCGGTATGGCCGCCCTCACGTCCGCCAGCTTGAACGGCGGCGCCGCCCCGGGGTCGAAGAACTCCTCCCCTCCTCCTCCTCCTCCTTCCTCGCCGACGACCACCCCGTCATCTTCTTCGTCGGTTGGCGAGACCCGCAATGGGGCGCTCACCCGGGTCGGCAGGAGAGATCCGCGCGGTCTCCCGGCCGGACAGAGCTTCAGATCTGCGGTACGGACGTGCGTGGATGGGAAACATCTGTTATCTTTCGTGGGCGTCCTCTGGCGTTGCGATCTGGGGATGGTTTGAGGGAGGGGTTTGAGGCCACATTGGGACAAGACCCATGTAGCCATCGTTGAAGAACAGGTAGGTAGAGAGAGAGAAAGAGGGAGAGAGAGATAGAGAGAGAGTGCACGGTTGCAAGGTGTATACTATATGTGGGGATTCCTTTCCTTTACTTTAATTATTTTGGGAGGGGGAGAATGGAGGAAGGTGCAAAAGTATCGGGAGTGAAGGGGAAAGCAAAAAAGAAATGGTGGAGTGAAACAACGCACAGAAACAAGAGAGAGAGAGAGAAAGACAGGAAATCTGGGTGAATGAATCTAGATATCTGCAAGGACGAGTACGAATGGTCTTGTCCCGAACGAAGGACGGGGACCCCTCTTTCCCTACAAGAACCGGTCGTACCTCTCTCTCTCTCTCTTCTTCTATGTCTCAAGCAAGATTTCTCTCTCTCCTTTTCTCTTCTCTTGCAGATGTTGTCTGAACGACAAGGAAGAACACGAGGGGAGGCTGTTAATATAGTTTCAAAGCAGAGACCGTGCCTCGCTTGTTCCTCGCGTTCGTTCTTGCTTGGTTCGTGGGAAACTTCATCCTTCCCTACTGGCCAAAAAGAAGGAGGAGGAGGAGGAAATCTTTTTGAACTTTTTTATCTCAAGAAATTGACGTGGACATCAAAAAGTCGTCTTCTGCGATGTGGGTCTATCCTTATCAATGTGTGACCTTGTTAGGTACAACACATGGATTTCAAAATCTAATCGCGATCAGCATTCACGTTTTTATGTAGTTTTCTTGATTTATGAACAGCGATGGCGGGGATGTCACTAGGCTTGAATATTCGATTCGGCCGGTTCTTGATATATCTCTCTCTCTCTCTTATGCGAGATGAGTTGTGCCGGTTTCGGGGAGATGGACGGTGCAACTGGGCTCGTCTCAGGGTTCTCCAAACTCGTTTACAAACAAAACTCGATTTGGTTCCTTTCTCTCGATAACTCGATACATTCCTTTTTAACAATAATACGCATTTTGCATTTTTGCTCAAAGTTTCTGAAATCAAAAGTGCCAAAATTGATGTAATATGATTAGATACGACACGAAAACTTTATTAGACCTTTATAAAAGTCGGTACAGCAGCCTCTCGATAGCGTGATAGGCTCACCATTTGAACATAATATGCCTCTTACATGTGAACATAATATGCCTCTTACATGACTTGCTCGGATCGAAAGAGCGCTATTGGTGCGAACATGACAAGAGATGATCGGGAGCATGGAAACCACCCAGCTGCTTGTCCTCTAATGGTGCTGTTCATCATGGTGGTATTGAAGAGGGTCGGTGGGAGGACACTCGTGAGGCCACGTGAGGAACGTGGGTCAATTCGAGGGCGCGTATAGGACAGGAGCATCAAATGGGGAAAAAGCGGACCATGTGAAAGTCCTGCCTGGGGATTTGGCAAGGAAAATGTTTTTAATATTGGCAAGAAGCGTGGTTTGACTAAGCCCACTGAGGGATTGGCCATCCCACCCCCAAGTTCTTGATTGGTGGATGGGCCATCCTTGTCACTCCCAAAACTTTTCCTCCTTCAACCGCTTCTCTGTTGTTCCTACACGAGTTGAAAGTGTGTAGACGTTTTTATGGGGCTTTGATATGACCTAAAACGATGATAGATTAAAATGATGTCGTGATGAACTGGGATTATATATTTATCATGGTGAATTTTGTCTTATTGAGGTAGGCGTGTTATAATGGAGATGTATCTTCCTGTCAGTTGTGTATAGAAGTCGCCACACGCACCTCCCCTCTCTTCTCTCTCTCTCTCTCTCTCTCAATCAGAAGTAGCAGCTTTAGATCCTCTCTCTCTCTACCCAACATTGGATAGGAGGTCGCCATTAGGCTTGCCATAAGGCTGACTAAGGTAAACAGACCTCGAACATGTGATTGTGCTGTAATGGTTGCCACCATGCAAAGCACATTACTATGCCTACGCACATGCATGTGCACGCGCACACAAAGTGTTTTAAGGATTAGGGTGTGGTGGGTTTTACATGTGATTTTTCTCTAGTGTCTAGACCCTTTAGTTGATTATTGATGTGTCAACTAAGTAAAGGATTTAGAAGGGGACGTTCATCTAACGGTGAAATATGTATTAGATAAGAATTAGTTCTTAAAAAGTATAGTGTTGACGAAACATGGCTTGTTTGGCTAATTAGACATAAGTTGCTATTGATAATAGAAATATTTTTATTAACTAATTATTTCAAGTGATACAAATCATTATTTTTATAAAAATATTTTCTTAATCGTTCATTTTTTGAAAAACAAACGAAATCAAAATTCTCCATAATCTTCAACTAAATTGAGGCCCAGAGATCAATGAGGCTTTTCAATAGCTATCACTTGTTTTTTTGGTCAAAAATAGCTGTCACGTACTCACTCATTAACTTGGTCACCCTAATCATACAAGATGTCGAACTCCACTAAAGCTCTATTTATTTTGTGAAAAATAAATCGTTTAAAAATATTTAAATAAAAATGATCATTTATACCACTTAAATAGTTAATAGAAAATCTTTTAATTATCGGTAATAATTTATGTTTGAATATTTTTTGTGAGTAAAAAAAACTATTTTTGTTCATTAACTTTTTTAAGCAATACAAGCTATCAATCTTAGGAAGATTTTATTTAAAATTTTTATTTTCCACAAAAGAAACAAAGCTATGATTAATAAGGGATTACGCCCAATAACGACATGCCTACCACACTTATGACAGCAATGATTAAATTAAATGAGCCTTAATCGGACTTCATGATCATGAAAATGAACCGGCTCTGTCCAAATTTTTTCTTGGAGAAAGGCGGCTTTCCATGATGAATCTGAGGATTCCTTTTCGTAGTCATCGTATTCCACACACAATCATTTCTAACCACGATCCAGTCATGTAAAATCAAAATGGTATCATCCGTGGGCAACCAACGGCAGCGAATAGTAAGATCGACAATTAACCCTACCAGCAAGGTCCCCTCGCGAATGCGTTTTCAGGGCATTTTCGAAGTGGATCGGAACGATCCTTGCGAACAAGAATTTGATAATTGCGTGACTTAGCGATCGAAAGGAGGGTTGCAAAGTTGGCAGAGAGAAATCGCCCTATTCATCATCCTCGCGATGCATGACAATTAGTGATTCGTGGTGATCTTTCATCAGATCGAAGCAATGCAACTTTCAGATGAGAATGAGACGTGCGTTCAACGGCCATAACTGCTAATTCCATGTCCAGCATCTTCCTCACTTCCCATCAGACTACTGTTATAGTGTTCCACCAGCAAAATCAACATTTGCCATGATTGTGTCCATATCCACCACTAACAAATGCAGAAAGTGTTACCTCATTTGTTCGAGCACTCGAAGCACTAGCTACATTTCCAAGCACGAACAATTTATGCCTTTTCTTTTTTAGAATTTCTCATCATCCCTACTTTGCTCTTTGGTCATTTTTGCTCTCAGTGCACGACCTACTCATAGATTAATCATCGGGAGGTCATGTAAATAACATCAAAGTAAGTACCATATGCAATCAATGCGACGTTGAACTTTGACACTCCCTCCTGTGTAAAATATATCGACAAATGGTATTCAAAGTGTTTTTCCATATACTTATGATCTCAAAGCACTATCTATGTTTCCAACTGTTTTTCTGGTGTTAATGGGTCATCATGTGATGGCCAGGCCTTTATCTCTGCACAATAATGGACCTTGATTTGCAAAAGAGAGCATGCTCTTTTTACTAATCCGTCAGACAAAACTTAGCACGAACTAGGTGTCTTTCTACTCCTTTTCAACCCAGAGCAAGAAAACTAAAGATTTTCTAGTGCTTCAGCCAGGATGAGAGAAGGTAGTCTACACTCCAGTAAGTGTTGTTTGAATAACTATACCGATGAAGGTCGATTTGTCATCCGCAAGGCATTCACTGGTGGTCTAGGAACCATTGATCAATATTTACTTGTACAACATAATTCATATTCTTGATATTTATTTCACAATACCCAGTACTTCTCCTATCTCATAGTCAAAAATCAGCTCAATGACATTTTTCCATCAACTATCTTACCAAGAAAAAAGAACAGTCCATGACTATTCATTGCTTTACAGGAAAAACTTCAGGAGAGAACAGTGGCATCTACCTTTTGGCACCTCCTGACTGACAAGCTCCACTTTCCTAGTTGATGCCATCTGCACGCTCATTTGGACATCAATTGGTGGCCACCCATGTATTTGAATAAGATAGCCACCAGTGGATGGATGCATAGTGAAGTAACAGTATGTTTTGCTCATATGTGCCACCATTTTCGCCTTTCCATGACCTTGACAAGCTCATTGGCTAGTGAAGCAAAATCTTCAGCTCCGCTTTGCAGTTCTGCAGTGCGCTGGTTGATTTTCTGATAAAACCAAAACAAATGCGAACTAATTTCATCAGAACACGACAGAACGTTCACCAACACAACCCATACGCCTCAAGAAAATTAAGCAAATAGCCACAAGAAACATAACATTATAGGCATCTCCATTTTCTTCAGTCATACTACATATTATGTACATTCAGCACTAAAGCAACTGACTAATGCTATAATTGAACACAATGAATTCCCCGATATACTTGCATTACACATTTGATTCAGTGAAGCCTCAGCCCTTCCATTCAGAATTTGAGTAATGCTTGCATATTATCAGGTTATAGATTTGATGTCCTCCAACAGCACTGGCAATAAACATGTACACTACAGATAGAAAATAAACATGACTGATGTCCTTGCATGCCTATTTGTGTATTCTGATAAGAGACTTATGCAGTCACCTTAATCATGTTCAACTTTATGTCATGTTCTCATCCGAAATCAAGTAATATTCTTTTTATTATATTCTCACCCACATAAAAACAACTAATGTCCTTGCCAATCCGGTGATATCTATGTAAACTCATAACATCGCACTACCTCCAGTTTCGCCTGCCTTTCAAGAAGCTTGTTTCTTGCCTCTTCAGCCACTGCAGCTGGATCCTGAAATCATTTGCCACATAGTTTAATGCCAGTTCGGTTCACTAAAAAGTCATAAAGAGTGCATCTGCATGAGAGAGAGAGAGAGAGAGAGAATCTGGGATTCATTTTGCTTACCCTTTTCCGATATTTAGCAATTATTTCTTCAGGTGTCCTTAGTCTAGGTTCCGTGACATCTGTTGCCCCTTCGAATAACTTCTCCCTTTCCGTTCCTTTTACAGAAGAAAATGGTAGTCTAATCTATCAAGTCATAAAAGTCAAATATGTCATCATGTAATTCATGTAGCGAAATGGAAAATTACTGTTGTCTTTATTTTGGGGTTTATAGACTGAAGCAGATGCCATTGGTGCAAGATCATCAATTTCAATGTCATCTGTGCAAACAAGAACCTGAAACTCAGTAGATAGCCAAAGGTAACAAAAAAAACACCAGGATGTGGTTGCAGAGATGGATCTCACCTATGCTAAGCTCCACTTCCTGATCATTTGTGCCAGAAGATGGATCCACAATTTCCTGATTATTTCTAAGTGTCGGTAACTGGTCCACAAATGGAGGTTTTGAGAATACATCCTCTAAATGAGTAACATCAGATTTTGAAGTCGCAGCATGTTTCCCTTTGTTTTCTGCTTCTCGCATTTTAAATCCTTTCACAATGCCCCTCAGGATTCCTGGTCCAGAAGCCTGGATTGACAAGAATTATGTATACATACCAGCCTGGAGATTGTTGACTAGGATGCCAAAGAAAAGAAGATAGCATAACCTGTTTTTTCTTCTGACTAGACAAAGTGAGTGCAGCATCTGCAGCATCTGCAGCAGCAGCAAGAACCTGATCATGGAGACAAGGCAAAGCTCCCATGGCCCTACAAAATGATCTTATATTATTTGATAAAATTCGAGCTTTTACAGCAATTAAAAAAAAAATCACCTAATTACTTAAATTTTTGGTATACAAACTCGATTTAGTAGTGGCATAGAATACCTGAGATCATCTTCGCCATCTTCCAGAGAGATGAGAGCCAATTCACACCCATTTGCCTATCATAGATAATTACAACAGGTGAATCCTTAAACAAACCAAAAACATGCAGATTGCAAAGGAAGGTTAACAAAATATGCTTTTAAAGAAGATCAACTTGAATCATGTCTATTATACGTCCTAGCTGATAAAAAATCGTGATGGAACAGATACCATTGCACCAGTTTTCACTCCCTCCATTGACTATAAAGGGAAACCAATTGATAGATGGATACATCCTAGAACTTCTTCCTAATAATTAGGTTCATTATCTATCATTTATGTAATACCAGCGCAATCTGTGAACCGTCAGAAGCCATCATCTTGCCCATATTTGCCGTGAAATTCCACCTTAGAATTGACACTAAAGAGCTTACTTTCACCAAAGCTAAATCAGGCAAAGATCTGTCAAATTGACAATCAGAATAGTGAGGAATGCTCCATCAGTGAGTGAAGAAAATATATCCCAGAAAGCCAGAACCAAGGAAAATTAGGTTGTTTTGTCCAGTTCTGGAATATCATCACAAGCCTGAAGTTCACAATTACCTGATTTCAAGGTCTCCAGTCTGGTACAGTGCGACCAGCCCACTAACTTTCCCCTCTTTCCTTAAAGTTGAAGTCCAACAGCAAGGTTTTGCATGTTTCACTTTGCGACTAGTTTTATGATTTCCCTGTGTCAGTTTAACAATTAGATTGCTTGAAAACATAAGAACTACAAATGACCGGAGTAAACTAACAGAAAGAAACCTGAATTACAGATTTTGTTGAGTACAGGCGCAAGGAATCTTCGTAGCATAGCAGTAAAAGCGAATCCAGCGATCTCCCAGCTGAAAATGCATCTTTTGAGGATTTAAGCTGTGCAGTCTCATTTAAAACTTTTGCAACTTTGCCTTCAGTAGTAGCATCTTTCCTGGACGAAGTGTCCTTAGCTGACTGCTCTGGAGAGACTGAAATGTGGTCATCTGAAGAAAACTAAAATTCTGCCTTCAGCACATCATATTGAACTAAATGTAAATTATTTCTCACTGACCAAAATATTTCACTTGCCTATAACATACATGGCAATTGGAATAGATTTCTTTTTCAAGAGCAGTGGACGAGAACTGATCTGGTTACCCGTGCCACCATCTATAATAAGAATCTTTGCATCCTTGGTCAATACAAATACAAGTTCATCTATAGGATCAGTTGGCATATTCACTTCCACAGTCTTTTGGCTCTTCAGCATATTATCAGTGTTACTGGATGATCTCCAACAAATGGAAACGACAGGTGAGAGGGAACCACATGAACAGTCTGAGCAGAACAAAACTGATACTGGACCCATGTCAAGCACTGCCACCTGTAATAGAAACATAAAATCAGCTTTCTCAAGAAAGAAAATCAAGCAAAAAAGGTAAAGTATGCTTGAACAATCAAACAGTATGATCCTCACCTGACCAGACTGAAATCCAACAGCGAGTTTGGTTGCATGATTCACAAACTGTAGTACTTGAACAGGAGAGTTGAAAAGAGAAAAAACAGCTTTACACTGGCATGCCTCTTCTGAAAGCAAAGGGTGCACTGGAAAGTTTGAACACTATTAGGTTAGAAAAATGTAAAGATCCAGAAAATCCTGCATTATCACACAATGAAATGGTCCAGCAGATACAAGTAACCCTTGCAGGAAAGATGACATGAAAGAGAAATACTCAGAATGTACACAGTCTAGAATAGAAAAATCCAGTGAATTCACTATCCAATATAAATTCATCCGACTACAATAATTAATCTTCAGCTCATTTGAATAATAATGTCTCTTATCAAGCACAATATGCCACTACTACAACCACAAATTCCATCTAGATAGCAAACAAGCCATTTTTGTGTGATCTTGAAGAGGTTGTCATTTAAGCATTTCCAATTGTAATGCAACAGTAGCCAACATCACTTCAAATGGTTGCATTTGATTTGAAAGATCATGTCAAATCCTAGAGATTGCCAGCAAGCAGCATTCAGAATCTTCAAGAGAAATCTATGTGGAAGAGCATATTTGGATCGCAGCTTCATTCTAAAGACTCAGGTTCCAATTTCTACAAATACTGCAACAAGCGATGGCTCACATTTTGGATTCTCTTTCCAACAAAAATAAATTTGCACTCATTGTTCCCAGGATAAATTACATTGTCCTAGTGTTTAATAAGATTTTAAGGGTTATTGTTGAAAAGAGATCATTAAACGATGGCTGACGCCCAAAGGATGAATATTATGTATCCTGAAAGTAAACAAAGCAGACTTCCATTTTGGTACTAAGCATTGTCCATGTTTTCATTTGAATTTCTGCTAGTTACATTTCACTCCGGAGAAATGCATTGTGCATGTGTTGTTTGCAAGCAGAAACTGGTTTTCTCAATAATGGCATTTGTAATAAATCTCAATATCAAAATCACCTTCATGTTTAGAGTCTGTTATCAAGTGAAATTTTTTATCGGTTGTCCCGCTCTTGAGATTATATATGAGCACCTGGACAAACAAAATGGGGGTGAGGCTTTATGCATTCAACACAATCTAATACAAAAGAATTTTCAGGAAAAGATGCTCTTCTGACCAAGCCACTTTCGTTGCCAACAGCCAAATGCAGTGTGAAAACACACAAGTCTAAAGATGAAACTGGTGCAGTTAAACCAGCCACTTGAATACCTTGCACCTGGCAAATCAAAGCTTTGATTTGAAAGATGCATATCTGCAGCAATTTTAGAATAAGATTATGGAAGATAGGAATAGGAATAATAACCTGTCCTTGCAAAGTAAAAATAGAAGACAAGATAGGGTGCGTCGCATCCCACATCCTCACAGATCCATCTTGATATCCACCTATGTAGACTCTACCAATTCCACTCTCTTCGGTACTTGATAATTGACAGGGCACACCTCCAGTCAAGGGCCAATCTGATCCACCATGTACAGAAGCTGTTGGTCTGGCCACTGAACTTATCTGCATAAATAAAGAAAGGACAAACAATAGTATCAAAGAACATTTAGTAGAACAATTAAGTTAGCTAAGCTAGACACATGCAGGAATGCCACCTTTGAGAGGTCCTTTGATGAGCACTCTGGTAACTTATAAAGCCTTGCGGAAGTAAGCAATGGATTTCTCGCTGGTATTACTGTAGGAAACTCTAAAGCAGGAACAGATAGTTTTCTCTCATGTTGGGACATCAAGGTAGAAAGGTAGGAGTCATCGTAAAAATGCAGTTGCCCAGGATTGGTCAATAAAAGAAGATCAGCACTAAGATTACCCCCTGCTCCCACACTTGGTAACAAAATCATATCCGCAAAAGAGCCAGTTAAGGTGAGATCAATACGACCAGTACATCTCAGGTTTTCTGCGCCCGATGACCATTCAAGATTTAAAACCTGAAGCAGTAGATGAAATTGTAAGAGCATAATCCACGTTGATAGGATTTAAAGGGGTTCTTAAGAGCAGCTGCATTAATCCATCACCTGATTAAAGCTAATCTAAAAAATATGACAATCATAGCTGGTCAGAAATAGGACAAATCAAACACACCGTATCTTGTCAACAAATTGTCAAGTAACTAAAGTTTAGCTACTCCACTCATTATTCTGATAATATGGTAAGTTGCATTCGAGGCATATGTTTTGTTGTAGAATATTTTGAATTTGATCCGTCTAAAGCATATCGACATGTTCATGAATATCCTAATTTATCTTTATTGAGTAACCATGAAATGAGAATTAACAGCTAAATGAGCAATAATAAGTTATGCCGTACTGTCAAAACTTCTTCGGCCCCTATCTGATCACCACCATAGGCAAAGAGAAGGCCGTTATAGTTGTGAGATTTCTTGGTTGGAAACCACTGCAAGACAATGACAGGGAGTCTCCTCTCCTCAGATGACAATCGCAGCCTAACGACATCACTTGAAGGTAATTTGGCCACCGGGGCTTTATTGACGGAAGAAGATAATGTTTTCCAGAACAAAATATCTCCATCTACGTATCCCACAGCAACAATGGATCCATCACCAGAGGCCCAACATAGAGCACTAATTTCTTTCTCCCCAAGATAGCATCCAGATGTATCTTCTGAATTATCCTCTTTGATAGCAGAATTGGCAAATCCATCCTTCAAATGGAGATCTTTACCCCCTCCAATGAAAAGAATCTGACCTTCGGAAACATCCCAAAGGATAAGCAGCCCACAATCATATGCAATAAGTACTCTGCAAAAAAAAAAAAAAATTCAAAATTAATGCAGAAGACTGCATAAATCAAAATCCTTCACATAATTACTCATAAAGCTAAAATGATGAGGTCTTGACCATGCAACAGGACATGCAAATCCACACAAAGACGGATAAAAATTTGGATTCTTCTAGTTTATGCACATGAACAGGGCACCAAGAGTAACCTGCGACTCATGTTTAAGCACATAAAAGGAAGAATGAGAATAAATAATCCAACATAACATTAAGTACAGTAGTATATTTGTAGCTCTTGTTTGAGCTATAGGAAGAATTTTCTGGAAAAGAAATTTTACTCCACACTAATAGGAACTCCAACAAATATGTTTGAGAAAAATATGGTCTGTCCTGTTAGGATGACAGCATGTTATTTGTTCATTAATTGGATGATTGAATTCAGAAGAGATGATGCGAACAAAATGTTCCAGAAAGACGACAGAATGGATCCATTTAAGTAATTCTGACGGAATTGAATTCCTAGAAGACAGAAATTAGATCGTGCCTTCAGTGTACAACTTCAAGGAGCATAAAGTGTTCGTATCAACACCAACAGTAAAGGGATGACTACTGCATTTGTTAGCAGTGGACATTTCAATCTACAAATTGTCCAACTGGCAACATATACCTTCTTAAGACGACAGCTAGCACAATGTGCCTACTATTTGCAAACAAAAGCTATGAATACATACAGAGTGATCTTACCTATCCCCCGATGGACATGGTTGGTGAAGAACTCCAACAATCATATGATGATCATCTGGAAATGAAATTCCTGAAACCTCTGCAAAGAGAACAAAGAAACTAAATCACTGTCCGGGGATAAAATATATTATGAAAAATCTATGAATGAAAGGAAGTTGACAACACAGGTAATTGTGGTAATCAGGCATATATCAGTCCTTTTAGCATCAGCTGTACTCTTTGAATATGCTCCAAACTTGTAGGGACAGAGTTCCACACCAGTCATCAATCTAGTAAACATGCTTGATATTGTCAACAACTTTCCTGACAGCTTAAGCTTTTAGGAGATCAATTAATTCAAATTGTGTGAAAGCTTTGGGTCAATGATTTGAATCTTGGCACTCCTTTTTGTTGTCATTATGTCTGTTACTCCTGTTTGTCATTTAGCTGTAATCTGATGAGGTTATGTCCACGTCTTATATTTCATATGTAATGTCTGGTTGTATACACTACTCAATTTAATAAATAGCATTTTAACAACCGAAGTGATTTAGTACATGGGGTAGATGACTTTCAAACCTCAAATAAGAAATTTTCAATTTGTTCAGAAGGAGAGCATATATTACTCATTATCAACCTAAGATTCACCCTATACAAATTCCTTTAGAAGATAACTATTGGAACTAGCTCTTAAGGTGCCTACAAAAGGAGTACGAAACTGGTTGCCAACAAGTGATGCTCCATAAGATGTAAAACAGTCTAAAGACACATGACATGAGAATTTCAAGATATCGTTCTAATTGTACACGTATTAATACAGGCACTTTTTTTCCTAAAATTAATTTCTGTGACTTCGAGACATTGTTCTAGTTTTTAAGCTACAAAAATGCCAGAAACAAACTGCCTTTCAATTAAAAAGAAAGCCATAACCACATGCATGTGAGAAAAGAAACAATATGCAAAATCCTATCTGCAGCAGCCTCTCAAAAAATGTTCTCAGGTGGAAAAAGCCAATGGCATGAGGATTAGGCCATCAGCAGATACTGCTAATCATCATCAGCTTCATGATGAGGTTAATCAAGACACCGTTTAATGGCATTTGACTGCACAAAGTTCTAGATCAGTAGATCAGTAAATTTGAAAATACTCATCAATTATGGAAATACTACAACAGACTGACCATTCAGAAAAGGAATGAGGGGTTACTGCTTATAGAAGTTGCAGGAATGTGATAAGGCAACTGGCAAAGTTCTCCACTTTCAGCATTGCACTTTAGTACAGAAAGCAAACCATGATCGTCGCCAATATAGCTGCACGTGATGATAAAGTAGCAGTAACTTAAAGCATTTACAATTTATTGACTAGCAAATCAGTTGGAGTGAAATAAAGAAGAGGAAAAATCACTGCATTGTCTTACATGAAGTTGGAGCCTGTGATCACAGAAAAAGCTGTAATGTTTGATTGCCATTGTAAACAAGAAGCTAGGCTTCTTCTCTCCAGATTCCACACCTATGAAGAACCATAAACAATATAACAATTTTTTTTTTGCTTGATTAAACTTCATTTATCCTAAGTCAGAAATCCCAAAGAAGAGGCCTAAGCCCCTGTTGGTTCATGCCTGAATGTAGTTGTCATTCGAGATACTGACTAAGATTCCCTGGTTCCTCAGGAACTGTCAGACAAGAGATTAACAATTAGTGATCAATAAAGGAAATTTCGAGAGGCTATCTAGGTGCTATACAAGCATGTGCAGCAAAACAAAGTTCTACTTCCATCAACCTAGCAGACAAAGCATACACTACAAGGCCAAAACTGCAACCATGATGCTGCAAAATAAGAGATCAATTTCACGAAGGTCATTAATCATTTTATATAAGTGTCCATTTAACCAAATTGCTCCTTGCTTCTTCAAGCTCAACCATCTGAAACAAGATCATATAATCTAAAAAGAACACATCATTCAATATGTTCATTATTGAACAAAGAAAGCCATCACACATGGCAGCTTGTACAAAAAAATGCCATAAGTAACACCTAGAAAATACAAAACAAAAGAAAGAGGATCAAAGGCAGCAACAACATATATCTACAGCTACTGGATAGTAAAACTCTACTTCCATCAACCTAGCAGACAAAGCATACACTTCAAGGCCAAAACTGCAACCATGATGCTGCAAAATAAGAGATCAATTTCACGAAGGTCATTAATCATTTTATATAAGTGTCCATTTAACCAAATTGCTCCTTGCTTCTTCAAGCTCAACCATCCGAAACAAGATCATATAATCTAAAAAGAACACATCATTCAATATGTTCATTATTGAACAAAGAAAGCCATCACACATGGCAGCCTCTCTCTCTTTCTCTCTCTCTCTCTCTTTGCGTCTGTACTAAAATAAGGAATACGGTAAATTGGATAACATGAGCGTAGAACCAAGACATATTAAGTCATTTCACATCAGAGCTTTTCTATATCTACAAGTACTTGATTCTCAAGCCCACTTCATGTAGATTTCCCAGTTCTATTATAGCTGTGGCTCAAATGAATTGCCTGTAGTAAACTGGCCAATGGAGATAGAAACTGTATCCTCCAAATAAGCCCAAGCATTCGATGCCAGGTGCTCTTGGACTCAGTAACTTTTACCAGATTTTACTCATGCATGTTGCTGGTTATGCTGTCAAGCAAAGAAGTACCCTGAGGGTCAAAAGCCAGTAACTCGTAAAATCCTGTCAATTTTTGCTCAAAAAGTACTGCACATTGGCCTTCATATGATAAGCTGAAAACCTAAATATCAGAATAGAAAGCTTCCTTGAGAGGTTCATCAACATATGCCATTCCCTCTTTAAATACATTATGAGAGCATGACAAGCAGCAATGATAATCTGCATTTCATGAGAACAGACAAACCTCTAAGTGTTTGATAGGAAGTTGTCTAGGAGACATGAAAAGTCCTTCAATGCCATCACCACCTATCACTTTGATCCTGCCATCTCTGCAACAGAAGTATGAATGTACGAAAGTTCAAAACTGAATGTCCAGTTGTGTAGTCCACAAGATGCATGAGATCATCAACTCTTCCAAGACTTCCATCAAGAGAAAACAACAGCATTTCAACTTACAGGGTACCGATCGCCAAAAGGCTCTGAATGGGGTCAAAAGCAAGAATCGAGGCGGTGGATGGGACCCCATAGTGGACATAAACACGCAAATCCAAATCCTTCCATGCTGAATTGCCATGCCGTGAATCCCCCTGCATAAGTATTCTCTCCCATTAATCAAGTCATCAAATAGTAAAAAAAATCTCCAATCAAGAACCATACAAAGAGCAGGAACATGAAACAAGCACATGAGTGAGACTCCAACGCCACAATGAAATCCGGTAACCACAACAGAGCATGATCCCACAAGCGCAAAATGCGTCAAAAGCAATTCAGCCTGCGATCACTTCTTGACAAGCACACATTACTAATCACTAGACCGGCATCAGAAGTGTATAAAATCAATCCTCATACTGTCGGGTGACGAGAGACCACGTGAATATAAAAAGCTGGTAAAGCCCGCAAACAAATTAACACCCCCACTTTCGCATTGCCAATCGGGCCTAAAGGGCACCTCCGAAATCGACAAACGGGGAGCCTCACGCCCGCAACAAGCTTGCGGAGCGCGACCCAACTCCGATGCCACATTAGGAAGCCAGATGGAAACGCATTCTATATAAACGAAACAACTTTCGACACGGCAACTCATCACTGCTCGCTTGTACGTGAATAACTCCGAAAAAACGACAGCATCACATCATCTCGAAGCTACCACGACAAGGACTCCGATCGACCGGTAGCGGGAAAAGCTGCGGACGAAGGTGGGAACGCCAAAACGAAAGAAGAAGACGACAAAGAAAAAGGGGGAAGGAACAGGGCGGGACCTGGGTAGGACTGTGAATCGCTTTCTCGAGCAGTCGCTTGGCGAACATGGCGATTCGAGCAGCAACAAATTTAGCAGATTTCGAAGGTTTGTTTTTTTTCCGTTTCGTAGATTTGATGTTTGATCTGGAAATGGAGAGGCTTTTTTGGAGTTGTTCGGGGGCTTGTGGTCGTTCCGAGGCACGCCTTTTGGTTGGATTCGCTGCAGCTGCAACGACTCGTTTTGTCCCGGAGTCAATGGGAATGGCAGTTCGGTAAAAGATTAGAACTAAAAAAAGTCATATGGAATTGTCCTTATTTTATGGAGTTTTTATGAAGTTCTTTATAAGCATAAAAAAATAATTTACACAATCATCGTTAGACCACGGCTAACATGCGAAAATCTCACTTACCAAATTAACCGCAAAGATAAGTCGACCATTTAATAGGGAATGGGTAATATTTTCTTCTTTTTTTCATGTTGGCTTTGCACATTAAATTTATCCCGAGTGTATTTGCATTTGGAGTATAAGATAATTGTCCAAAAAGTCTTGAGATAATTATCTAAAAAGTTCTAAACTAATTGTACAATAGCTAATTCAATTTTAAACATTTCAATTTGATCAATTCAGCTTTAAATACTTTAATAATTTGTTATTATAGTTATTCTTGCTAATTTTGACCGGAAATTGCAAAGTTGGCGCCCATGTTATATAATTTGTTCGCCAAAATTGGTTGAAATGACTATTTGGCAAATTGTCAAAAGGTTGAGGGCTAAATTAATCAAATTGAAAAGTTTCAAATCGAAAAAATCCAACAAAAGAAAATTATGAAATTAATGAACATAGAACTAAATTGACTGTCATATAATAAATTTAAAAATTTATAGATAATTTTCCCTTTGAAGTATTAGTTGGATCCTTTTTCAAAAGCACTCTCTAAGAATTCATGATGAGCTCTATCTTCTTCCACTTTAATTAGAACAAATCCCCCCCCCCCCATCATATCAAGGAGATCGGACTCTATCTTTCTAAGATTGAATATACAAGATGGATTCCGACAATAAGCTGAACGTCCCAGAGTAGATTTATGGGATGTAAATTATGGCATGTTAGGCAAGAGGATAGCAATTTGCGAATTCTATGTATCTCGATAGGATATGTATCTCTATAAGTATGATAGGATATGTAACTCTATAAGTATGAAACGCGTAAATGAAATAGTTGACAGGAGGTTACCCTTGTCCTTTCTCTAGCGATGGATACAGCATGTGTTCCTAGGAAAAGAAATTATTAACTTTTGGGGTCACAAAAGCTTACAAAATACACATATAAACTCTTGAATCAAAAATGGAAAAAGGAAGCATCTAGCTGCTTTTATTAGCCGGTCTCTTGCGAATGTCTTTCGCGTGTATATCTATTTTCAAAGTGGTTGGGAGCGATATCAAGTTTATAACTAAGTAGCCCGAAAACTAGTTGGAGGAGGTTCCTCGGGAAACTTTATCATCAGGAATCTTTTGTTATTGTTAGAAGATGTAAATGTAAGCAATAGTGAATAGTAAATTTATAGGAAGGCTGGTATTTACTTGGCCGGCCCAAATTCATTTTCTATTGTTGGATTACGCATGAGGGCTTGTGGACTAATCAGATCGAGCTCCATCTGTCCTTTTCACTGATTTTGTGAGTGTTTAAGCCCACCTCACCATGTTAGCGTAATCCCCAAGACATCTTTCTACATAGTCAATCTCTCATATAATTAAAGCAATGAGCAAAAATGAAGACGGAGTAGGCTGCAATTAACAACAAATCCCCCACATTGGCAGCCATTAAAAATGCTGATGCTTGAGTTTTTAACTCATGATAATCCCCTTTATGTTGGAAAATTAAAACACTATGTATCCTATTACCTTGTGCTAGTCTGAGTCCAGACAACTAAGTTTGATATGCAATAGCCAAATCCAATGACCGGTACGATGTTTCAGATTTTATTATGCACATCTTTATGTAGCAAGTCAGAATAAAAGTCTGTTCAGTAGCCCTTTCCCGCAGCAATTGTGACTGAAAAAGGGGTATTACAACTTTACGCGCATGGGGCAAGCGCATTTGGCAAATTGTTTAAATTTGCCCCATGCGCAAAGTTACAACAAATTTTAACAAATTTTAGAAAGTGGTCATACTTGTTTTTGAGGCATTGCTACTCAAAAACATGTATCTTTAAATACACACATCACAACAGTTCACAAGACAATCAAAGCACAATACAGCCACAACACAACTTAGTTCTACCAAACAAACACTAAAATTGTTTTTACCGCACTATACATTATAAATCTTCAAGCTACATTTGGTCGTTTGGATTTCTAGTCTGGATAAGATCTAATATGGAATCCAAAAAATTTGTTATATCTTATCCAGTATTTAATGAATCTTAATAATAAAATCAAATATTTTCATATACTATCATGTTCATTATTTGTTGTTAATATCATATCAATGTAAATGAACTTAAAAATGTAAAAGCAATGATAGTAAGAATCACTCATGATTTACTACTAAAGAAACTATAAATGCATAAATGAGGTTAACTCTACCAATCAATCCATGATTATTGTATGATCTTAATTTTAAATGGCAACAAGCTCATTGAAGTATTCCAAAGTCCAGGTTTGATAATGGCAAGAAATGTAAACAGGATACAAGAACATCAGTGAGATAAATCAGCTAGCAAATGCCAAATCTAGTGGAGAGAAAACATTATCAAAATCTCAATGCACCTGTTACTCTTATTTCATCTCCATCTTCCTCTTCTCTTTCAGGCGTTCATGTGTCAAATGTTTCTAAAATTGACTATCTTTACAAGGTCTCTCTTAGTGATGACACAAAGATCTCTAAAACTCAACTTCCTCTTATGGGCTCATTTATTGCTTTTGCTAAACCCTCTTCATCATTTCCCCCATCCGTTCTATCTGACATCTTATCTACCAAACTTCCAAAGAAGTGAAAGAGCATATGTAGTTCTCCAAATTTGGTTAGCATCCTATTCTAGCCACTGAAAAAGAATATTGTATTATTCTCCAGATCCCCCCCCCTCGAATTCCTAAACAATGGACTCAACGGGGATACTCTCATATCCACTATGGAGTTGTTCTTCTTGAAAACTCACTTTTCATGGCCAAAAAGGATCACCAGTTGTGGCCAAAATAGTCCTATTGGACACTCGGTTCCTAAAATACCAATATTTTTGTATTGACACCGTCTAAACCACTTTGAATGACGGGGCAGTCTTTGTAATCCTATATTCAAACTTCAATGTTGCTCTTTCACATCCTCAACTACTTTCCTTAAAGGTTCAAATTCAGCTTATTGGAGCACCCTATTGATTCCATTGCATCAACACTACACTACCATATGGTCTATTGAGGGTAGAATCACACCCTTGATCTAAATTTCCAAAATGGAAATGAAGATGCCTTGTTTGTCTCCATGCAAAATGACCAAGCATCCTACATCCATGTTCCCAGGAAAATTCCTAAAGAGAACTTGCCCAAACTCCTTAAGAGACTTGGATTATTAACTATGGAAAGCTATACCAAAACAATAAGCCTATCTAATCCTCAGATTTTGAATTTACAAGATAAAGGGATGGCACCATTGCCATCAAATTCAATAAAGAAAAGGAAGAATGTCATTTTATTTTCCAAAGTAATGGAAATCATGTCCATTACTACAAAGACCGTCATGGTCATTGTTTTTGGGATCCTTTCTGTCAGTGTTCGTACTATACAAATTCTCCTAATGAAGTGGATCCAACTACAAAGCCCATGCGAAAACCTTGAAAACAAAATGATGGCATATACCAAAGGTATTAAGATGGAGATCCCTCAGTTGACACCCTTGGAGAAAGCGATAAATTTCAGTTCATGATTTCTTATGCTCAATTTCTATCAATTTCATATGCTTCATTATCACCGGATTTGCCACCTTCGCCTCCTCCTTCTTCCCCTCATAAAAAACCAACCATTTCGCCATTCTACAAGCCAATCCTAAAGTGGAGAAAAAATCATTCATACCCACTAGAACCCTCAAATGAGACACCACTCAACCAAGAAGAGCAGAAGAAGAATAATCCTTCTATCTCCATGTTCCATGTTGCGGACTTCTCTTTTTTGGTCAAGAAGACTCTAAGCTTTCTTTCCCTATTGCCGAAGAATTTGTTTAAGGTACTGTCACGTTCCAAAGATACCTGGCTAAATTCCTATAAGAAAATTTCACAACAAAACAAGTTCAGCAATTTCTTAGGATAATTAATTATCCGCGAGACTTTGTTTACAACATTGCAAAGTTATTGTTTCCATTACAATTGATATTGAAGAAGAATCATCCACCTTGGAGTATAACTCAAACCAAAGCAGTTGCAAAGCTAAAAAAGGTTATGCAAAATCTTCCCCTATTGCAAATACCATATACTGGAAAGTGAATCCTTTAGACCGATACTATTGATAAATACTAGGCAATCATACTGTTTAAAGAAATTGAAGATAAAAGAAACATTTGCGCTTACAAAAGTGGAAAGTTTTCTCAAACCGAAATGCATTATCATTCTACTTTCAAGGAAATATTGGCGGTAAAGAATAGGATAAAAAAGTTTGAATTCCATCTTATTAACCATCATTTCCTAGTGGAATTAGATATAGCATTCTTCCCCGAGATGACCAAATTCAAACAAAAGTATATTCACCACTCTCAGCTACTTCGATGGGTTGAATAGTTTTGAAATACTCTTTTGAAACCAAACACATTACAAAAATGAAAAATGTTCATGCTGATTTTCTCTCAAGACCAAAGGCATCAGTAGAGATCAATGTGTACATTTTCAAGCATGCTCTTCCTCAAATAATCATTCGTAAGGTAATGGAAACTTCCACTATTCTTCAACAATATATGCAGAAAAGCCAAAACCAACCAAAAAATGTAGGACCGTCTTTGCTCTTGTTGTAGATGCTATAGTTTGCAAACCATCCATCATTTATATAAACCAACAACAACACACAAATAGCACCATAAAACACCTTCCATCAAAATCGATCAAGCCATTCAACCTTCAAGTAAACATAAACCAGGCCATTCATTGTAACAACATTCCAACATAAAAACATTTCAATAACTAATATTCATTGTACTAAATACAACAACATATTTTATTGTTCTTCAGCTATGATAGACTCGATAGCTTCTTCTCATTACTGAGGTTACATATGATCACAAACCAAACTAAACCTGACAACAATAAGACAAGAAATACTTAATAAATATATCTTTAAATTTTCATCTTTGAAACTTCCTTATTCAAATGGTTCACTAAAAATTCTAGACTCTTGATTTATGCTTGCATTAAGTCAGCATCTTTTAGCTTATCTTTCAATATAGGTAGAGGTTCATGTCACCTTGAAGTAACTCTAAGATCACTTATGTTGCTCGATTCAAAAGTTTTACATCAACCCACCTAAAATATCCACAATTGAAGTATTCTTTAACCCGATGTATCCAGGAATCTACTCCCAAAATTATCTCTCATCCAAGCAATACTTGTTGGACTTTGCAATCCATAATAGCAAAAGTATTGACTTTCATCTTTGCTTTGTTCATAAATTCATGAGTCGCTTCTCCTACTTTTGCTCCCTCATTAAGAATTTGATGAGATAATTTGCCCCAATTTAAAGAGAGTTTGCAAGTTTAAGGTTAGGGCTATGGTTCATCAAGATGAAATTTGGATTTTGCCCAAATTTGTTGAAGTAGGGCAAGAGTTTTTATAACTAGATGAGTGAATGACATCATTTAGCATCCATTGGTTGACTTCAACTTGCTAGCAGGATACATTGGCTAGTTAAATGTTATTTTAATGTCACGTTAGATTTTCTAGCGAAGCAAATCGCCAATGGCACATAAGTAACCAATTTTTCAAATTTATGGCACTTAAGTGAACGGAAAAAAGTTATGGCATTTAAGTGAATGTCTTATGAAAGTCATGGCACTTATGCTAGTCTTAACCCCATGTTGCCTCCTTAAGTATGGGCCCTAATTGACAAATTTTTTCATTCGTTGTTTACTAGCTCTCCTCAACTTCTGAATCCTGTTTGCAAAAATCTTGCATCAACAAAAAAAGCTTAAGGTTGTAAAATTCACCCAAATGCACCAAATGAGTAACCTTGCAAAAAAGCTCTAAAACAATAAAGATATTTGATATCTCACATGTTATCCTTTCTATAAAATTGGACCCTCATGTTCTATGAGGCACTTCTTTATTGCAGAAGATTTTTTGAGAATTGAAGGAATTTTTATTGGGTGAGTTCTAAGAAGGATTTTTTGATATACCTTCAATACAATCTGAATTGATATAATCCTTAGAAATGATCAACTACATTCTTTTCTCCTACAAAATATAATTAGTGTTACAACCCTATATGCTTGTCCATGACCACTTATCCTAGAAAGCAAGCCATAAATAGCCTAGAATCAATTTTAAATAGAGATTGATCTAGATCTAAGGGTATTACCATTCAACAAAAATATTTTCAATTTTCCTCATAGCAAAAATGCTATAAGTACCGTGAAACTTTTTTATATAGTTTTGACTACAACAACCATTTTCTGCAACAAATTATTTGACATTTCTAAGGAATTCTAGTCATGTATGTATCACCATCACTTTGGAATAAACTCTAGGTGAGTCCATCCCAATTATTATATTATTAGACCAAAAATAGGAGATTGCTAAGGGATACATATAATGTAGTTGTTCACTTGCAGTAAGATTACATTTTAATGCATTGTGAGAGTTGCAAGTGATGTAACCCAATTCATTGTATAATTGACTTATGCAAGATTCACATGGCTAGTATATAAGCAACATTTGTATCGCAATCCCTTGTCACAAGCTTTTGCTTCTTTCCAGTGCATTACACAGCTTAGTAGGATGATCTCTCTTAACCCATGTCTGACAGAGCAAAGCTCATAAGTGAGTTACAAACTCACCTCCATTAGTCAAATGATCCGCATGCGCTTTCGTATTGTCTGAAGGTGCCACATATAACACTAGTTCCACTAAAAAAATTGCCAGAATCCTCCAAATCATATTATTGTGTTTGTTGATGGCTAACAATACAACCTAGAGGGGGCTGAATAGGTTGACTTCAAACTTTGATGATCTTTTGGGAAAATTAGCTAATCGCTAAATAAAGATTAGTTCAACCTAAAGTTTGAGAAAACATTAACTACTTGTATGCCAATGTATGTAAATGGAATGTAATTAATGAGACACAGAGAGTTATAGTGGTTCGGCTTTATTCATAAGCATGCGTCTATTCTTTAGACCAACAGCCTCAAAACGAGATGCATTCCACTAACAATACACTTGGAAAGTTACAAACGACTAACATTGATCATTTACACAATAGATACCACTATCTAGACTCGATTGATGCTCTTACACTTGTACACTTAATCCCTTGCACAATTGTCAAACAACATAAATATCAAAATAGTATGACAGAGAGCTTATAACTAAGAACAACGGGATGTGAGTTTCTCAATCTTCTATGTTGCACTCTCTTACTATTCTTTGTGCTCTTCTTTTTTGAATAAGTGCATTAGAAGTCCTAAAACTTATCATGAAAATGCAGTTGAGTCCTAAAAATTTCAAAAAGTATAATTAAGTCCTAAAACTTATCACGAAAGTTCAATCAAATCCTAAAACTTTCAAAAGGTTCAATAAAGTCCTAAACCTATCTCAAAAGTGCAACCGAGTCCTAAAACTTATCAAAATGGTTCAATCTAAGTCATTTTTGAAAGTTTTAGGACTTGATTGCACTTTTTGAAAGTTTTAAAACTTGATTGCACTTTTTGAAAGTTTTAAGACTTAATTACACTTTATGACAAGTTTTAGGACTTAACTGCACTTTTTGAAAAGTTGCCACATAATGTATGAGATCATCAACTCTTCCAAGACTTTCATCAAGAGGAAACGATGTCATTTCAACTTACAAGATACCAATCACTAAAAGTCATTAAATGGGGTCAAAAGCAAGAGTTGAAGTTGTGGATGAGACCCCATTGTGGACATAAATGTGCAAATCCATCCTTTCATGTTGAATTTTCATGCTATGTGTCCCCTTGCATAAGGATTCTCTTCCATTAATCAAGTCATCTCATGGTAAAAATGATCAAACCAGGATCATAAAAATAGCTAGAACGTAAAACAAGCACATAAGGTTAACATCGCAATAGAATTCAACAACCACAATAGAGCGTGATTGCACATCTCAAGCTTATTAGTCACCTGTAAAACATCTTTAAAGCACCTCAACTCCAAATGCAAACATTGCATCCGTTGATCAATGTTCAACAATCACATGCTACTTATCATTAAACTAGAATTCAAAGTGTATATCGATCCTCAAATCAATCTACATGTTGAAAATCCAACCCAAAACCTTAAGCTTTTTTAGGTGGCGGAAAACAAACTAACACCCCTTTCACATGCAAATTAAGATGGCATATGGAATTGACCCACATGCTTAGAACAAAACCAATAGTATGTTAGAAAATCCAATCCGAACACTTAAGCTATAAGGTGGAGGGTGACCACGTGCATAAACAAAGCATGGAAACAATGACATGAGATACTTTCAATATGGCAAGTCATCGCTCTTTCCTAGTACATGAATAACTCCGAAAAACAACGTCATCATCTGATCAAAGAATAGTAACAATGCAAATAATTTCGGATTAACACAACGGAGAAAACAATCTCCCCTTTTGTGCAAACGTAACAACTAATGATATAGTAAAATAATATAAATACAAAGCATGCAAAAGCAAGGTGATTTTTACATGAAAAAACCTCTTTAATGTGAAGAGATCAAAAAACTATAAGACCGAAATCCACCAAAAATTTTCACTATCAACAAAATCAAGTGAACAAATCTTCTCTATAATCGAGGCATATGGAATACTTTGTGTGGCACCCCTCGACGGCCCCCGATCCGTTGGGGTCGCCACAGTTCGCTTACCTTTCTCTTACTTGACCTAAAGGTCTATCAATCCTGGAGGTTTATATCTTTTAGGTCGGTTCCTATGCAATTTATATGGCAGAAACGTATCCAACAACTCCCTTCCCTATATTCAAAAAATAGTGCACACCAACTAAACATTTTATATAAGTTAAAGCCAAACACCTTTATTTACATAACTTGATGGACATCATTAGTCGGTACATCAAAATGCCAAGGTTTTATATACTCGGCTATATTTCAAAAGATGACCAACATCCCTTCCAATAGTCATATGCTTAAAGTCCATTGATCAGCGTCAACGTCTAAAAGTTCCTTCCTTTGATGTCCTCCTCCTCGCGGCCATATCCAACCTCGATCCATCTGCTGGTGACGGTGGCGGTAGAGGTATCTTTTCTAGTCTGAAATGTTAGTCCCCAAACGGGGTGAGTACAACCACTCAGTAGTAAAAGATTCATCAAGCTATATCAACATTACTATTTATATCTAGATTCAAGTATGGTAGACAAAATAGGCAATCCATGAATGAGTATGCATCCAAACCATATAACTTTTCAATGCAATGACTAGTGCATTTCCAACCAATAAGATGTATCGTGTCCAATCACACAAGTCCCGATTATGGGGCCAAATTGTAATGACACGTTCCATTCCATGCCGGACAAATTAGTCCCATAACCAGACCACACTCACACTTAATATAATCATCCATTTTATCATTCAAAATGTTTCATCCCCTAGAGGACCAATGTTTGCATCCTTTTGGGATTCCACACCCAATCCTGGCGTCACGAAGTCCTCCGGCACATACCCTCGGAGCATCCAACACACACCTCCGGGCATCTCGCATCCCACCTAGCATCATGAGGAATCACCTGGGGCTCATCATGAAAATGGTTACCCCTACCTTCCGGAATTACGTACCGACATACTACTAGGTATCCCCTAGAATTACGTACCGATATACCACGGGCATCTCGAAACTCCCGGGGAAAAACCTCCGGCATTCAGCCACTTAAGGCCACCGGGCATCCACAAGGTATCGACTGTGGCATCCTAGAATTTCATAACAATCCCTAAATGTGCTATGAACCATGGATAAGTGATGGAAGCACCATCAAATTATATTATAGCCATTAGACCCATGATTTGCAATAAGATTAAGGCCGATCTTTTTAATGGATAATAAATTGATAGGAAAATTTTATTCTTAGCCATGCATTTTATAGGCTAGATTTTATTGAATTATGTTACTTAATATTATGGCCATATGAATTGGTAATTAGGTGATGATTAAATGGGAAAAATTAGAGTAGAATGGGTTGATTTTCTTAAGCCCAAGACCAGCCCCATCGTTCGACCACTAAGGTCTGGCCCGCGAAGCCCAAAGGGAGGGCTGTTGTCGACCGGATGGAGGGAGAGGCCCGACCAAGGAATGCCCATCAACCTACATGGGGAAAATGCCAAGTGGCTAAGGGGATCAGCCAAGTGGCATTTGAGTGCAATCAAATGATTGCTAATCATTGTTAAAGGGAAGAAAAGAGAGGGAGATTGGGTGGAGTGAGCGAGGAGTACCGAGAGAGAGAGAGAGAGAGAGAGAGAGAGAGAGAGAGAGAGAGTTGTCGTGCAAGAGAATGAGAGGAAGAGAGAAAGATAGAAAGGAAGAAGGAGGCCCGTTGCTGCAGTGCGTGCCGCCTAGTCCCGCCGTCGAGCCGCCTTGCCTCGCCGTTCTTGTTTGTTGTGATTCTCTTTGGATTAGAGACAAGTAGAATCCATTGATCTACCATTTGCTTGCTATGGTTGTGATGTTGAATGCTGAAAATGCTTGAACTATGATATTGAATGCTGGAAACTCGAATGAATGGTGGTAGTGTTCCAAGTGAGTTGTTGCATGTAGAAACAGTCCGACCTTTGGTGATTTCATGAGCTGCATGCAATTTTCTAGTTGGAATCTCACTTCGACTTCTTGATGAAAGTTGTAGAAGACATCTTATATATATGATTGTATGGGTAATATGGATTATGCGCATGTATGTGCATATACATGGAACATGAATTGCCTTAATGAATGCATCTCATGGAGATATAAGCATGATTGCATGGATGATGTGTGCATTTCACATGAAATTGTGGTTGTCTTGTTGCATTGTGTAGTTTGATGGATCTTTACTGTTGAGTGGTTGTACTCACCCCGTTTGGAGATTAACATTTCAGACTAGACAAGATACCTCTGCTACCACTGCCACCGATAAATGGATCTAGTGGTTGGATATAACCGTGAGAAGGAGGATAGCAAATGAAGGAATTTTTAGATGCCGACACTAATCGATGGACCTTAAGTATATGACCGTTGGAAGAGATGTTGGTCATATTTTGAAATATAGCCGAGTATAAAAAACCTTGGCATTTTGATGTACCGACTAATGATGTCCATCAAGTTATGTAAATAAAGGTGTTCAGTTCTAACTTATATAAAATGTTTAGTTGGTGTACACTATTTTCTGAATATAGGAAAGTGAGTTGTTGGATACATTTCCATCATATAAATTGCATAAGGACCGAACTAAAAGATATAAACCCCCAGAATTGATAGGCCTTCAAGTCAAGTAAGAAAAAGGTAAGCGAACTGTGGCAACCCTAATGGATCAAGGGCCGTCGAGGGGTGCCACAGTTCATTTTCCAAATCGTCGGAATCGATTTTCCGTAAAAATCTCGAACTCGTCAAAAATTCTTCGAAAGATGAGTCAACATTCCTAAAATAACTCATGACATAACAGAACTTTCAATTTCTGAAATCGAATTCAAATTCGCGGTTAATTTCAATCAAATGCGGTTTTAGCGTGACCCAGCCTATTGGGTAGCTTTTTGGAATTTTTGGTGCAATTGACCCATGGGTCAATTTTCTTCGAGCCACACATACCTCTTCAACACATTGGTGACTCTTGGTGGTCTTGAAAATCTCAAGGTTTCAAATACGGACACAAGGTACCCAAAACGATAGAAAATTGGTCTAGTACGATCGATAAGAATTTTGCAATTTAGTGGAATCAATCACGTTTAACCACACATCTTAGTCGAATCGAGCTATCTCCGGTCTCTAATTGATTTTTAATTGTGCCATAATGACCCTTGTAGACTAGCACGATCAAGTAATCGATTCCTAGTCGAATTCTTAAGTTTATTGCATTAAAATCCCTTAATGGCTTCACCCGATAGGTTAGTTATCTCATAAGTGGCCATTTAAGAGAAAAGCACTATAGGCACGTCGATGAAATGTCCAACTTATCCAATCGAAATCAAAACTTGAAAATCAAGATATCACAACTCTTCACATCTTATAAAAATTTCATCCTCAAAATTTAAAGGTGGGGTATCGTCGTCTCATCAGTCCTCACTTTCCTATGTTGCTTCTTTAGTCCCGCGGTGTTGTCACACCACTTTGACCAAAGGGACCTTTTGGTACACAGAATCTGTTCTTTCTAAACCACACTCTAAACCAGGCTTTCCACATACGACTCCTTGTCGTCCACATCTAATTCTTCAAGATTTAGCACATGGATCGGATCAAGCTCATACATCTTTAACCTCGACACGTGAAAGACGTCATGCACTTGCACCTATCTCAACGACAATGCAAGACGATATACGCTAGGATCCTGATTCTTTTTCTAGAATCTCAAAGGAACCTACATACTTCGATTTCAGTTTTCCCTCATTGCCGAAGCGCAAGATATCCCTCATTAGTGACACTTTCAAAAAGATGTGACCACCAATTTGGAACTTCTAAAGGCCTTCGATGCTCAACAATACAACATTTCCTGCAGCTCTTAGCGGTCTTTAATCTATTTCTGAACACGGCAACTACAATTACTGACTACTTTGCTAAAACTAGGAACCTCTAGTCTAAATCTTATATAGATCTGCTACTGGCACTCCATGTAGATGAACTATCTAAAACACATACGCTTCTACATGCCTATTCAAATCAAAATCCCGTACCACGATAAAGTAAGTCGACTTCGTTAGCCTGTCGACCACAACCTCAAATGGAATCAATACTCCTCCGACTCCTTGGTAAGCCTGACACAATGTTCCATTGTGATATACTTCCATTCTCACTCAAGACTCTCAAGTGATCGTAAAAGTCCTTCTAGCTTGCATTACTGAACTTCTACTTACTAGCACATCTGACACTTGCAATCTATCCGGCAATATCTATCTTTATATTGGTCTACCAATTAAGCTGACGCCGATTCTGACCTATTTTGCACTGTCTGGTCAAATACTGCAACTATTACAATGAATTCCTAGCAAGGTCTCTTCCCTGAGTGCTACATCGTTAAGTACACCTAATCATTCTCGGAACTTCACTGTTCATCTTCAGAAATTTGAAAGTCAACTTTTCTTTTATCGGTGTTTCTCACAGGATCTTCTGAATCTTTAGGTCTATCAACTATAGTGCTTTGATTCTAACCTGAGTATCCGGCTCAATTTTGAGGATGGCTATAAAATTCGAAAAGTGACCTACCTCAAATTTTGAAAACCGAATTTCAAACTTTCTCAAGTAAGGTCCATACTTTAACCAGCATATGCACAAATGAAGACTCTCGATTCAACGCATCAGTGACTTCTTTCGTTCTTCCAAGGTAATACCAAATATCACCAATCTAGTCCTTCAAAAGTTCTTATTCACAGCATTATCTCATGTTCAATTCCTTCTAGGAGAATAATTACTGTAGACTTTGATGATTGGTGAAAATTTGAAATCTTCTCAACACAAATAATATCTCCAAATCTTTAGTGCAAAAATTAATGCTGTGAGTTCCAAATCATGTCCTACCATGTTGCATCAATACGCAATCCAGTCTCCTAAATGACGCATCACTATAGATCTTGTGTCCACCAAGACCACAAGGAATGGTCAACACAAGTTCGGTAGTCAACTTATGCTTAAACTCTTGGAAACTACACTTGCACTTGTTTGTCCACCCCAAACTTTTCTTCTTTCTTCAGAAGTTGAGTCAACGGTAACACCAATACTAAAAATCCTTCCACGAACCTTCCGTAGTAATTTGTCCAACTCAAACGGCTTTTGATCTTTGATATCATTGTCAATCTTGGTCCACTGATAACTGTTTCAATCTTAATCGGGTCCACGGAGATTCTTTCACCTGAAATCAAGTGGCCTAGGAAAGCAACATGAGTTAACCAAAACTTGCATTTGCTAAACTTAGCATACAATCCATGCATTCTCGGGCTCAAGTACTATTCTCATATGACTCTCATGCTCCTCAACACTCCTCGAATACATCATAATATCATTGATAGACACGATCACGAACTAATCTAAATATTCCTTGAACACTCGGTTTGTCGATCCATGCCAGCAGTTGGAGCGTTCATCAGACCAAATGGCATTACAATACTCTCATAAGGGCCATATCGAGTGCGAAACGCTAACTTCGGTATAACCTCCTTTCCGACCCTCACTTCAACCTTTGAAGTATCGACACTCTTTGCAACTAATCACACAATTCATCAATCTTTAGCAATGAACACTTGTTTTTTTTTTGATCGACACCGGACTAAGTTGACAATAGTCAATGCATAATTGCAATGAACCATCTTTATTTCTTACACACAAAACTGGTGCTTCCCAAGGTGATGCACTGTCGCATCTGCACCATCAATTCTTTCAACTCAGACAACGACATAAAGTAAAAGGCCTTAGAGAGTGGCTCTATCCCGGGTGCTAACTCGATCACAAGTTCTATCTCTTTCTCTGATGACAAGCCTAACAATTCCTGTAGAAACACATCCAAAAATTCTTGAACTACTATGATGTCCCCAATTTTCAGTTCCTCACTGTTTTGTCTATGACAATCTTCAAGTAGCCTTCGTAACCTCCGCCTAACAAATGGGTTGCCTTCAAATGACGGGATTAATGAAATCGAGTGTCCTTCTCGACTCCCAATAAACTCAACACTTTCACATGCTGATAGATTAGGCCGGATTCCTCCACGACAATAATTCATTACCACAAGGTGCTCCCTGAGCCCACTATATTCATATGTGACATCAAAGTTATACCCTAGCAACTAGTCAAGCACAACTATAGCCGGTGATTCCCCTTTCTTACGCTTTATTTCAACAAACTGAAGTTCCCCGAACTTAACCAAAACTCTAATGTACTACTCTAATAAAATCTCCCCAAGAACATTCTTTCTATGATCGCCGCGTGATCGGTTCCATTCATGTCCCTTTCGCCATCCTAATGGTGTCATATTTGCGGTAGTGGCATCTATGCTCCCTTGGACTTTCACTGATAGTCTCTCACTTGATGGTCATGCTGGTCACAATCAAAGCACATTCTAGCCATACTCTAATACCGGATTAATCCATGTTTCCTTATGCAAATTCGATACACAATTGATAAGTCCTCTGTCTCTTGTCAAGCGACAGTATGCACTCCTTCTTGCACCAGAGGCCTATTCCAAAACTCCTATGGTGCGTTCTACAATGCATTCCCTCTAATCTGTCCCATCGGCCTTCTAGGACCATTTATGGCCAGGTAACCATATTGGCTACACTCAACACAAATTCTTGTCTTGAGAAAAAAAAAACATGAGGTCGATCCATGTCGTCTTTCGCAAAAGCGACCCATGACATTCTGACTTGGCACCGGCTTGCCTGTCCCACCTTTCCTTATGGGCGAAATAGAATACTCATCTCTAGTCATAGGCTCATTCCCAAACTAGTTTCCACTTCTACTAAATCTGAACCTCAACTCGGATGCAAGGGCTTGCTCCTAGATCACATCTCCATTGGACCTCAGCAGGTGTGGCAACAACAGTAGTGGCTTAGTCCTGAGCTTGTTGGCTCAATAAATCCCCCAAGGAACACTAGCGCTTGAACAATCCTATCGAACCTAGGATCGTTCGGTGATGCTACACTAGTACCGACTTGCAGTGGCACTCTTACACTCGCGTTGACCTAAGCATGCACTCTACCAAGACTACCTCGGCACCAATCCTTGTCGGTGTTCTACCCCGAGTCACAAAGGCTACTGCCCTCTTAGTAGGAGTCCTCAGCTCCTGATCACTCATACTATAGGCTCCTATAAACACATGTTTTATGATTCCAATACCATATTAGAATTTGAGTGACCCACACAAACAAGCTACCAATCAACTATCAATCACATGCACTAGCATGAAATAAATGTCATTCCTACTAACTATTCCATGACTCATCACACATTATCACTCCAAACACAAACCTTGCTCTGATACCACTTAAATAGGAATGTCACACCCCAATCCTCCGAGCACATGCCCATCCCTATATGGTCGATTAAATAGCAATGTCCCATGATGTATCACCGACCCATTCATTTTTGCCATTTGCACATGTTGAAGTAGATAAATAATCCCCAGACAACAATTCAATGGGATAAAGAAGTAGGGCCACCATTTTGAAAACCATAACATACCTTTATACATATCATACTAATTCATATACATTACTAGCCGATATTTACAAGGTCTACAAAAAGGTTGATTCTCAAAACTAGTTGTCCTATGATCAATTATTCATACTCGTTTGCCGATCCTTCAGAGTCCACGGATTCGAGCGAAACGGTGGTTCTTCCACTTCACCATTAGAAGGATCGGCGGGATCCTCGTCCAAAGCAACATCAATCACCGCGGCGGGGATATCAAAACCCCTAAGGGGACCTAGTCTAACACCATAGGGAGTGGTGCAGAACCAAGCTCTGTACCGATTAGGTATCTCCTAATGTGGACCCTCTTCAACCCAGACTGTGGTTACAACTAGCTCATAAATCCAAACACCTCTGGGATTGAGGAACATAGAGACCTCCTCGGTCACCCTCATGGGACAACCATAACGCTTAGGGGGAATCGAAATCCGAGAACCTAAAAATATTATCCCACAACGGGGTGAGACAACATCTCAACAAGTTCAACCCCCTAAGACTCAATTAGGAAAAAAATACGCCTTGAAGGCTACCTAAGCACAACCACAAGTCAAAGGACTTACCTTGGCCTCGGTTCCTTCCTGCAATTTAACACAATTCATAAGGCGCGTTTGGAAAAACTTTTGGGAAAAGCCTTTAGGGAAATGCAAAGGCCATTAAGTTAAAGGTGTTTTCCTAAATGTAAATTGTGTTTGGAAGAATTATATTTGTAAAAAGCTTTTGTTATTCATAAAAAATAAAAATAAAAGTTGGCTGGCTAAGAACAAGTAGTTGTCGGCAACGAGTAGGCGGTCCGGCAAAGGGTAAGCAGTCCGGTGCAAGCCATCCGTCAGAGGTAGGTGGTCCGGCGAGGGTTGCGCAACCTTCGCCAAAAGGTCGGCCAAATCCGGTCATTGTGACCCTCACCGAAGGGTTGTAGGACCTAGATTGCGGCCTCGTCGGAGGTCGTGGTGCATCGAGCAATCCTTCGACGAGGGTTGCGGCGACCAAATATGAGGTCACGACCTTCGCGCGACCTTGAGGGTCGTAGATCTAGTCGTCATGCGAGCCTCTGGCGACCACATCTAGTCATGACTAGACTTGCGACCAGAAGGGTAGCGCGGCCCCGATGACCTCCGGGTGGAGGTCACAGTGCGACAAGCGCGACAGTCGCTGGCGACAACATCTGGTCACAACTAGATCTATGACAAAATGGATCGTGCGACCCCAACGACCTCTATGTGAAGTCATAGTGCGGCGAGCGCGACAGTCGCCGGCAACCACCTCTGGTCGCAACCAGATGGGTCACGCGGCCCCAACGACCTCTGCACGGAGGTCGCAGTGCAACGAGCGCGACAGTCACCGACGACTACATCTGGTTGCGACCAAATGGATCACGACCTCTGCAGCGACTGCATCAAGTCGTGACCAGATCTGCGACCAGATGGGTCACGCGACCCCGACGACCTCCTCACGGAGGTCATGGTGCGGCGGGTGCAACGATCGTCGGCAACTGCCTACCCTTCGCTAGCCACCGCTCATGGAGAATAGAGAAGAAGAAGATGAATAATGAGGGCAAAACCGAAAAATTGAAAAATCAGCAAGAATAATTTGGGAAGAAAATTTTTTTACTTACCCTCAACCTCAACATGCCGAAAATGCTAGAAGCCCAAGGCAACGCCCAACCTGCCTTGGGCTTTCAGCCTTTGGAATGCCAGCATTCCTTCAAGGTGAGTTTCAAAGCTGGTCCCAAACACCCAATATTTGGGCAAATGGGCTTTGAACCCCCAAAAAGCTTTGCAAAGGGGTTCCCAAATGTTGTTTGGTAAACAAAATTGAAAAGATGCCTTGAGATGCAACTTGGGGAAAATGTTGTTTGGTAAACACCATAATCTCATCGAGTCACATCAACAAATCAAATTGTTTAATCATATTGAATTATCGATCAATCGACTTGGTCGATTCCATGTCATCGAAACCCTTCTCCGGTCATCTCAATCAATACTATTTATAAGTCCAATCATAGTCCAAGTCTACTCATAAGGATAATTTGGCATCACAAATATAATATAAATTTAATTAACATATGATAAATATAGCTATACACATTAATTAACCTGGAGGTGGATAAAAGTTTGTGCATCACTTTAATAACATATCGTCCGAATGCTAAAATAGTATACTAATAATGCTCACTCTAAGCCGATAAGGTATACTACTGTACCATCCAAGCTCCAATGCAACTAAAACAAATAATCATGATTTAAATTTGCTTTTTCATTTTTATAATACAATTATAACTTACCTTAAAATATGGATAAAAGGTTGATATCAAGTTGGATCAAATATTTTCCTATATTGCATACTTTATTTAAAACTAAACTAAAATGCTTACTTATGGTTTCCCAGAGCGTTGAAAGTGTTCTTGTGCTACCTGTTGCCTATACCATGTCCCTCTAGATCCTTTAAGGCCATAGCGTGTTACTAAGTCACGTTTTAAATTATTAAATACATCTCTATGCATTCTAAACATATTATAGCATCTTATTGGATTAGTATCTTCAGCCATCAACTCTCTCATCCATGCATAACCTGTATATGATGAGGTCATAGAAGGTTGTTTGCTAAGGTGCATTGCTTAATAAGCAATTAAAGCATTAGCAATTGAAAGCAAATCCGAGAATTCATCTTCCTCTTGTTCACAATTTTCCTTTTGTTGAGAATCATCCATAATTGCCTAACGTAACAAAATATAGAGTTAGAATAAGAAAAATAATGAATAATATTGACAATCCATTAAGAAAAACAATAGTATCAATCAACATATATATGCAAAGTCAACCACATAAAGCGAACGCCAATTAGAAACAATTCTCACATTAAAAACATTAATATAAATTAGGTCCATACATAATTTAAATAGAGTTCGCATATAAAAATAAAATGGTATATTCAAGAATTCAAATAAGAAACTATAACAATATCTTAGTTATGATTAAATTCTTCCATCTCAAGCTTGAGATACTTCACCCTCAGAGCATCGGTACTCAAGCTCATGAAGACCTGCCTATTGTCCACCTTGTCCTTAAAATGTTTAATTGCAAAAAAGTACAGCTTTTCATCTTGCACAATCTCCGATATGGCATCTAATATAGATATGAGGTCCTTGTAAGGACCGAATTCCTCATATGCTCGAGAGGCAACAGCATCAGCACTCCTATTAGCACTCCTACTTTCAACTGCAGAACAAAGCCTGTTAATTTGGCTTCCAAGCAATTGTGCCGAGCTCAAATTCTTGGCTTTCTTTCCTCGAGTTTCCCCCGTTGAAGTTTGTGCTACTCTTTTACGAGCCTGAGTTTGAATTGGTTCATCAATATTTTCACCCACATCACATTCCAAATTATCATCAGTAGATCCTACGACATCATCAATATTGGGTTGTGTGGTATCAACATTCTCATCAACACATAAACCTTATGCAGGATTCTAAGTGATTTCTCCAGTAGCAACCGTATCCCTAAACATTCTATCTAGCAACACTTCAAGATCAGGAGGTATGCATTTTGTCCTAAAAACCTTAACCTTAGGATTGACCTGTTATAAAAATAATAAAAAAAAAAAACGTTTTGAGTAAGTTGTATATAATAGAAAATAAGAACTTAATCGAAAAGTAAAAGAACAAATGATAAACACTTGGATTTTGCTCTCCCACCATTCATCACTCGCATCGATGGTTTTCTTCCTTGGATCCCATCCTAATCCCGTTTCACTATAAACCAATGTCCTCCATCTTTTCCATTCTTCCTTAAGATTATCCCACTTACTTTTCATTTTAGTTGTATCGTACTTTTTGCCCCTCAACTCCTCAAACTTATTAATTATGATAGTCCATCCATCTCTCTTGTTGGTTGCTGGACGATTACCCTTATCGATTTATTCAACACACAACTTACAAAATGTTTCCACGTCTTCAGCTGTCCAATATGCCTTTTCCTTTGTTGAACTCGCCATCTTTCAACAATATGAGCATGAACATATTTGAGATATATATAATAAAGAAAAAATTCAGCAATTGAATTAGAGCCAAATAAATGCGAACTAGTAAAGAACAAATCGATGTTATATTGTATTAGGTATCAGCCCAAAAAACAAGAAAAAAAAAACCAACAACATATCAGTCTAGGGCTGTACAAGATACAAGGTGGTGATTTTCCCACTATAGAGGCATAGGATCCACCAAAAAAAAAGGGAAAAACTAACATTTGGATGTAGAGATAAGATCAAGAAACAGCTTCACATCTCTTCACACCAGAAAAATATTAACCAAGCCCCAACATTAGAATTTTGTACAACCCTAGACTGATATTAGAATTCAGAATGGGTTCAAAATAACCAATCAACCACCAAACTCCCATCAAATTCAGAATTTTGTACACTGAAAATGCAGTTAAACTGATTGGAAGACAATTCAATTCGATGGGCATCCGTGGATTAAGAAAATATGACCTGGATAGAAGCAAGCACAAGCGTGAGCGTGACAGGAGAGCTTGAGGGCAGCGAGCATGAAGGAGTGATGCGAGGAAGAGAACTCAAACCCCTGCACATACAATAAGGCACCAAATCTTGAGAAGTACTTTTTTTCACAAGCAACAACCATTCAAATGTGCATTTGTATGTTAGTGAAGAAACAAAATTTTAGGTGACATCTGCTGACTGATTACCGTCCTCCAACAATTATCAAAGACTGGCACGTTTTCCATGCTCTTGGACAGACTTTTTCATGGGATTATTTAACTCCCATATGTGAATTTTGAACTCAAATTTTGCTACGTGATTTCATGAACTGATAATTACTCTTTATGTCGAATTTGTTAATATAAGGTAATCTATGCATCAAATTAATGGCCATCCACAAAAAGAGAAGAAACAAATTCTCTTTTATTTATAATCTCAATTCATTATTCTGATTAGAAATTGCACTTTCGAATGGCAACATCAGCTATGTAGCAAGCCTTCACAAGTCTAGAGTTGTTCTTATTTTCTTGGTTGCATAAAAGTAGTCTTATAGATGCTGAATTGCTATTCAAAAGCCAAATATCCTCTACCAGTGTACCTATTTAGGAAGAATCTCTTTATGAGCTTTGAACGATAGAATCACATTCCAAACCAAAGCAATAACATTAGAAGCAAGGACCTGAAATTATATTCGTAAAATAAGATATGAGATACATTCAATAAGCAAACTTATGGTAATAGATAAGAACTCTATTTTCCATCCATTCCCTTTTGCTAATATCATCCAAACATCTCCAGCTATTCATGAAATCTATTGAAACTCGAGAATCAGAGTGCTAATCTTTATGCAGGATAGACCAATTTAGAGCAATTACTTTATGTCGGTGAAGATAAAGGAGCTTATCAGTTTGAACGTGGAGAGCAGGACCTCCTCTTGTCCTTACTTCCCAATATCATAAAAGATTTTGTTAAATATAAACACCACCATAGACAAATTTATAGTCACAAACTATAAAATAGAGCACATTAAATACTGTGTTTCTGTTTCAATATTCCAATTCCAGATTCCCTGTGAGTCTATATGCTAATTGATTCATATATGTGGCATAGAAATTTCATCTTTCCTGCCAAAAATATGTTACTTTCTTCATCCCCAAATACTTTTACAAACAAACTTACAACTAACAAGAATCTTTTCACTCTTACTGGAGAAAATTAATGAATTCTAAATAAGTCGGTTTGGTTCAGCCAATGGAGGGGACCAAGCAAAGCCGGTTTAGTTCAGCCCGCCCCGAACAAGCAACGAAAGGTTCGGACTGAACTAAGTGTGAAAGCGAACAAAATCGACAGTTGGCGATTGACCAAAACACAAAGGCGAACCGAAGCCAAGCTAAGGCCGCGACACCGTAAGGCGGCAGCACTTAGGAAATCTTACCTGGAGAGGCGAGTGCAAGAGCATAACGGCAAGGGACGATGGTGGAATCTTCAGTGGTGACCGCGAATCGAACGAACGAGCGATGGAATCGAAGCTTCCGAGCTTACCCAATTGCCTTGCTACGAGCGCAACGCGAGCGCGAGAGCAGAACGGCAGGAGGCGATCTTCAAGCGTGAGAGCAAAACAGCGGAGGCGATCTTCGAGGTTGGGATGGTTGATCTCGGATGGAAACGGTGAGGGACGACTGAAAGAGACATGTGAGAGTGCAGAAGAGAGGAGGCGTGAGAGTGCAGAGGGGAGGAGTCGTGAGAGTGCAGAGGAGAGGAGGCGTGAGTGTGCGGCATGAGATTGCAGAGGAGAGGAGTCGTGAGTATTTTCATTAAACAAAAGCATTCCGAAAACATCTCAAATCTTGGACCCTCCATTCCCCTAAAGCCCCCATAGGATGATATAGTATACTCTCCTGACCATTCATCATTTTTGCCACTTTTATCATACCAAATAAAAATACTTGTGTGTAGGTACACGGTCGGCCTTAGCCAAAATATAATATTTTCATTTTCACAAGTCCCACCATTTTATACAGTCCACCAAAATATTTTTGGCTTTATAAACCGACGCTCGGTTATTTTTCAATCAATTACTAAAATTAAATAAATTTAGGAATAAATTCCTAAAATACCAAATCACACCAAATCAACACAAATTAGAGTTCAAATAAATAAACAAATCACATCATAGCAATCAGCATAAAATTCCGGTCACCAACTATCTCGGTCTAATTTTCAAAAATAATTAATTAATTAAGGGAATTATAAATAAATGCCAATAATTAAAACTTAGGCCCCTAAAGCCTAATTGAATGCCGAGACAGACCTGGAAAATTTTGAATCACTTTAGATAAACACTAGAGCTTGTCTAGGCCCTAATTGCACTAACTATTCACCTAACATGCATCAGTAATTAATTAAATTCACTAATCTAATCTAACTAACCACCTAATACATGATTAACCTAAACTAATCACCCTTAAGCATCATCAACCTACTAAGCGATGATTAGTGAGTTAAACTCACTTGATTAATGATCCGCTCGGATCAAAACGAACTGGACAAGGAGGGGCTCAATAAACTTCAAAGAAGGATCGTCAAGCGAGGCCGGGACGGGCCCGAAAATGGCCTCACAAAGACCACAACCCTTGCTAAAAACAACTTCAGAAATTAGGTCCAAAAAGCGGCAATGGCGGTTGGTTCGGGCATGGTTCGAGGCTAGGTTTGGCGATCGCGGGTGGTGATACGGGTCGTGACTAAAACGGCCATGAACCGGGCCAAGATGAGGCGACTAAACTTGCTGAAATGGAGTTGCTGATTGGGCTTTTGCCCAAACAAAAAGGCCAGGATGAAGCTGCGGCCATTGACGTTGACTTGTTGGAAGAAAAGGGCCAAATTGGTGGGCTCAATGGAGAAGTGGTGAGCAAACCGCACATGGGATGGTGCGTCGATGGTGTTGGCGAAGAAGAAATGGACACAAGTGGGGATGTCGGTGGGACAGGATATGCAAGGGAAATGGACAGTGAAAAGAACAAAAGGGAGAAGGTCATCGGTCTTCATGGGGCAACAAACCAACAAAAGAGGAAAAGAACACGTGCAAGGGACAAAGAATAAAAGAAGGAGAGAGAGAATGATAGGGATAACATTGGTGGATAAGAAGAGATAAAGTCAAAGAAAGGAAAAAAAAATGAAATGGAAGGCTGCAAAAGGGAGGAACGTCGGCCAAAAGGGGGGCATGTGAGAAAGAGGCGTTGGACCAAAGGGAGAAAGGAGAAAATTAAATAAAACACAATATACTCTTGCTCAACTTCACAACAAAAACAATTGGTCACCCAAGGCCAATTTCAACATCAACTTGCACAATTTGATGTCAAATTGAAGACCAAATATAAGACAATCCCTCTAACCCACAAATTTCCCTCAAATCCGAATTCTATTTCCTTTTTGTCAAAATCTGATTTCTGAACAAACCTCTCCGATTGAGATCCAATTTTGTTGAAGGAAAAGGCCACACCAATTCCTTTCACCAAGTAGCTCACACCAGAGGCCAAAAATCCCTTCAAATCGACCAACCCAAATTTCCGTTCATTTTCCGAATCGTCGAAATCAATTTTCTGTAAAAATCTCGAACTTGCCAAAAATTATTCGAAATGTGAGTCAACATTTCTAAAATAACTCGTGACATAACATAACTTTCAATTTCTGAAATCGAATTCAAATTCTCAATCAAACGTGGTTTTAGCGTGACCTAGCCTACGGGTAGCTTTTAAGAATTTTTGGTGCAATTAACCCGTGGTCGATTTTCTTCGAGCCACACGTACCTCTTCGACACATTGGTTACTATCGGTGGTCATGAAAATCTCGAGATTTTAAATATGGACACATGGTACCCAAAACAACAGAAAATTGGTTTAGCGCCGATCAACGAGAATTTTGCAATTTAGTGGAATCACCCATGTTTAACCACACATATTAGTCAAATCAACCTATCTCCAATCTCTAATCGATTTTTAATTGTACCGTAATGACTCTTACAGACTAGCACAGTTGAGCAGTCAATTCTTGGTCGAATTCTCAAGTTTATTATATTAAAATCCCTTAACGGCTTCACCTGATGGGTTAGTTATCTCATGAGTGGCCATCTTAGAAAAAAGCACTATAGGCACATCGATGAAATGCCAAACTTATCAAATCGAAATCAGAACCTGAAAATCAAGATGTCACAAAAGATCTGAAGTATTACTGACATGCTTTAGATTTGATTAACTTGTCTACATGATCATCATCCATCACATACTCAATGATTCTCCTCCTAAAACTTGCATAAAGCTTTTCATCATTATCCCCCCTTTGTCCATCATCATCAGTCCTTTTCTAAGTGGCAAAAGTTTCAACCACTTTCTCCTTCCCTTTTGGAGATTTTATAGCACTCAAATCACTTGCACTTGCGCATACATCTAATAGGATTAACAAACATCAACTCCAACGCCTCTTCGCTCTCAAGACCATTTTTAACCAAAAGCCGCAAAATAACGTCTTCGCTATTCCCTAATGTCGTAAGAGCAGCAACAATCGATCTTAACTGCAAATACTCATCAGAAGTTTCTTTGTCAACTTTACCTTCAACACTATCTGAAGAGTTGGACAAATCAAAGAAGTTAGGGCTTTCGCAACCTCTAGATTCTAATCCCATAGTGTGATTTGATTTTCTTGAACCCGAAGGTCTAGGCTTTGTTTAGTAGTAGTTTTCGAGGCCATGGTTCCAAAAGTATAGAAAAGTTTAGAACTTTTTGCAAGAAAGAAGAAGATACGAGACAGGTTTTGCAAAGGGAGTATTCGAGATAAAGAAGAGAGATAAAGAAGAAAGAAGAAGTTTTTTGCTTTTATGGAATATTAACCATTGTGATCAAAAACCCACCAATAGGCAGCTGTGTTGGTTGAGAGTCTCTCCTTCATCGCCAAGGTTGAGAGTTTGAAATCCACAATTGCTAGCATTGTAAGTGGGGAGCCATAGTGATGGGCTCTTGTGCTAGTCTCCCCTGCATATTCGCATTGTAGGCCTCTCCATCGTGGAGGACCATGAGACCCTAAATAGTATAAGCGAAAGGGGACCTTGGCGGATTCTCAGTTACCCCCAAAAAAAAAAAAAAAAAAAAGCCATTATGATCAAAAAGTTTTTCTTTTTTAAGAAAGCTCCGATTTTTTAGGGAAAATAAATAAAAACTATAAAACGGTTTTGGAAAAAATAAAATAAACAATTTTTGAGACAGAAAAAAATATATGGCGATAAATTTAATTAAGGAATAAATTATATTTGATATGCTTCCAAAAATATTCTTACCACTGAAATTTTAAAACATAATAGTGGATCTGCACGACATTTTCTAATGTACCCTTCCTTTAGATACTTGAAGCAAGAGGATTAATAATACCAAGTTTAATGCAAATAAAATCAAACGCCTTTTTGTCAAGGGGTTTTGTTAAAATGTCAGCCAACTGATTTCGAGAATCAACAAACTTAATGTTTACTTTGCCGTCATTGATGTGGTCACATATGAAATGGTGCTTGATTTCTATGTGCTTGGCCCAAGAGTGTAAGATTGGATTTCTCGTCAAGTTGATGGCACTTGTGTTATCACATTTGATTGTCGTATTTGAGTCCACTACTCCATAGTCCTTTAGTTGCTGCTTTATGTAGAGAATTTGGGTGCAACAACTACCTAAAGCAACATACTCAGCTTTAGCGGTTGATAAGGCTACCATTGATTGCTTTTTGGAGAATCAAGACACAAGCATATTGCCCAAAAACTAACAAGTTCCATATGTACTTTTCTGTCAATCTTACTTCCTACAATATCAACATCAAAATATCTAGATAACACAAACTCTAATCTCTTAAAATACCAGAGTCCTAGAGACTGGTAAGTATTAATATACTTAATAATCCTTTTTACTACAGAAAGATGAGACTCTCTAGGATCTTATTGAAATCTTACACACATACATACACTAAAAAGGATATCAGATCTTGAAGCGGTGAGATAAAGCAAGGAGCCAACGATACTCGATAAAAACTTCTGATCAACTTTCTTTCCATTTTCATCTTTGTCGAGCTTTGAAGAAAAAGACATAAGGGTTTCCACTTTCTTCGAATTTTCCATGAGAAATTTCTTCACAAACTCTTTGGCATATTTTTCTTTGAAAATAAAGGTTCCTTCTTCTGTCTACTTGATTTGCAATTTGGAAAAAAATAATTAATTTTCCTATCATATTCATCTCAAATTTATCTTGCTTCAACTTAGCAAAGTTCTTATAGAGATTTTCATTAAGAGATCCAAAAATAATATCATCGACATAAATTTGCACCGATAGAATTTCCTTACCTTCTCTCCGAATGAATAAAGTTGTATCAACATTACCTTTCTCAAAACCATTTTGAATGAGGAAAGTTGTCGACCTCTCATACCAAGCACGAGGGGTTTGTTTCGAACCATATAGCGCTTTCTTTAGCTAGTAGATGTGATATGGCTTTCGTGGTTCTTCAAAGCCTAGAGGCTATTCTACTAACACTTTCTCCTTAATTAATCCACTAAAGAAAGTGTTCTTCACATCCATCTGGAAAAGTTTAAAATCATGAAAACACGTGTAAGCAAGTAAAAGTTTGATTGCTTCTAACCTTGCTTCTAGCATATAAGTTTTGTCATAGTCAATTCCTTCTTCTTGCAAGTAGCCTTTGGCAACCAATCTTGCTTTATTTCTTGTGAGTTTTCCTTGATCATTGAGCTTGTTCTTGTAAACCCATTTTGTTCCTATAACTAGATGATCTTTTGGTCTTGGAACTAATTTCCACACTTCATTTATCTGGAATTGTTGAAGTTCCTCTTGCATTGCTTGGATCCAATTTTCATTTGATAGGGCTTCTTCAATACTTTGTGGTTCAATCTCTGAAATAAGTGCCAAAGTATTGACAACATTCTTTAGTGTGGATCTCATTCTAATCTTGTCATCAATGTTTTCGATGATAGATCCTTTGGATGACTTGACTTGTGCTTCCAATTTTTATTGAATCTATCATCAGATGTTGTGTGCTTCCCACTATCATGCTTATCAAAACTTTCTTGTTACTGTGGCTATTCATCTAATTTTGATTCTTTGACTTCTTCTAGTACTTAAAATGAGTCAAATGACTGCTATGCTTGATCAAAATCTTCATGGATCTGAGGATTTCATCAAACTTCACATTAATGGACTCCTTTACTGTACAAGATCTTTTATTGTAGACTTTGAAAGCCTTGCTCGTAGTTAAGTATCCCGTGAATATGTTTTCATCTTATCTTTCATCAAACTTACCAAGCTGGTCATTAGCATTTCTTAAGATAAAACATTTACATCCAAAGACTCTTAAATATGAAATGATGGTTTCCTACTTTTGAAGATCTCATAAGGGGTCTTTTCTAAAGAGAGTTTAAGGAAAACTCGATTTATGATGTAGCATGCTGTTGAAATGGCTTCAGCCTAGAAGTGTGATGCAATTTTGCTTTCTAAAATAGAGTTCTTGTCATTTCTTACAAGGACTTGTTTTCCTCTCTACTACACCGTTCTATTCAGGTGTATAGGGAGTTGAAAATTGATGCTCAAAATCACTTTCTTCACAAAAGTTTTGAAAACTTTGATTTTTGAATTCACCCCCATGATTAGTTTTAATGGAAGAAATGGACTAACCTTTTTAATTTTTTGAATCTTTTTTACAAACTTTGAAAAATGAGAATATGCTTCATGATTATGTATAAGGAAGTAAACCCATGTGTATCTTGTATAATCATCAATTATTACCAAGCAGTATAATTTACTTCCTAGACTTTGTGTTTTTGTAGGACTAAAGATATCCATATGAAGAAGCTGTAAAGCTCTATTAAAACTGATGAAATTAATGGGTTTGAAAGAACTCCTTATCTTTTTACCTAGGGCACAGATTGAACAGATTTTAGATCTTTCAAACTTAAGATCTGGTAATCCTCGTATCAATTTCTTTGAGAATAGCTTTGATATTTGCTTGGTGCTTATGTGTCATCCTTGATGGAGATCAAACATTGAATGTCATCAGCAATTGTATCTAGTAAATAGATATTTTCATGTCTCCTTCCAATAAACGATTGCTTCAAATCTTTACTCGTGTTTGAGCATTTGTTTTCTTGAAAGCAAATTTTGTACAAGCGTCACATAACTAGCTGATGCTGATGAGATTATAGTTAAGACCTTTGACAAGAGATACATCTCTTATAGTCAGATTTCCAATTTCAATAGTTCCTTTGCCGATGATCTTTCCTCTGTTATTCCCTCCAAAGGAAATACTTCCACCATTGAATCTTGAGAGTTCAATGAACTTGCTTGGATCACCGGTCATATGTCTTGAGCAGCCACTATCGAGGTACCATTTGTTTCTCTTTTTCTTTGGTACCTACAAAGATTAAGATAAACTCAAGTCTTCTTTGGTATTCATATTTGTTTGGGTCCTCTCTAGTTAGAAGGATCGGCCATGCTTAGAAAGTTTCTCCGAATCAACTTCCAACCTTTGGAACAGTCACTTTCATAATGATCATGGCTGCTGCAGATTGAACATTTAAGAATGTTTTGACCAACAGATTTTACAAACTATTTTTTGAAATGATTTTCATAGAAAACTCTCATCTGCCTCTTCCTTTCTTTGTGAGTCAGAAAATCATTTTCTAAAATCTTTTTGTTCTTGTGTCCAAGTCCTTATTTGTGACAATACGGGATTTGGATGGACAAAATATGTTCCAAAGTTTTCGGACCAATTGAAAATCTTTTTGCAACATCTAAAACTTCCTTTTTCAAGGAATCATTTTCTTTTAAAACAAAATCATAATTTTCTTTTGTTTGAAGAAGATCCTTTTCAAGATACTCAATCTTTTCTTTTTGGAAAGAATCATGTTGTCTCAATCTTGAGTTTTCCTTCTTCAATTTTGAAAATTTTCCAAGTGTAGCCTTGTAATCAATAGGTAATTATTTTATAAAATTAGATACTTCGACAGGAATATCAAAATCTCTTATCTCAAATTCTTCTTTAGAATCAAATTTTGCCATGAAACAAATATTCACATATTTTTCATTGCTTTTTTCGCACTCAGTGTCACTCCAAGTTTCAACCTTCAATGCTTTCTTTGTCTTCTCATACTTGTTATTTCTTTTCTTTGGAAGAGGACAATTCAATTTGATGCGTCATCGCTTCTTGCATTCGAAGCAAATAATATCCTTATTTTCCTTTGAATTTCCTTCATTTTCTGGCCATTTTTTGAAACATTTTCACCATAAGGGCTATCTCCCGTCATTCTCGTCGTCTTCATCTGAACCCGAATCATCAAAGTCATGATTAGATTTTAATGCTATTGCTTTCTTACCTTTGGTGTCTTCCTCGTTCAAACATTCTTCTTCATACTATTGGAGTGTTCCCATGAGTTCATCCACAGAAAGAGGTGAGATCCTTTGAGTCTCTTGGATTGATGTCTTGATGTTATTCCACTCCTTTGATAGGCCTCGAAGAATCTTGTCTACTTTTGTTGGGTCTGATAGAGGTTGCCCTTGATATACTAATCCATTGACAATGTCAATAAATCTATTAAACATGTCAGTTATATATTCTTTAGATTTCATTTTGAAGGCTTCATATTGTTGGAGAAGAATGTTTATCTTCGTTTCATTAACCCGATCAATACCTTCATAAGTTACCTACAATCTATCCCACATTTTTTTTGCCGATTCATATGAAGAGATTCGATTATACTCAAATGGAGATAAAGCGCAATATAAAAAGTAAACAGCTTTAGCATCTAATGCTTCTCTTTTAGTGATGTCTGCATCAGAGAGGTTTCTAGTTTTTTGCCTTCTTCCTTGGTCAAAGAAGCCTTTGGTCTTATGTCTTTCATAACAACGTCCCACTTCAAGGGATCATTGGAACTGATGAATGCTTTCATCTTGTTTTTCTAGATGTTATAGTCTTTGCCATTGAAGTATGGAGGCCTTGTGTCACTCTATCCTTCCATAAGACCTAGTGCAAAATTGCTAGCCATTAGCCATTGATAGATCATTAACTCAAAAGTTAAAGACTAACTTGACTCTGATACCAATTGTTATGGCTATAACTATCACTTAGAGGGGGTGAATAGGTGATTGTACAGAAATGAAAGAATTTAAATAAATATTGCAGCATGACAACTTCTAATGAAATGGTCAGATCTTACCAATGTACAATTCTAACACAATTAATAAAAAGAGTAAGGGATAGAAGATTGCACACAAAAGTTTATAGTGGTTCGGCTTTTACAAGCCCACATCCCCTCTCCTGTGCTACAACTTATTAACTGGAATTCACTAGTAAGAACCGATAATAGATTACAAGTCATGAACTATAAGTACTTAAGTTTGTGTGACCGCTCCTCATACTCTCAAAATTCGGGATAGGATATAATTCGGGATAAAATTCGGGATAGGATATAATTTATCCTATCATACGTTTGGTGCTTCACTCGGGATAGGATATAGTCGGATATAAGGGGGATATAGACAAGATAAAATTATCCCATGGGGGGTGGGATAAAGGTGGATAGGATTTAACGTCCATAATATGAAAGTTATTTTTCTTGAATAACAAATTTATTAAATTAACAAAATTGAAATCATATTTCAATATAAATAATTTTGAATTCTAATTTAATAAAATAAATATAAATATAAAATTTATTTTTAATTAATCTTATTTTAATTCTATGTTATAATAAACATTCAATCTATAAATTAAATATTTATATTTATTATATATTTTAGGTATTTTTGTATTTTAAATATGTTAGTACAGTTTACTATTTGATAAATTTTTATTAAAGAATGATGAAAGGGAAAAAAGAAATAATAATGAAAATAATATAAAAAAGAGGAAAAATAAAATAAATAATAAATAATAAATAAATTAAGAAATAATGTTACGAGATATTTTCACCATCTTCATTTATGAACATTTAGGTTCATTTATAATGATATGCCGTTTATATAAAATAAAAAAAAAAATGTACATGATGTGAACATATCCAACTTTAATACTATGATTCACCAAACACCTGGACGGACATAAAAAAATCCAGGATTTCATATCCTATCCTATCCAATCCTATCCCGATTAGAAATCCGGACGACCAAACGTAGCCTAAAGGATAACACAATATCACTCAACAAAGACGAATATATGAGATCACAAAAACACTGTTCAGACTCTCAGAATTAAAAGCTTCTAATCCAAGCTGATCGTTGGACATATCTCCATGAGAACTTATCCATTCAATCTACCCATTGGTTGGATCTATTTGAAAAGATTTTGTGGCTTCAAGATCGTCGAGATTGATACTTTCCATAATTTCTATTGCCCATACAATAGTTCGGGTTTCCAAAAAGTCGAGTATTTACGAATGGAAATAATGTTTCGTCTTTAGAAAGAAATCCCAAGAAATTTGAACCTCCGAAAGATATTTGCAAGACTTTCATTTTGAAACTCTTTATAAGTATGGCAAAAAATCCAACCAATTGCCACGAGCTATTGCATGAGGATATTTGATTCCTTCACAACCGATTGACAGAATGTATAAGGAATGAAGTAATAAAGCCATGACTCTGGTTTTAATTGATAACATCCTATCACATCCCATTAGACTTTCTACCTAAAAAAACTTTTTATCAGAAAATAAAAGTCTCTAAGTTTTGTTAGTCATCGAAATCACTTAGGGAATGTTTTCTCAACAAGACCTAGATTAGCGTGATAGGTAGTAGGATTGCATGAAGACGTTCGCAAGAGGTCAACTATTGAAAGCAGCTATAGGCTCTTCCCTTTTATGTTTTCTATTACAAAGTTTTTATGTGTCGTTTGTGAGCTCTTGTGGTGCAAAAGATTAGCAATTTCTTTTCCTAAAAATACATGGAGTATTTGTTGCTGTAGAAAAAATAGGGGTAACCTTTTTGTCAACTAGTTTACAAGTTTCATACTTTCAAAAGTTCATGTCCTACCAAGATATATAGAATTCGTAAATTGCAATCCTCTCGCCTAGCATGAAAAAGTTTACAAAAATACACAAGGGCATCCATTTTGTCGTCACAATCCATCTCGTATATTTATAATAGAAAGAAAGAGGTCAATCTTCTAAGTATGATAGGGGGAAATTTGTTCTAATTAGAAATAGAGAAAGATAGAGTTCATTATGAATTCTGAAGGTAGCATTTTTTTTTAAAAAAAAAAGATTCAAGCAATATTCTAGAAGGAAAAGTGTCCCAAAAGTCATAAACATATCGTATAATGGTCAATTTAGTCTTAAATTTTTTATTTGATTGATTTCATATTAAACTTTTTAACAATTTGACAATGTAGTCATTTCGGCCAATTTTGATTGGGAGTCTATGTGGCACAAACACAAACTTAGTGATTTTAATTCAAAATTAGTTTAAATGACTATATTGAAAAATTATTAAAAGGTTTATAACTAAATCGGCCAAATTAGAAAATTTAGAATTAAATTGGCTGTCATAAAATTAGTTTATGACTTTTTGGACAATTATCCCTTGCTCAAAAGGCAAATACAATAAAGATAAATTTATGTGCAAACCCATTAGGAAAAAAAAAAAAAAACTTATGCCTACACTACTGAATGGTCAATTTGCCTTTGGAGTTAATTTGGTAAATGAGACTTTCGCATGTCAATCCTCGTCTACTAATGGGCGTGTGAATTGTTGTTACACTTATAAAGGATGTAATATAACTCCATAAAATAAAGACAATTTCACTTGTTTTGAAAAAATAACACAATTACTCTCTAAATTTTAGTTCAATGTCCAATATGATCTCTTAATTTTTATTTTTTTTATTTGTGCAATGCAATCCTAAAACTTTAACTAATTTGACTGTAACCTATTAACTTTTGATTGATGTTTAATTTAGTCTATGCATATAAAAATATTCAATGTTGTCTTTATTTAATGACAAAAATAACATTAAACATTAAACATTAAAATTTTAGATGTAATTTAGTTAAAATTTATGAATCACATCTAATAAAATTTAAAGTTTTAAAATCATATCACATTATAGGTGCGTCATTATCATTCAATCGTGTACTCTATCTTGACCCGCCTAAATTTGCGTGCCCAATCTATCTACCTACTCCCCCAAGGTAACTTCCAGCTCATCCTCGCGCCATCGCCAACCCACCCAATATTTTCTCATCGAACGTGATCCTCGTCATCCTCGTCCCCCGTCGTCATCTCCATTGGATGAACTTTCAAAGTAGACCGACAAGCAAGAATAGCTTCGTTTCTCTCCCTGCCTTATTCTCGTCCATCCTCCGTCGTCGTCTTGACCCCGCCTCGCCATGACTGCTCGCGCGTCTCCGAAACCAGGTTGGTGTTCGCCAACTTGTCAGCTCCAGTTCGGCGCTTTTGCCGGATCCAAGCTCTGTCGGGTTTCGGGTGAAGTTTAGATTTTCACTTCTCGGGGTCTGCAAATTTCGGAGGCCCTGTTGATTTACGTGCGCGCAAGATCCATTCGATGGAAAAGAAGCAGCTGGGTCGTCGTTGAAATCCTCTCTCTCCCGCTCTTTTCATCTGGGTCTGAGTGTGTTGGAGTCTTGTCGAATTGGGCATAGAGTTTGTGTTGATTAGATTGATGGGAACTTCGCGTATCTTATAAGTCTTGCGATGTTCGATGGATCGAGGTCCAATTATCATGAGTTGCCCAAGAATCGTTTTTGGACGCTTTCATTATGGATATCATACGTAGCAGTGGCATGGGTTACTTTGATTCTGATGAATCCGATTTGATGTCATCCTTTCAGATAATCTGGAAAAGGAGGAGAGGAGTTCTTATTTCGGTTTACCGGGATTGGATGTTTCAGTTGGATTTCCTCAAGCAACTCCAGCTTCTGTCTTCCCTCCTTGCAGTAAGGAAGATTGTTGTTTTGCTGCTCTATTGTTGTTGTTCAAAGCATGGATCAATTAAGACTCTGAAATAAATTTTAGACGTGCTGCTAGACTCGGTCCCTTTTTGTGGTCCATGCAAGAAACGCTTTTTTCCCTTATGTTTCTTCTTTCACATTTATGGGCTTCAGCATCGGATTATTACCATTTTGATGACTTATTGACTCCTGAGGAGCAAGCTATCCGTAAGAGAGTTAAAGAATGTATGGAAAAGGAAGTTGCTCCAATCATGGCAAAGGTATGGTTCCTGAATATTGTTCTTATTTGCATCTAAAATGTGGTTGCAGTGCCTAGTCATGCCAGAATAAACTTTAGCTAACACTTGATACTTGAGGTTGTCTGATTTCTTATACTTTATTTAGACAATTTTGATATTGACTTTTCCACCTTCAGTATTGGGAGAAGGCCGAATTCCCATTTCATATCATTCCAAAGCTTGGCACCCTTGGTATTGCTGGTGGCACTATTAAGGTACTTGTCTGCTTTGTCAATATATCTGGCCGTGGTAGTTATGTGCAATTACAAAAATTATTGTTAAAAAAATCCAGTATGTTGTTTCTTATTATATCTCACATTATCTTTGATATTTATAGAAAACATTTGACCATGAAGATCTGGGTGTATAATGACAAGTATCTTGTAATGCATGATCACCGACTTCATTCGTTATGTAGCACGTCTTGGCCAATGCATATATATGATGTATGCAGTTCACTTGGATTGAATGTTTAGCTGCTGCCATTTATGTCATGCACCATGATTCAATGAACCTTGAAGAATCAGTCCCATTGCTGCTTGATATTGTTTTATGGTGACTGATGCTTGACTTGTTTTGGCTAATTAGGGTTATGGTTGCCCTGGTCTCTCCATTACTGGAAGTGCTATTTCTACAGCTGAAGTTGCTAGGGTGGATGCTAGCTTTTCTACGTTTATTTTGGTTCACTCTTCCTTGGCGATGCTCACTATTTGTATGGACTTTATCTTCTCTATCCTTCTTTTAATTCCCTTTGAGGGAGTTTATTACAAAGTGTTAATGCTAATTCTTGTTGACTTGACTATCAAGAGTAGCATTATGTGGTTCCGAGGAACAGAAGCAGAAATACCTACCTTCTTTGGCAAAATTGGATACTGTGGCTTGCTGGGTAAGTAGGCTCACTCTTAAGTCCGCACCGCTTCTCATCATTACATTTGAAACTCTTTTCTCCTGAAGTCTAGTTTTTTAATTTTCCTTTGCTTATCCTTAGGCTTTGACAGAACCTGATTATGGAAGCGATGCGAGTGCTTTGAAAACATCAGCTACAAAGGTATGGTTTTCACCCAGTATACTTCCGATGTCTAAAACAACACCAATCAAGAGAGAACAACTCTATGGATAAGTAAATATTTAATAAACAAAGAACCTTACAAAATTTGAAGTATTTTGTTTTACTTCTTATGGATCTCTTACAGGTGGAAGGGGGTTGGATTCTCGAAGGCCAAAAGCGCTGGATTGGGAATAGTACCTTTGCAGACTTGCTGGTCATTTTTGCTAGAAATAGTTCAACCAATCAAATAAATGGGTATGCTAAATGAGTTTGCATTTAGGATGTCCGATGCTTGCTTGTGCAGCCACTATAGTTTCTCTCATGCATGCATTTGAAATAGGCGTCTTGATTAGCATGGATTTTGCTAAATGAGTTTGCATTTGTATGGGTTTTGGTTTGCTTTGAAGATAGGTTGGAAGTAGTATATTCTATTTACATGTTGACACAATTATTTGCTCTGTTCATGGCTCTTCTTCTTAACCCCTAAAAAAAAGAGGAGGAAGAGGAAAGGGGGCATATTTATCTCTCTCACACAGGCAGGGTAATGCAGGTAGCAAACAACTGTCACGACATCATAGACGATGTTTGACTGAGGTTACGATCATAGAGCATTTTTTTTTTTTTTTTTTTTTTTTTTTGCATGACTGGATTGTGAACGCATATATGATTTGCTCGATGCAGATATATACCTATTGGGTGGAGCATTTTAGATCATGTAAACCCAAACCACCACTAAACCACCCCCCCCCCCCCCGGCGGGTGCTTCTCTTTCCCCCCCTTCTCTCTCACCACAAAAACAAATGGCAGTGGTAGCACATTGATTTATATTTTAGTAATAGGTAAGAATGTCCCAGCAGAATCTTCCATCTTGGTTGGTGAGGATCAATCGAGCTGGGATCAAGGGATTAATGAACCTATTAGGATGATAATTACTAGGATCTTACTTCAGTAGTTAGTGGTCTGTTCTCATCCTTCAGATCTCCATATATACTCTTTCAATGGATTTTCATGAGCCTAAATAGGCGTGGTCATTTACAGTAGGTTTTGTGTTGCAGATATATAGTAAAGAAAAATGCTCCTGGATTAACAGCTAGAAAAATGGAAAATAAAATTGGCCTGCGCATTGTCCAGAATGGAGATATTATCCTTAAGAAAGTCTTTGTCCCTGATAATGATAGGTTGCCTGGTGTCAATTCATTCCGGGATACAAACAAGGTACAAGGTTGCCATTTCCTCCTGCTTTCATTTGTTGGTCCTAGATATTAGGCATGATGATATGCTTTTAAGTCAATTTGAAGGTGGAGCTTTCTTAGCGCAATATAGATACAGTTGATTGTCATCAGTGCTTTCAAGTCAGTGTATCTTGAGATGGCATTAGGCAGAAATATTGCTGGCATTACTGCTGTTACAATGCTTTTGTGAATTAGGTTTGAGCTCATGTCTTTCTCCCTTTATGGTGCAGTACCTCTGTTGCCTCGGGAAAGTGGCCAAAAACATCCTTGCCCTTTTACTGTAGTTAGAGGACTTAATAATGACATTATCCTTCATCAAATTTTGCAGTTGTTGTTTTAATAATCACATTCACTAGCTATTTACAGCACAATCTATGAGTTCGATAAACTTAATTGACAGGAAATGGATTACTAGTTGAGTGGAATTTCCAAGCAAGTTTGTGGACTGGGTTTCCCTGTATAGATTATGCAAACACAATTAAAATGAGAGCTTGAGGTTCTTTTTCCAGCTTATCCGTTGGTTCCCATCTAATGTAAATGATGTAGATCAGTCCTGTGTCCTTGAGATCATGATTGCATGGTATGGTAATGGTAATTTTGTGGTCTTTCAGCCTAATCATGTGAGAACCATGCGTTGAGGATTCATTTTCTACTCTTTATCTTTTGGTTTTTCTTGTTGTGAACTCACAATGACGTTTTACTAGAAGATGAGACAGAATTACTTCTCTGAAGAATAATATTTTTTATAATGCTAAAGTTTTCACCCTTTGTTTATCCATCTTGACACCTTCTAAGCTTGTTTCATGTATTGTACAAGTGCTTGGGTACTCTTACCTCTGTTTAGGTGTGTCCATTTGTTAGTTCATCTATTTTAACTTTAGAGTTAAGTTGTAGAATCTAAATGTGTATATTCTTATGTGAAACAGGTGCTTGCAGTTTCACGTGTTATGGTTGCTTGGCAGCCCATTGGACTTTCGATGGGAGTATATGACATTTGTCACAGGTGGAAACCACATGAAGGCTTTCGTTCTTTAGATACTTAGTAATGGAATTCAAGTGACTAACCTGACTGTTTATGAATCGTTCAAAGGTATTTGAAGGAGAGGAAGCAGTTTGGTGCACCACTGGCTGCTTTCCAAATAAACCAACAGAAACTTGTCCAGATGTTGGGAAATGTTCAAGCTATGTTTCTTGTTGGTTGGCGCCTTTGCAAACTCTATGAAAGTGGTACAATGACCCCCGGCCATGCTAGTTTGGGAAAGGTAAAGCTAATTCTTTTCTGCTTTGTACTGTTTATCTGGTAAATTCACCATGCAGTTTAATTGGCTCGTGGATAACTTTTCAGGCATGGATCACTGCGAGGGCACGGGAAACAGTAGCTTTGGGCAGAGAGCTGCTTGGTGGCAATGGGATCTTGTCTGATTTCTTGGTTGCAAAGGTTTGTTCTGCTTCTGAATTCTGACATTTCTGCATACTACAACGAAATGGGCAGCCTTCCTAACTTATATAAGATGGCGAAATGGATTTTGTTCTTTCATTGATGCAATAGTTGGCTTTAAAATAAATTACATGCTGTTATTATACGGCGCAATCTGCATCAGATAACTTTGTGCCAGCTCTCCTTGTGCCCGAAACTACTAGGTCACCTGGTGAGTGAATTATAAGGCCAAGTATTTGAAGGCCTAGTGGTTGCCAATGGGTTGAAATACTGTATCCATGCAATGCAAAAATTGAAGTTTGTTGATATTTACAGAGGATGACTCACAAGTGCAGAGCTAATTAATCCATGATCATGGGAATTGTTTCCAGTTCCCTTGGAGCATGAACATTTAGTGGAGATGGACATAATATCCAGTCATATAGGGTGGACTTTTCCTATCAGATAAAATTGTTTCAATCGTCCTGCAGGCATTCTGCGATTTGGAGCCAATCTACACATTTGAAGGCACTTATGATATTAACAACTTGGTCACGGGCAGGGAAGTCACAGGTTTGGCCAGCTTCAAACCAGCTGCATCGAGTCAAAGAAGTCGCCTGTAACTGAGTAAACATCTTCCCTGTAACCTTCTACAGACCTTCTACGGGGTTTGTTTGTTCATGTGGATTCTGTAATCTGGGACTATAATAAACCGGGAAAAAGAATATAACAAACAGTCTTGATCATTTAGACAGGCGTAAAAATAAGTTATGCAGCTGTTTACTGTTTACATCTTGTCTAAGGTAAAATGCACAGCATATCCAGACTTTTGAAGACTTAAGAAATAACATTAGATACTTGCGCTTGATTCAATAGCCATTATCTATTGTTTCAAACTGGGTATATCTTCTTTGTTATTCTTTGAAGATTTCTTGGGCAACAAACATCTCTGTTGCCACTCATAATTTGTTTCCTGAGAAGACGACGTGTGAATTGTGAAGATTTACTCGTTTTGCCAAGATAAATCCAAAATTGAAATATCATTAGTTTTGAACTAGAGGCTCCAGGTTAAATCACCAAAAAATTGCACGTTGATAGGTCAAGTTTGAGCCGGACCTTGGCCAGGAAGAAATGAAAGAATCACATCACCTTGCCAACTGATCTAATGACAGAAACTGACAAGAACCAAAGTCACTGAACCGATAAATGGTTTGAAGCACAAGTCAATTGAGATAGCATAGCCACTTCATATGTTTGATGTAAACAGGCAACATCGGGACCCTATACCTTTACATCTTTGGCAGGTTGTCTGTCATACACTTGTATATAACATATGCTGACAGGGCACCCGACAAGGGTGAAAATGGTGCCAAAGTCACGTGGTTCTCAGATAACATGCCCGTGATTTTGTGCACAAATTGAATGATATGATGTGGATCTTGGACGGTTATCTTGCCGCATGAAATGTACATACAATACATAAGGCGCGTGTCCATCGGGGATGTGAAGTTTTTGATGCATTTAGGCACACGGTCACTCATGGGCTATGATATATATCATGAATGCTCGGTCATTAGGGCAACAAGGACACGGCAATGTGATTCTTTTTTAATGTCCGGTCGACTGAAGTTAGTACTGCTGGTGACCTGAGCCCTTTGATTTTGATTCAGCAAAGGCGAATCTGGCATCGGCACAGAGTACGTTCTGCTTTGAGAACGGGGAAGAGCAAAACGTAGTTTGTCATCTTCTTTGTATTGGAAGATATATGAAGTACTGATTATTGACTTATTAGAACAGACATCGGCTGGATCATGAACTTGGTTAAGATGGAAAGATGACACATGAAAAAAAGTGTATCTCATTACATGCATGACATTGGAAGATTACTAGGATTTTCCTCCATGCCTCCTAAAACCTTGCGGATTGCGTTTGGAGGTCGTTTGTTGCTGTCGTTGACACAGACTGATTACTTCAAAGCGGTGCGAGATGCGATGTTACTAGTCTGATGTATAAGCTGCCTGCGTGATTCCTCATTCTGCTTTTCTTTCACCATATTTAGATTCCTGATTTTTGTGAGTGGACGAAAATGACTTGGTAGATTGCACTTCTTGATTGCTCGTCGTACATGACCAATACAAGTAGTGTTGGAAGCACCAGAATATGTAGAACTAGTCAAGAATTCTGATTTTCCGTTTGATTATACTTCACAACCGGATGCCGAAGTGCCGATTTGAACTTCGATCACCGATTTGAACTTCGATCACGGAACACGCTGAGCTGGAGTGCTCCATATACAATGGCAACACTTAAATTGCCAGTGACACGTCGAATTTGACCTGTCGAAGAGTCTTGTGATCTCAGAACTTACAAAGCTTGATTGGATGGTTGGGGAAGGCTAGATCCTCAATCAGATGAGAGAATGTTCCTGTGGCTTGTAACGTAAATGATACATCTCTTCCAACCGAAGGACCTAAGACATTATCAAACTAGTTGAGGCCCTACACGGGCAATACCTTGGATGACCAACCCACATTTCCATCAATGATTACATAGAAAAAACATTGGTCAATATAATTTCTTAAAGCGTGTGACCAATTGAATCATCGCTAAATTAAAGTAAAGTAAGATGATAGCAAACGTTATAAATGCGCAATAACGGAAATTGGTACTATCGCGTAGCTTCCTCTCTCTTAAGTTGCTGTGAAATCCTAGATGCTAGGTTTTGCTGGTTTTCAACCTACTCGCAGTTGGGATGCTTCAGCGCACAAACATCTCAACTCATGCAATTGTTGCTATCGTCATTGGAAAGGACAACAACCTAAAAGGTCGAAACCCATGCAACCGCATTGCTTTAACTTCACTCCCACTCTTACAAACAAACGCCAGAAAATATATATATCATCCATTATCTCTCTCTCTCTCTCTCTCTCTCTCTCTCTCTCTCTCTCTCATGATCCCAAGTTCATCATCGCCATTGCCATCGCCATCACCATCATCATCAACTTCTTCCTCTCTCTCTCTCTCTGTGTCTCTCAGATACAATGTTGTCATTCATTCTAACCCTGTGCAAAATGAAGTCTCACAGGGCAAACATCCCTCTATCTGTGGTCATAGCCCTGATATGCACTTGTGCACTTATGGTTCTCTTGTTCACAGAGAAGGTCACTTCTCTCTCTTCTTTCTCCATTTTCAGACTCATATCCTGCGCCAACAGAGATGCTCTCCCTAAATACAGTTAAGCCTCGCTGTCTCGCTCTTACTCTCCCCCATACATGACAAAATTTTATTGCTGACAATTTGTGTCCCATTGATGCAGGAATTGGAAGTGGAGAATATAGGCCCGAGATCGACGACGACCGGTTCGAGTTCGACCCGGAAGAGTGCAATGACACAGCGAGAGGCAAGTGGGTGTTCAATGCTTCACTCAGGCCTCTCTACTCAGACCGGAGCTGCGCTTATCTGGAGAAGCAAGTGACCTGCAAACGAAATGGACGGCCTGATTCGGATTATCTCCATTGGGAATGGCAAGCAGATGATTGCTACTTGCCCAAGTTAGTTGAGAATTCAACTGGTTTTCATTTTGGCCAGTGACAAATCACTTGGTTTGCTTGATTATTACTCTTTCAAATAAATTCAATGATACCTCTGATAACTCCTTTTTCTTTGGGTCATTTTCGAATACTCTCATGCAAGTCTAACATTTGTGCCCCAATATAAATGCGTCGACTCAATGCATATACAGTCCAGTTCATTCTGAACTTGGTTGCAATGGGTATGGATTGCGGGTCAACCGTTGAGGAGGGAAAAAAGAACCATGTGCAACCCACTAGAATCCATAGCTAAGCTACGTATGTACATTGTTGAAGGGAAGCAAATCTAGGGCATTTCATTCATGTGATTCTGTTTTTTATTTATTTGCTAATGCTAATTATTGTAATCTGCAGATTTAAACCAGAAGTTGCTCTGAAGAAGCTTCGGGGGAAGAGGCTAATGTTTGTTGGGGACTCCATACAGAGAGGCCAGTGGATGTCCTTCGTTTGCATGGTGCAATCCATCATACCAAAGGACCAGAAGTTCCTCAGTCGCTCTCGCTCTCGATCTCACTTAATCTTCAGAGCCAAGGTAATTTCCTAAATTAAGGCAATCGATCATTAGTCTAGTGAGCTGGATTTCACAATCATTCTACTTCGTCCTTATTCCTAGGTTAAATCAGTGGTCTAGCATAAGATTTTCATCTCATGCGACGTATCTTTGCATCTTAGGAATATAACACGACAATCGAGTTCTACTGGGCTCCATTTCTGGTGGAATCGAACACGGATCAACGCATTATTTCAGACCCAAATAAGAGAATATTGCGCATTGATTCGGTCTCCAAGCACGCCAAAATCTGGAAAGGGGTGGACCTCCTGGTGTTCAATTCCTACATTTGGTGGATGAGCGCTCCTCATATAAATTCACTGTACTACTCGATCTTTTCAGCCTCTCCAATATACTATGTGTTGTTAGAGCATAATGATAGGAACATACTAACAAGTTTTTCATGAAAACCATGCTGCAAATAGTGTGAATTTTTTTCACAAAAACATGTTAATATCTATAGTTACATAATTAAGATAAAGTGCATTTTGTCTCGCTTTTAGCTTTTGACAAGTACCCTCGCATTAAAAGTTGAAAGTACCCTCTCTCTCTTCTTCGAGTAACAATCCAATTCACATATATTTATAATTACAAACTACAAATCCATTTAATCAAATAATGATTAAATTTCATCTAAAAATGATCTAGTTCGCAATCGATCTACCGTCATGCAGATGTGTATGGAGCGTGGTTGTATTTTTTTATGAAAACTTGCTGATATAGTTGATGCAGGTGGGGATCGTTCGCAAATGGAGAAGAAGGGTACGAAGGGTTGGACAGATTGACGGCATATAGACTCGCTTTGAAGACTTGGGCGAATTGGATCGACTCCGCCGTTGATCCGAACCGAACCCGTCTCTTCTTCACTACTTTGTCTCCCACCCACATCAAGTCTCTCTCTCTCTCTCTCTCTCTCTCTCTCTCTCATAAATTGCATGAACTTTATGTACACGGCGCAACCATATATGCGTGCTAAAAGTTTCTGTACTCTGCCTATGCAGAAGCCAAGACTGGGGCAATAAAAATGGCATCAAATGCTACAACGACACGAAACCAGCAATGAAGATCACGAGATCGTGGGTCGACAGAATGCCTGATGTGGTTTCCAGCATAGTGAAGAAGATGAGGGTCCCTGTCACTTTCATCAACATAACACAGTTATCCGAGTACCGGGTCGATGGCCACGTGTCGGTTTATGGTGAGAGCAGGGGCAAGCTATTGACCGAAGAACAGAAAGCCGATCCATTGCGCTATGCAGATTGCATCCATTGGTGCTTGCCCGGAGTTCCCGACACATGGAATCGGATACTATATGCATACTTATAGAGACATTGGAGATCTATGCTTGACCCAAAACGAAAGTTAAATTATATATGTACATAAGTCCATGCGACATTTAGACTTCGACCACACTTTTCACAAACGATTCAATTGGTCATGCATGTTATTGTTGTATAGTAGGGTTTCAACTTTTCTTAAAGTTCTTCTAAGAGGGGAGTTCAGAGTCATGTGGTTGAATAATCAACCAAACCATTTGTGTATGGTTTTATCTTGTTGGACTTGATCATATTCATATGAACTTTGATTGTGGAGAGGACCCATTTTGATACATAGCTTGCTCCTCGTCCACAGATCGTTTCAGAACATGAAAAATGGCGGATCATGAGCAGGACAAGAGACGTCAGAAAATCTGCGCAGCACACACATCGTCACCATAATCATGTTGCAAAGCTTACGGAGGTTAAAATTCGTCCTCTTGTAAACCTTTGGGGACGCAAACAAGACCAAGCTTGCCTCTCTACAGAACGGGCCATCTAGTTGGGCCGGAGTCCACAAAACGAGTCTCGACTGTTCAAACGCTTCCCCCACTTGCGCCCTCGAAAGTCAAAAGCTGAAGACTCACGCAGGATCGAGAGACGTCGCGAAGAAGCAAGAGGCAACTTCATTCGCTCTCTCCTTGTATGCTATTTTAGCCACCGAAGGTCACTCCTCCACGCTCAGAGCTTTCACTGATCATAGGTTATCTTGGTCGAAGCTTCTCCGTTAGGCCATCAGGAATTGGTGCTGTTCCTGTTTGGTTAGTTTGCAGAAGCAAAAGTGATCTCAAATCTTCAGTTTTGTTGCTTTGCAGTCCTGTGCGTGCACTGCATATTCTGAGATTTGAGAAAATTTCAGAGACGAAAGTGGCGTCTTTTCTCTGCTCGCACAAGGCCTTCAATTCAAGGTCGCCGACCTCGCATGTAAGGCTGAGCATCCAGGGTTAACCCTGGACCTACCCTAAATTGTGGCCTAATCCGGTCAGTCCTGATCTGGTTTCTAAATGGATTGAGTCGGTCCTTGATCTTGGAATCCTTAAACCCTCTACTGTATTAATTAGTTCTCGATCTTGGGAGTTTAGTGTTAGTTTAATCCGGATATATATATATTAGATATTAGGTATATTATATATTAGATGCTTTTGTCTACTCTAAATCTTAACACCTCTTCCTCTGCTCTCTTCACACTTTAGTTTGCCATGTAATTAGAAAGTAGTAAGAAACCAAGCCCTAATTCAACTAAGATGAAAAATAAAAACCCTTTTTCGCTTGCCCTCGACCTTGCTCATCTACTCGCCTCTATTTACTCCCCTTGCCACTCTCCTCTATCCAATCGCCTTGCCTCTTTTGTAATCGCCTTATGTGTTCATTTTTATGATTTATTTCTTTTAGCATATATGAAATTTCTATTATTATCTTATCTTATATTTATGCATGATATGTAATGGTATTTATAGTTTAATTGCCCAATGTCATATTATTGATAGATATGTAATTTGCAATAGTACATTTGTCCTTTCAAATAATACAAAAAATGAAATAAATAAAAAAATCGATCGATCCCTAGTTAATCCTAAAACTGGACCAAACCCTTAGAGTTGATTCAATCTTTAGTTCCAAGCTTAATAAGATCAGTTCTCAATCCCAAAAATTGGAGACTAATACTATACGGGTTGATCCCTGAGTTAAGTGCTGGATTGTCCGATCCAGATCATGCTCGTCTCTAGTTTGACGGGGCTGATAATTCGTCTTGACTTTTTCATGATCTTTTTTTTCTTTTTTTTCGTCCAAACCCTACATATATAGCTATGAGTGCCCCTCCTCTTCGTCCTCTATTTTCCTCTCTCAAAGTCTTGCTCTCGCTCTCTTTTTCAATCTCAAATTATCACTAAAAATCTTCCATTTCCATCTGTTCAAGGGCAGTATTTTCGTCTTTTCTCTACTCATTTGAACTCAGCATTTTCTTCCTCTTCCTTTCGTGCTTCCGCCTGTGGTGGCTGAATTAGTTATATTTTCACTGCTATAAGCGTGTCCCTGATTCTTTTCATTGTTTCATATATGTTTTTTTTTTCTATTCATCTATTACAAGTCGTGGTGGACGGCGGCCTTAATTTTGTTGGAATGGAGTGTTTTGTTGGTTGTGATTGGCGGGGAGAGATGTCTCTCCATGTTTCAAGGGTTGTAGAAGACAAGGCAACTACAAGTTGTTGATCTAGTTATAGTGATAGTTACGCCACATTAATTTCGCTTGAAGGTGTGAGGACCGATTGGTGTTTGGATTGGGTAAGTCCATTAATGTGGAAAAATTCATTGAGAGTGCCAAAAAGGTTGAATTGCATAAGTTTAAGTCATGCATATTTCTTTTTTTACTTGTTGATCTCTTTGTATATATGATGAGCGAATTCTTTTTTTAGATATGAATTGTCTTATCAAGTAATTTACCATTGATAAATAGAGTTTACACATTGAAGTTGAGAATATAAGTGGTGGGATGTTCTATCAATTGCACATATATTAATTTTAATTTAAAAATAATGTTAAGTATTAACTATTTTTGTTGTTTGCTTCGTTTTTAGGTGTTTAGAATTTGAACTCTTTAATGAATGAACAAGACATGAAATTCTATAGTTCATGATTAATATTACATATTTTGAACTTTTTGTTAATCGTTTTATTTTACATATTCATTTTCTATAGTTTGTTACCTTTGGCAAGTGGAGATTTCTATTGTTACCTCATCTTGGATTTCTGTTTGATTTGTATTAGTATTCACCTTGCACACAATATCGCATTATAGATACATATATAATTTCAAATAGTATGTTTGTCCTTTCAAATAAAACAAAAATGAAACAAAAAAGGAATTGGTTAGTCCTGAGTTAACTATAGAATCAAAACAGACCCACAAGAAAGGTCCAGTCCTCCATCCGAGGCTCAGCAAGGGCACAACCACAAGCAGCGGCATGGCAAGGCGTTGCAATCGCATCTCAAGCCAGGGAATAAACAGGTTGTCGATCGGGATGCAGCGGCGAGGGCAAGTGCAGGTGCGGTGTCTTGGTGCAAGGCCCTCGCTGTGGTGCAGCGGCAAGGATCGCAAGCTGCGGGAGCGGGCGTCACGCACTGGAGCTTGGCAGCATCGTCAGGCTGGGGAACGAGAGCAATAGCCCGGACGGTGGGCTGGACAATAGCAAAGCAGCAACAAGCGACGGTAAAGGAAGTAGCGGCGGCCTTCGTCAGGGCAAGGACAGCTCGGCTGGTCAACGTCGTTGGAGGAAGCAGCAACGATCATTTCGACTGTGACCTCTCCTTTTCGTTTCTCTTTCTATTCCTCGCGTGTGACTCTCAATGTGAGTTATTGGCTGACCTCAATTAATGACGCATAAGTCTAAATATATGGCGTTAACTTAGGTTAATTGGTCGGGCTTCGATGTTCGACCTTTCCAGAATGACGGGCTGAATTAACCTAAAGCCTGTCCGTAACTAGACTCTTGATGGGCTTAAACTTAACTGAGTTGGGCTCGATTTGGCCCTTGAGAAATTTTGACGAAGGCTTGCTCCATGGGCCGGCTTAATCCATTTTGGGCTTATCTAATTAAGCTCAAAGCCTTTACACATTATGGCTAAACCCAATTCAATTGAAGCTTAATTAATCTTACTTCTGGGCTGAAATATTCGGCTACCCCCTTCCTAATGTTGGCCGAATTCTACTCCAGTGCGGGCCAAGTTTATGCGATTAATTCAGGCCCATTCATTATCACCGGTCCAATACAAATGCAGCTATATATATATATATTATTAAAATATATGCTATGAAATTTAATTATTTTTTTATAGGGGCTAAAAATCAGTCCCTAATTCTCTATGCAATTAATTTTAAATGATGAGTCAAAATCAAGGTGTCTATAATAAATAAGGGTAACGGCATGTTTCATCAATTTTCTCATAACATACCAAATTTGTCTCCATGTCATATGCAAGATATCCTCGTCCCTTAAGGAATTATATCTTGTGTAGAAATAGTCCAAGAAGTCATACAAAAGTAAGATTTCGAACCTCATGCATCTTCGAGGCCCGATTACATTGCGATCCTCTGTCAAGTATGAATCTGGTAGTTCAATGGGGCCGACTATTCGTGTTCACATTTTAATTGGGTCAAATCGTATCATATTAAATTCTTGTTAGTTATATAATAAAACTATGCAAACTTTAAAATGCGTCCCCTTGAATTCCTTTGGGGGCCCACAACCAAAAACCAGGTACTTCTCAATCAAACGGGCCATCCGGTTGGGCCGCGGAGTCCACGAAACGAGCCTCGACCGTTCAGCCCTTCCCTCACGCTCTCGAACGTCAAAAGTCAAAGACTCCAGGAGATTCGAGAGCCATCCTTTGTCTGCTATTTTAAGCCTCTGAAGGTCTCTCGACCATGATAGCTTTTGCCAATCATAGTTGCTGTGTCAGCTTGAATTTGTGCTCTGGCACTGACTAAAATGATCATGTTTTTCGTGTTCTAGAGCAATTTGCTTTTAGATTCCATCCTCTCGAAGTGACAAAAGATCATGATCTGATCGGAAGCTTCTTGTTTTAGGCCATCGGGAATCTCGGTGCTGTTCCCGTTTGGTTTGCTCCCGGAAGCGAAAGCAAGATGATCTCAAACCTTCCAGGTTCTTTTATTGCTTTGCAGTCCGATACCTACGGCTGCATGTTCTGAGGTTTGAGAAAATTTCAGAGACGAAAATAGCTTCTCTTCTCCACTCGCGCAAGGCCTTCAATCTGCCGACCTTGGCCTCGCACCCAAGATCAGCATCCGAGGATGCTGGGTGGCCATGGCGACAGTGGTGTCTGGCGGTCATGTGGAGAGAGAAGCCACTCGCTTCATCGTTGCCCACGGTGATGACTGCGGCGATGGCAGTCTATGTCTCCTTATTTATTAGGGTTAATACCCTAAAAAACCCCAAACTGGTACACCTGTGACAAATTTACCCCAAACTATTTTTTTGACCACCAAAAATCCCAAATTGGTACATACGTGACAGATCTACCCTCCGGTTAGTTCCGTTCGATTTTTCCGTTAATTTTCGACGTGGTAAACCATGTGGAAATTCATAAGTTTAATACCATTAAAAACCCCAAACCTGGTATATTTATGACAAATTTTACCAAACCTGGTATATTTATGACAAATTTACCCCAAGCTGATATATTTACGACAAATTTACTCTAATTAATTTTTTTGATCATAAAAAACCTAAATTGGTACTGGCGTGCGACACATTTACCATCTTTCAATTTTCCCAAATTTGTGAGTTGTGATGTCCAATAAATTTTATTTTCCAGATTACTCTAATGTTGCCTCCATATCATTAATACTTAATTTTTTTCTTTTTATTGGAATCATTATTAAAAAATATTCAAAGACTACCAAATGCGACTTCATTCTTGTCTTGAGAGGATGCCCATTAACTAAAAGATTGACAGATTGCTTTGCGCACATATACAAAAAGAAGTGCACATATTGTGATTGCTTCATTTCGTTTTTGATTTGTGACAAACTTGGCTTTATGTTTCTATATCTCAGCCCCACATGGTTTTTATTATTTGTCCGCAATCTGTTTGTACGCTTACATATCACTCTTACTTTGCTTTGGTCCTTATTAGCGTTACGTACTCTTTTCTACCTTGAATTGTAAGTGTCAAAATTTTAACATGGAACTTGCATGTGAATGGTATGAGTGACTCGTACATCACATGCTCGTTGAAACGCGAAACCAAAATCACTTATGTTTGTCGCTAATTTCAGGTGTGCTTTGAGTGTGATTCTTTTGTATATGTGCGAAGCGATCTATCCATCTTTTAGTTAATGGGCATCTTCCCGGTACAAGAATGAAGTGCACATTTGGTAGCTTTTGAATAGTTTTCTAATAATGATTCCAATAAAAAAATCAAGTATTAATGATATGAAGGCAATGCTAAAGTAATCTAGAAAATAAAATTAATTGGACATCACAACTTAGTCAAATTTGGGAAAATTGAAAGATGGTAAATGTGCCGCATGTGTACCAATTTAGGTTTTTTATGATCAAAAAAATTAATTTAGATTAAATTTGTCGTAAATATATCGGTTTGGGGTAAATTTGTCATAAATATACCAGTTTGGGGTAAATTTGTCATAAATATACCAGTTTGGGGTTTTTAACGGTATTAAACTTATGAATTTCCACATGATTTGCTACGTCAGCAATCACGTCAACAAAATTAACGGAAAAATCGAACGGAAGCTAACGGAGGGTAGATCTGTCACATATGTACTAGTTTGGGGTTTTTGGTGGTCAAAAAAATAGTTTGGGGTAAATTTGCCCACGGGTGATGACTGCGGCGATGGGGGTTTTTAAGTCTATTAACCCTATTTATTATATACTTGTTTGGGGATTTATGCTTGGAACTTGAGTTTTATGGAGGTTTAGCATATACGCGCAAGCTGTGAAACTGAAAAATAAAAAATAAAAAGTCTACAAAATAACTACATAATCAAATAATATTACAAGGCAGCTAAGAAGCCAAAAAGTCTTTTACGATCTCTTCTCTTTTCATTGTCTTCTTCAATCTTTAATCATGAGCAGATTTAAGCTAGTTTCACCCTCTTCTCCATTTGTTTTAATTTTCTTTATGTTTTTTTTTTGTACTTTTTTCTCTTTTTTGCTTCAATTTGCTTTATACTTCTCATATATTCTTTTAAGTCATGAATATAATTTCTTTTTTCAACAGGAAAAAAATAATGCTATAAGAAATACAATCCATGACAAACATTTAGGACAAAATTAACTTTCGTTGTCTTAGGTTACGAAACGAGACAAGATACAATTTTTTATCGCCTTAGGTTATTTAAAGGGGACACAATATAGTTTTTATGACCCAAGAACCGACTGAAAACGAATAAACTTGAGTTTGGCACTTCAGGTCATTCCCTAAGTCAATAAGAATAGTTTCATCACCTTAAGTTTAAGTTAAGGGATAAAGTTCGTATTTTGTTAACATTGATTCAATAAAAAAAAATGGGACAATTTAGAATCTATTGTGACATGCGATCATTACCCTTTTAAGTTTGATGGTGATTATTGACACCTAATTTTCAGACGAAGTGTCCATAAAGGTAAAAAAAAAAAAAAAAAAATTATCGAAATTAGGGTTCCTAGTCATAACAGAGCCCGTTTCTTCAACAAATGTATCATTTCTTATTTCTTTCTTTTGGCCAATCATTTGTTAATTTTTTAGTCATTTCGATTAAAAAAACTCAAGCAACTTTTTAACTAAAAGTCAATCCTGAGTCAAAATTTAGCTTTTTGTATAAAAAGATTCCTTTTAGCCTTAATATCACTTTGGCCACATTAGTTTTGGTCAAATAAAGATTTAATCATAAAATCAACCCCGTGAAAAAAAAAAAGTCAATTAAAGGGTTGACTTTTTTTTTTTTGGTAAAGGTAAGAATATTAAAGGGTTGACTTTTGTTCAAACATTTGACAAAAAAAAATTCACAAATATAAAAATTCACAAATCACTTTATTTTAGCTTCAATTTGACTTTAGCATGGTAAATTTTGTAAAAATCGGGTAAGAACCTTATTTTCCGAACTTTTCTATTTTAAGTTCAAAATCAACTAAAAAAAAATTACTTTTATTATGTTCATATTTTAGCCTAGTTCATTTTACGACATTTAATCTAGAAATCATTACTCATTCACTCGTTTGGCTAGTTTTGGAATTTGGGATTTAGGCGAGCAAGTGGCCATTTTTAGCCGTAATCAGGGATTCAAATTGATTCTTCATGATTTGCATAGCATCACTTCTATTCAACTCATTTTTTAGAATTAAATCCAAATTCGAGGTCAATTTTAGCAAATTCATTCAAGAACTTTCTAATTTGATGGATTTAGCTTACCTAAACTTAAGAAATCCAAGCTAATGAGCTCCAATTAGTGCAATTCAAATTGACTCATTCTAAAATAAGGTTTAATTTAATAGATTGAGGTTCAATTTTGACATTGGTCCATGATTTATTTTCGACATAAAGGTCACACCTTTGTTCTAGTGTTAATTTAAATGTAATATGCCATCTCGAATATGGGAAATTGAACCAATTAATGCCTTTTTATTTTAATTAGACTCATTCTTAACCAATTTGTATTTTTAGATAAGCAATTATTAAAATTTACCCATTTAGACATTACTTTGAGCAAAGATTATTTTCTTAGGACTAAATTGCACGAAAGAGTAGAAAAAAGGGGATGATCAATCGAACTAGTCAAATTGGTTCACCACCGATTCATCCGGTTCAACCGGTCACTGATGGGAATGGCCAATTAGGCCATTTCCCAACTAGCCCATGGCGGCCGGTGACCACCACAAGGTGGCTCGCCTTGTGGCCAAACAACTTTGTACCGTCATTTTTCAAAATTAGGCAATTGTCCTTGGATTTGCATAATTATGGAAATACTCTCGATTAGACCATAATTTCAAATTCAACCTAAAAATTAATTATCACCATCCATTGACACATTGTGACTGTTCAAATTAACATGTGCATGGTTAGGGGTTAATCAAGTTTGTTGAACTAGGAAAATCAATCCCTAGGCCTTGGATTGCATCTTGCATCTAGATTATATAACAACTTTTCCCTCCAAAATCAAAGGAGAGAGGCCATTTTCATATTCCCCCCCCCCCCAACGCACGATCACCCCTAGACCTCCACCGCTTGTTCGCCTCTCGCCAGCAATGCACCGCCACACCGACCTCCGCCACTTATTCTTCTCGCCGATCACACGAACTCCCACCGTTGCCCACCACCGGATGTCCTTGATCCAGCCTCTCCCTCTCTCTGTTCAAGCACCAACGATCACGCCGGTGAGCACCTCCGCCAATTCCAGCCTCCGGTCTCCATTGACTTGCGACAATCTTTGATCAAGGTTTGATCAAGCTCGATTCGAGAAAATTGCAAAGGTAATGATTTAACACTCGAATCTGATGAAGCGAGGTCAAGTTAGTCGATCAAGGCTAGGGTTCAAAGTTTAGGAACTCTTATGTGCTTGAAATCATGATTTATAGGTGCTACAATGGATAATAGATTATCAATATATTGATTATGTTCATTTGCATTCTCTTCAAATTCATAGGTACCTAGTTTCTGTTATGGTATGTTCAAGGTCCTAAACCTTGAAATCTTGAATTGATGTGTTCTAGATAGTCGATCTATGTTTGATACACTTCAATTTGATATATTATGGGTCTTGAACGGAAGTCATTTGCTAGCTCAAATCCATCTCGATATTATAGGCACTGTTCTGGAAATCTGATTTGAGATCTATTGTTATTAACAGTTGTGCCCTCGATGCACCCAAACTAACTTTGATGGCTAAATGTACTCCATAGCCTTGATGAAGCATTGTCCTCTCTTTATTAAGCTTTCTTGAATTAATGTCTCGATTGCTTGAAAAACATTTTGGGGGTATCACATGAATCATCATATTCTTGGTGTTCATGAAATGCATGTGATTGTATTTGGCACATGATGACTAAATAAGTGATCTATTGTTGGCTCACTCAATTGATTCATTGATTGAGAAATAAAGTCGAATGGCTTGCACACATGCTTTATACACGCTTCGCGTGTAATTTTTAGATGTATTATTTAGGTGTGATGCATGATCACTTGGGGTTACTTTGGGATGACTTAGAACCCGCATTAGTGACTTTTAATGTTAGCCACCATGTGCGAAAACAAATAATGGTTAATAGCTATGAGTCATATTAAAATGAATTGGGTAGGAGTCTTAGGTGGGTTGTTGTGTGAAATTCAAAAGCTGATCCTGAGGCTGTTCACGATTGCTTGATTCCTTTTCCTTAAGTGATTTAACATGTGGTATCATATTTGTGGATTGCCATGAAATGGTTGTTTTCATACTTTTCAATTTAGTCCTAACATTAGACTAGAATTAGGATAGGCTCATGGAGATGGCAATCCCAAAGACTTGAAGAAGATGGATGGTTGATGTTCAACTTGACCTCTCATGTGTACTATTCATTCCCCAACAAATGTATTAGATTGTTCTTTAATATTGTATAAACACCCAATGAGTTGTAGGTTTCCTTTATTTTTTGTCTTTCTTAGAATTGTGTAAATTCTTTTCATTGTACTCTTTTATTCTTCTTGGGTGTTTACTTACTCACACCACAATTTCAATTACATGGCTGATTTGCCTTTTCACTTTCTTAAGTAATTAGAATAGATTAAAATGGTGTGAAATGAACCATCAATGCATGATCACTTTTGTCTCTTAAAGCAAATAGAGATGCATGAATACTTTAGATAACACATTGATTGTTATGTACCGAAAGGGCTTTAATAGCAACATTAGTATAACTCAAATCCCCAAATTTTAGATCTTTGGCTGCTTAAATATCGAAAAATCACTCCCAATCCTCTATTAAGCACTCTAGCCGGCCTCCAAAATGAGGCTAGTGATGATTCCTAAATGTCATAAAGGTTGTTTTAAATAACTCATAGATAATAAATGAATCCGTTCCAAGGAATAATGAGCCTTTGGAAAAGGCTCACGATCATGATTTAGCATACTCATGTGGTTGATCCCAAAAGATGAGGTGATGAGATCTCTTGAAATAGTGTATGGTTTGAGATATCCTTAAACTCACCTTTACTTTTGGTTTCCTCTCAACCTTAAAAACATTGATCAAGATGTGCCATGGCATCAAGGTAGAGTCACAACAAATCTTACTGTCACGTGAGGTGCAAGCTTAGGAGAGCTTATGACCATGACCAAGTGACCTCATGGCATCGATCCCAAAGGATGAGGTGATGACATCATTGGAGTTACATGCTGTGAGGAAACCTTCATGGTTAACCATCTCTAAACACTACCTTTATGCCTATTTTGCTCATCGAGGTTGAAAGGGGCATCAAGGTCAGGTCGTGATAGCGATGCCTCAAGTTAGACTTAAAGCAACGAAATCATGGTTTTGTTAGTTTAGATTTAGGCCTAAAAGATAAAATTGAAGCTTTATTGCCATTAAGGAGGGAAAATTTTGAAAATACAGTGATAAAACAAATTTTGTTGTCTTGGAATAGACCTAAAGCAACAAACTCATTTTTTTCGTCACCTCTAGGTATGACTTAAGACAACAAACTTAGAATTTGGTTGCCTTTGATCAATACTAAAAAGCAACAAACCTAATAATTTGTTGCCTTACATTTACCAAAGTAGATTTCGTTGCCGTTAATTTAGATTTGTTGTCTTGTATTTACCATAAAGTGATTTTTTTATCTACTTTGGGTATCCCCACAGTGACAAAAATAAATTCCGTTGCCATTGTTTTAGATTTGTTGCCTTTTTTTCACCCTAAGAGGATTTTTGTCTACTTTGGGTATGCCTAAGGTGACAAAAGTAAATTTTATTACTATTGATTGCAATTTAAGTGACAAACTATTCGACAGGCGTGTACCGGAGATGAAAGGCAATGTGAGTAGTAAGGAATTATGTTTGTCATCACAGGCAAACATCCGATGCTAACACATAGGAGATATCGCATATATATTTCTACCTTTTTAGCTAATACGACACAGGATGTATCATTAGTGAAATGTGGATTTTCTGTAGTATGATTGGATATATTACAAGTGTAATTATCAGAGAAGTTAAATAATTGTGTAGAAATATAAGTAAAGCTGGAATAATTGCTGATTTGTGTAACAAGAAATACTAATAATTTGTAACAGGAAATACTAGCTTTAAGGCGATTTAGGAACCATGGATTGCATTTGCTTTTTATCTATGGATTTGATTAATTTCCCCTCACTAGACTTACAAGTCGATTATGAGTTTCAAACATTTATTTAGGCTTTTATTTTGCAGAAAATGTGGCGTTTTTGGAAATCGTTTTCTAGAAAGCCATTTAAAAAAAAAAACATATTTTCCAATGTTTGGCTAAACTTTGAAAATGAACTAGAAAATAATTTCTATTGTTCGGTAAGGAAAATCTTTTTTTACATGCACTCATTTTCAATTTCTGTATTATTTTATTTTTTTTAATTTGATTTTTCAATTTATAATTTTTTTCCTTTCCTTGTTTTCCTTTTTTTCTTCTTCCTTGGCCTTTTCTTTTTCTTTCTTTTTTCTTCTTCTTCGCCAGCCTTGGCCGATCACTGGCTACAACAACGGCTGGTCAGCGAGCAGCCATTGTGAGCTCCGAACTCACTCAAGATCAACAAGGCTCGAGCTCACTAGATTCCTACAAGGTCAAGCATCACTAGATTGAGTGACACCCAAGCTCTAGCCTTACCCCTCGCTGGCTTGGGGTGAGGCTAGAGCTCGCTAGTGGCCATTGCCATAGTCGGCGACCAGCCAAGCCCAAGGAAGAAGAAACGAAAGAAAAGCAAAAAATAAAAACTCGATTTTCAAAAAAAAATTAACAAGAAAGAGAAAACGTAAAAATACAAGAAAAATGTGTTTGGCAAAAGAAAGTGAAGTGAAAGAAGTTATGGAAAATGTTTTCCACTTTTTGAAAAGTGGAAAACATTTTCCCCACTTTTGAAGGTGTATTTACCAATAGTGAAAAATGTTTTCCTGAAAGTTATTTTCCGTGAAATGAACGGAGTCTTACATTAGCTAGGTTAGCTATCATATTTATTTATATATAGGGAGAGCATGATTCTAGAGTAGAACTTGGAACCGAAGAATCATAAGTAAAACTTGGAGCAAGTTTTTGTATTTTTCTTGGTTTATGTCTTCGTAATATCCTATATACTACATGACGTCTGATGATAGTTGTATAATCCGAAACCACTACTCTAAGTTTCTATTTTATGACCGAGATTTTTATTTTATTAGTATTTTATATTCTTTGTGTATCTATATATAAGTTGTGGTCAATTGATTGTAACAGTAAATGATGGTTATTAAAAATGGAGATTCATTACAATTGTTCAGTTAATAACATGAGTGGAACTTGAACAGACTTGAAACCAATCTTGAAACTTGTGACAATGTAGGTTTTAAGTTCTAGGATATGTTTCAAGTCCCAAAAGATAACAACCACGTTCCAATGGGAAGGTACTAGATTCCATCTAGAATTTGTATAGAACCTGGAATGAATATATATTTTTCTAATAAATTAAGTAACTTTGTTATTGTAAGTAAATCAGTCATGCTCGTCATTAATTATAGAGAAACGTGGCAATGCAGACAATTGAATGATTATTTCAACTTTGTCAACTAATTACCCAACTCGCAATATATATCAATACACGAATTGTCGATGTTTTGTAGGATAATTGATAGCCAAAGAAAATTTATAGGATAATTGAAAAAATTGCCTTCTAATTACTTCGAGCAATTCAATTGACTATACAAATAAATATTCCCAATTAGAAATTAGAATACGAATTTTCTAATACCCGGCATCCTAAATTACAATTTCGAAAAAATTAAGATCCTTCAAACCACATATTTACAAATTTTCCTCAAGAAATTTAATTTGGTTGATCATCGAATCAAATCATCTATGCATAATATAAAAATGAATGTGACCACATTTTCGAGACAATATTGGGTACATTAATTGTCCCTAGTCAACAAAAAAAAAAGTCCATTCGTTGATCGATATGTATTCACTGGGGCCCATATTTCAGATTTTTTTTTAAATTCTTTTCTCAGTCAATTTCTTTCTTCCTTAAACACCCTTCATCTCTACTCTGTCACTCGGTCCCCGTCTCTTTCCTTCAGAAACAAAGGTAAAGGCAAAGATCTTAGTGTTCATGGAAGTCGGCCTTCCCTTCACCAAAGATCTTGTCCTCCGTCAATAGGCTGGCGACGGAGTAGTCAACATAGGTCGAGATCTTTGTGCGGGGGAGAAAGGCGGCAATGTGGTGGAGGTCGAACATCTGGCCGTGGAGCTTGTCGAACCTGGTGAAGGCTTTATTGGTTTTTGGGCTTAAGGCCCATCCGCCCAAGTTGGGCCCAGAAAGCCCGATCCACGGGAATATGGCCCGTGGAAGGGGAGATGTATAAAAGGGAGGAGAGAGAGAGAAAAAGGCACTGTTTTACAAAAGACGTACGTTTTCCTTTTTCTCTCAACGTACTCTCCCTTTCTCTCCCGTTTTCTTCAAAAAAAAAACAGTGAAGCACGTGAAAGGATTTTGCTTCCTCGGATCGAACGGGACCGTTTCTCTTCCTCCATCGACAACCGGTGTTTAATCTGTGGCTAAAAGGTACGCTCGAATCCGTGGTGTGCTTTAGGATCGGTGATGCGTGTTGTTTTCCCGGGCTTCGTCTTCCGCATTGATTTAGGGGTTCGATTCGGTGTCGAATCCGGTTTTCGGGGATCCGTTATTCCTAACATTGGTATCAAAGCCCTGTTTCACGTTTTTCCCGATCAATTCTAATGTTTTTGATTGATTTTTTCGCGAAATCCCTTCGGCCGTACGGAACCGGGCCAAATCCCGACACCCGAGCGCTTTTCGGCCATTTTTCCGAGTTTTCGTAAGTCAAAATAAAATTGTGATTGCATAGGAAGAAGCACGACGTCGAGACGAGTCCGGCGATGTGTCGACCGCCACCGGCGCGCGCGCCAAGACGCGCCCACACGCGCGGCCGGAAGGCGCTGCGCGGCACGACGCGCGCGCGCGCGGCATTGGCGGCGCGTGCGGCGCACGCGCCGGTCGGCGAACCGGGCGTGCACGCCGCCGTGGGCGAACCCGCGCGCCGGTCCGCGGATCAACGCACGCGCCGCGTCACGTGATGACGTCACCGTGACGTCATCCAACGGTCGGTAACCATACGGATGACGTCATCACCGACGACGTTCGCCGGACGGTCACCGGCCGGCGACCCGACCCGACCGGAGACCCGACCCGCTGACGTAGGCACGTGCCCGGCACGTGCGGATGACGTCTGCGTGACGTCATCCCCCGCACGCGCGCGGCACGTGCGTCGGTCCGCGCGAGCGGTCCGACCGGCCCGACCGGTCCGTCCGGTCCGACCGGTCTGACGAGCGACGACCGTTGACCGTTGACCCTCTGACCGTTGACTTTTGACCGTTGACCGTTGACCTTGACCGTTGACCAAAAAAAAAAAAAAAGAGGAAAAGAATGTGTTTCTTTTTCAATTAAGTCTATGTGGATTATAATGTGATCCCTTATTTGTTCTGCATTTGTTGCAGAAACTATGCCTCCCCTAAGATTGCGCACACATATTCGCGCGATTCTCGATGAACAAAAGGATAGGCATCGAGTTGATACCGAAATTGATCGATCATCGATGGGAGAGAGGTGACTTAATTGATCATGTCCTTGAAGTCAACAGGAAAATTCAACAGGTCATATGGAATGGTCGTCATGTGTCACAGTCAGAGATGGTGCGATTTTTCATAAACACTCTTCCACCTGAATGGCAAGATGTGTTGAATCGCATATGGGATGTCAACGGAGCTGCTTCCTATAAGAAAATAGTGATGGATTTTGTAAATGAATATTATTGTATTGTTTCAAGGGAAAAGATCAAGAAATTGAACAAAAGAGGATCTTTCCCGGTTCGTGTCTTGACTTGGTGTTAGTTGTATTGACTGATATATATTAAGTGTGCTTTGTGGACAACTTAATGTAATGATTACTACCTAATTGTGTTAATTGAAAGCATTATTGTTTTTTTTATTATTATTGTATGTCAATTATCTGTTGCTTTCTAATGTCTTAATGTTCTTTTGTGAGTAATTAGTGTGGGTAGTTTTAAGAAGTTTTTGTAACTTCATAGAATTGATTTTGCATATGACAATCATATTAATGATAGTTTTAAGTTAGGATTTTTGGAGGATGATTGGAAACGTAGTGACCTTTTGATTCGAAGCCTTACTTGAAATTATTCATTGATATGATGGGTCTATGTAAATAGGGATGCATAAATGATAGGCATTAATAATTCGTGCATATTTGTCTCGATTTGTTCAGATCAATGGCTTGACCACAAAGAGCATAGTTGCCGAAAGCTGAACAAAGGTGAAAAGCTCAATGGAGACAACTATGAAGTTTGGCAAATGAAAATCCAGTATGTCTTTGGAAGAGCAAGAAGCACTTGAGGCTCTTGTCATGACCATGGTAGAACCCGAAGAGGGAATCACTCGCACAGCAAAGACAAAAGAAACAAAGAAGCTTTTTTCTGCGTGGAAAAGAATGAACTCTCTAGCTCGCATCACGTTGTTGAGCAGCATGGAAAATGACGTCATGCGAGAGTTTCGACGTTTTGATAATGCCAAGGAATTGTGGGAGGCATTGGCGGCTAAATATGGTCATACTTCGGTGACTAGGCGAGGCGGCTCACTATTAGGTTTGACTCTTATAAGAAGTCTCATGGTCAGACCATGAAGCAACATCTTAGAAAGATGTCAAACATGATAACTGAGCTAAAAGATGCTGGCCATGTCCTCACAGATGAGCAGCAAGTGCAAGCAGTGATTCGTTCCTTGCCTCAGAGTTGGGAGCATATGAAGGTGCACCTGACTCATAATGAAAACATCAAAACCTTTGAGGATGCGATGCGTCATCTTGAGCTGGAAGAGGACCGCCTGTTGGCGGCTAAGCCGGATCTTGAACTCTATTATGCTTGGTTCTAGCTCAAATGGAGCTTCGAGCTCCAAGCGCAAGTGCCCTAACTGGTTTGATAAGGGGAAAGGCGAGGAAGAAGCAGGTCCTTCAGGGAAGAAACCCAAATTCAACCAACATGGAAGAGGGAAACGTCCTCGCATGAAAAAGCTTGCAAGGGTGAAATGCTACAACTGTGACAAGAAAGGTCACTATGCTCGCGACTGTCGTGAGCCAAAGAAGGTATGCACCCCTTGTACTTTTCAGAACTTTACTTATGTGTCGAGTTCTGTGTTCTTAACTGAGTCTAATCCTTTGTGGACTATGGATTCAGGAGCGACAGACCATGTAGCGAATGATAGAGGATCCTTCGTGGAATTCCGACAAGTACCAACTGGAACTAAGTGGATCTATGTGGGAAACAACTCCAGAGCTGAAGTGAAAGGAATTGGCACATGCCAACTGAATATGCGTGGTGGACGCACTTTGTTTCTTCATGATGTGTTGTATGCTCCGGAGATTCGTCGGAATTTAGTGTCTCGTATTGATGTTGGTTAAATTAGGTTTCAATATGAACTTCGTAGTAGAGGTGTGAATTTGTTTTTGGAGACAAATTACTATGGTTGTGGTTATTTTCTGGATGGTTTTATTGTATTAGATATTGATTATGTTAATACTAATGTTTGTTATTCCCTTCTCACGTCTCCTAATAAATATGATAATGATGTGAATGTGTGGCATGCTAGACTTGGTCACATTGGCCAACAAGCGTATGAATAGACTAGCCAAAGAGGGCTTGTTGGGCAATATTGAAAAAGTCGATTTGTCCATATGTAAGCATTGCCTAGAAGGGAAAACGACAAAGAAACCATTTGGAAAAGGAAAAAGAGCTGAATTTCCTCTCGCATTTAATCCATTTCGATGTCTCGTGGTCCAATGAATGTAAAAGGAAGGCATGAGGCTGTTTATTTCATCACATTTATTGATGATTATACTCGATTCGGATATGTCTATTTGATTTCTCATAAATCTGAAGCGATAAGTTGTTTTAAAAGGTTTATGAACCTTGTAGAGAATCAATTGGATAAGAAAATAAAAGTATTGAGATCCGATCGAGGTAGAGAATATTTATCTGATGAGTTCAGAAAATTATGTGATGAAAAAGGAATAGAAAGACAGTTGTCTATTCCGTACACTCCTCAACAAAATGGTGTTGCGGAAAGAAGAAACAGAACCCTACTGGAAATGGTTAGGTCCATGATGGCGCATGCCAACTTGCCTATCACCTTTTGGAGTGATGCATTGTTAACTGCTGCGTATATACTTAACCGAGTGCCTTCCAAATCAATTGCTTCCACTCCATATGAGTTATGGACAGGTAGAAAACCGGACTTGAGTTTTCTTAAACCATGGGGTTGTGCTGCCTATACACATGAGTCTTCTCACAAGTTTGGGAAATTGGGTCCCAGAGGAAAGAAGAGTATTTTCATAAGATACTCATAACACTCGAAAGGATATGTGTTCATAGGTGAGTAGGAAAGTGGGAGTATAACTGAGTTTGAATCACGAGATGTCACATTCCTAGAGGATGAATTTCCTAAGAAGGGCCAAATAGGGGAAGATTGTTCCCTGTTTGAGACATTGGATCAAGATAATGATATTAGTGGAGTTCGTCCAAGTGGGAGTAATATGAGAAGTGATCAATTACAAACACATGATGAGATGACGTCATCATTATCTAATCCAAGTGGGAGCATGATGGAGAATGATGTGCAAAGTGTACAATCTCCCATACGGCGAACAAGTCGCCAAAGTATTCCCCTTCGACGTTTTGACATTGAAGGGGAAACTTTTATGGTTGCTCCACAAGATAAGGATGAGCCAAGAAATATCAATGAGGCTCTTAATTGCCCTAGTAAAGAAAAATGGATTCATGCAATGGAAGAGGAAATTGAGTCAATGAAATCAAACCAAGTCCGGGAACCGGTTGATCTTCCAAAAAGGACGCAGAGCTATTGGGAACAAGTGGGTTCTCAAAATAAAACGAAAGGCTGATGGCTCGATTGAAAGGCATAAGGCTCGCCTTGTGGCGAAGGGGTATAATCAACAGGAAGGAATTGATTATGAAGATACGTTTTCTCCTGTAGTGAGATTTACCTCGATTCGCATTATTCTGGCAATAGTAGCTAGTTTGGATCTTGAGTTACATCAAATGGATGTAAAGACTGCTTTCCTCAATGGAGAATTAGAGGAAGAAATATATATGGAACAACCTACTGGTTTCATAGTGAAAGGCCAAGAAGAAAAAAGTACGTCAACTTTTGAGGTCGATATATGGTCTTAAGCGGTCATCAAGACAATGGTATATACGTTTTCATAATGCCATAGTGGCATATGATTTTACAATGATTGATGAGGATCATTGTGTATATATCAAAAGATCCAAGGATCAATTTGTGATCATATCATTATATGTTGATGATATACCGATTGGAAGCAATATGGAGTTGGTTAATACTGTTAAGAGATAGTTGTCTTCTAACTTTGAGATGAAGGATATGGGTGAGGCTGCATACATTCTTGGAGTTAAGATTTCGAGAGATCGTTGTCTCTTTCGCAAGAAACCTATATAAATAAGGTTCTTGAACGATTTCGTATGCAAGACCGTAAACCCATAGACACTCCTATTGCAAAAGGTGAAGGATTGAGTCATAGACTCGTGTCCGGGGACTCCACAAGAGAAGGAACAAATGAAACATGTTCCTTATGCTAGTGCTGTTGGGAGCTTGATGTATGTTATGATGTGTACAAGACCCGACATATGCTTTGCAGTTGGAATGGTGAGTAGATACCAATCCAATCCAGGTCCAACACATTGGAAAGCCGTCAAGAGAATACAGAGGTATCCGAAGGAACCGCTGATTTCAAGTTGAATTACCAAGGAAAGGATCTGCGACTTGAAGGCTATTCGAGATGCTGATTGGGGAGGAGATTTAGATGAAAGAAAATCTACCTACTGGATTTGCTTTCTTATCGAACAATGGCGCCATATCATGGAGCAAGAAGAAGCAAACGTGTATAGCCTTGTCCACGATGGAAGCTGAGTTCGTGGCGTTATCAGCGGTACAAGAAGGAGTTTGGCTTAAGAGATTTTTAGATCATTTAGGTGTTGATGAGAAAGCTGCAAATCCATTGTTGGTTAACTGTGATAGCCAAGCAGTTATAGCGTACACCAAAGATCCAAAGTATCATGGCAAGACCAAACATATAGATACCAAGTATAACTTTGTAAAAGATATGGTTGCACGAAAGGATGTGAACTTACAATACATATCTACGCATAGAATGGTAGCAGATCCTATGACAAAGCCAATACCTAGAGATGTGTTTTGTGGTCATGTAAAATCTCTAGGATTGCGTAGAGTCGATGTCCGAATTGTAATTTCCCGAGTTGTTCACATTTATGAAATTTTGTTTTTTATTGATTAATGCCTATGAACCTTAGTATAATCTTTATGCATCTTAATGCTCGGTGCATTATTTTAAGTTGAGAAGTATGTCGGACAGATATAAGATTAGCCCACTCACACGGGTAATCGCCTATGTTTCATTGTGTGATAAATAAAGATGAGACTGTTTTTAAGCTTATTATCTAGGTGATAATCGAGAGCTCAAGCTTAAAACACGTATGTCGCCTTAACTAGGTGTTAAGATGAGGACATAATACTAAAGATGTCCGAAAGTAAAATAACCCCACATGTTTTTACTTTATCCGTCTAAGATGCGGATGTGAGTTCGATGAATTTTGTGAATGAGTAGATACGTGAACTCAAGTTAGACATTGGGTATGTCTCGAACTATCATCTGTACGGTATTGAAAAGTGTAGACATACGCTCCACGGGAAAGGAGTTAATACCGTAATACGTATTTCATACTACGTATGCATGAGACGACCAATAAGAGTGGCAAAAAAAGTTTGATCTCAACTTTTATGACGTGTAAGACTCTTGAGGAAAAGAATTCCTTAATTTTGAAGTCCCCTCAGGACTCTTACTTATTCTCAAGATTTCTATTTAGTGTTTGCTATCTTAGGATGTTGCCAATGGTCATGAGATGATTCGATCTAATGGGACATTTCTAGAAAAGCAAGCTGAACTGAAATTGAGAGTTTGAAGGAAAGAGGAAGATCGATTTTGGAGAATTACATTATAGTTTTGTATTCACTGGTCGACCAATTATAACTGTCTTTGTGATAATTATAATTGTGAATATAATATATATATATATATCATGTTTAAAAGAGATTAAGGGAGATATAAATGTGATCGATCGATCTAGGGTATCGCATACTAAATCTACTCGGAGTGTGACGCCCATTATGAGCTGCTATATATTCCTAACATATGTATAGCAACGAGCTCTCAAAGTATCTGGTCGCACGGATTATTCACCGCATATGAATGTTGAAGAGAGGTAAAGAGAATATCGTTCGCCCACCATGTGCGAGTGGGAGATGAAGGCTTTATTGGTTTTTGGGCTTAAGGCCCATCCGCCCAAGTTGGGCCCGGGAAGCCCGATCCATGGGAATATGGCCCGTGGAAGGGGAGAGGTATAAAAGGGAGGAGAGAGAGAGAAAAAGGCACTGTTTTACAAAAAGACGACGTTTTCCTTTTTCTCTCAACGTACTCTCCCTTTCTCTCCCGTTTTCTTCAAAAGAAAAACAGTGAAGCACGTGAGAGGATTTTGCTTCCTCGGATCGAACAGGACCGTTTCTCTTCCTCCATCGACAATCGGTGTTTAATCGTGGCTAAAAGGTACGCTCGAATCCGTGGTGTGCTTTAGGATCGGTGATGCGTGTTGTTTTCCCGGGCTTCGTCTTCCGCTTGATTTAGGGGGTTCGATTCGGTGTCGAATCCAGTTTTCGGGGATCCGTTATTCCCAACACCTGGCATCGATGAGGGCCAGCTCGTCAGGGAGGTTCTAGGAGAGGATGGTCTAGGCGATGGCCATGCTAACGTTGCCGATCTCGACGACTGCGATCTTGGTGTGGTGCTTGGAGGGCGACGGTTGTGGGGTGTTTTGGATCGGTTTGAAGAAGGCTCGGGTTAGGTCCAAGTCACTAGGGCGAGGTAGGAAGCTTTGGTAAGGTTTTGCGCATCTACCATTTTGAATCTGAGGGTTAAGAGAGAGGGGATTGAGGATGAGTGAAGGTGAAGGAAGAAGGAAGGGGGGAGGAGCGTTTATGAAAAAGACAAAAGATGAGTGTAAAAGAGATTATTAAAAAAGCTTAAATGGATGAAGGCGTCCATTGATCACATGCCAATTAATGAATTGACTCGTTTGGCACAACTAGTGTACTCAATTTTTCTCCCAATTTTCCAAATTCCTTTCCACTTGAGGTGCATTTGGTTGAAGTAAATAGTCTTGGGATAATTACTTTTGGTATATTTCGCAAACCTTCTTCGAAGATTAAAAAAAAAAAAAAAAGAGGAAGAAATAAAAAAAGAGAGGGGGGGGGGGGGGGGGGAAACGCGCCAAAGCGAGATTATTATAGACGGTTTGACCGCGAATACTAGGCGGAAACGCCATGAGACCCTAAAAAACGACAGCGTTTCCTAGGTCTCGATTCGTGGCGACTAACCGCGACGAGCAAAACCTCCCCGAAATTTTTTCAAACGCTCCCGCGTTTTCTCCTTCCCTCCCTACAAAGCTCCCTCTTCCCTCTCCCTCCTTTCTTCTCCTCAGATCTCACTTTCAACTCCCCCCTCCCTCTCCCTCCGCAGCAGCAGCAGCAGCACCGCCGATGGGGAAGCAACCGCGCGGCGGCGGCGGCGGCGGCAAGAAGCCCGACAACGTCGGCAAGGGCAAGGTCACCCCCGTCCAGATCGCCTTCATCGTCGACCGCTACCTCCACGACAACGGCTACCGCCAGAGCCGCTCCGCCTTCCGCGCCGAGGCCTCCTCCCTCGCCAAATCCTCTCTCCACGAGGTCCTTCCCATTCCCTCGAGCTCCTAGTTTCCTGGGTCGCTCGCCGTTCGCGGCGTCGCGCTACTCGTGCATCTGTGGACCGCCGTGTGATCTTTTTTTCTTTTTCTTTTTTTGGCGTTATTTTTGTTGGGTGGAGTAGGTGCCGAAGGGGTTGCTGAGCCTGGACGCCATGCTGAACGAGTACATCAGCCTGAAGGAGCAGAAGGTGGCGGTGGACCAGGAGCGGGTCCAGCTGGAGCAGGAGCGGTGGAGGATCCAGGCGCTGCTGCAGGGCATGCAGGACGCCATGAGCGCTTACAACGCCGCCGGTGCCCCGCCCACTCCGGTGATTCAAGCTCCTCCCGCCGACAACTTGGCTCTCGCTCATCCTCCTCCGCCTAACCCGGGTGGCGGATCGCCTACAGGTGCGAAGCCGAGCCCCTTTTTTAGATCGTCGGTATCTCTTCTCTGCCTAACGGGACGCCGATTCACGCCGCGGGCTTCTTACTTAGTGAATTTTGCTGGATGTAGAATGATAGATCTGGATTGGGAGATGGTGAAAACAGGGATTAAATTTCGAAATGTCTAGGAGTTTGCAGTTTCTGTTCTATAAGCTTAGCAAGATTTAGTTAGTAAGAATGATATGGTCATACAACAAATAAGAAAATCAGGGAAATGATTGTTGGGCTGTCTTCTGAGGAAGTAATCGTGCAGTTCCTGTGTCAGCCTGAATTTTATGCTTCTTTTCTGATGTACAACGGGATTGGGAATTGCCATTTTGCGGAACTCGATGATGGCAGACTTTTCGATATGGATATTGGTACTGATCCAATTCTAATGGAGTATGAAACAACAGTTAACTATGGTGATGGGAGATAGTTTTGTTGGGTGTACAACGAATGCTGTCATGGCATATAACTGATTAAGCAACAAAATAGTTTCCATTAGAACGATTCTTTCAGGATAAAAATCAAAGCTGCAAAATTGCTTGATTTCTTTTACTTGCTGATTCAGTTTTCTTCTGAGTCAATGTGGAGCCGTTGCATGACAAACCAGGAGATGAATGGTCACTGGTTATTGAGGAGGAACCACTGTTAATGTCTTTCTTTTAATGTATTGTTGTGGTCAGGTTGTCCTGCATACAATACACCCTCCCCTGTGCCGCCATCCATGTTGTTGAAGGCCGGTTTAAATCCAGAGAAGAGCTCTCTGCATTCAGGAGGTCAACCATATTCAGGCAAAAGGAAGGGTCCAAACACTTCCACTTCGTTGGCAAAGAAACCTCGCAGTATTTCATCCTCGAGCAGGCTGCCTGACCAATGTAGGTGCTTCTTAGAAAAGTACGGTTTTTACTTCTCTACAATCAATCTCAAAGTTGTTCTCACTACAAGTGTTTTGCATCTGCAGGTATAATTAGACAGTCAATTGAAGGCAACACTAATCAAGGAAATGCTAACATTTCTGGGTCAGCGCAGAGCTTAACCCAGAAAAGTGTAATCAGTGGTTCGTTGGTTCAAGGGTCCAGTATCGTTAAGAGGTTGTTCAATCAGCCTTTGCCATGTACTCCAAATAAATCATCTGGTCCGAAAACACCACCACAGGGGTTTTCTTCTGTGAATGACAAATCTGCATCCTCAGTTGAAGTGTCTTCAAATGCGGGCTGCAGTAACAATACTACACCTCAAGAAGCCAGCCCAAGTCGCTGCACTGTGGTTTCCTACGAAAGAGTTACAGTGAGCCCTTATAAGCAAGGTGGCCTTTACACAATTGAGAGGAGCCACTGCGTTTCTTCTACCTCACCAGCCAAGACGGATTTGAAGAGACTTCATAGAAGGGAACATGTTAAGGGAAGATTGGATTTTGATAATCCTGACGTGCCAACTAGCTTGGGCGAAGAGCAGGCTGACAATCCTTCGACATCTCAATCTCAAAGTGATGTTGACATTTTTGACATAGATTTCCCCAACTTAGAAGCATTTGGAGTCTCATTTTCTGAATTTTTAGTTGATTTTGATTTTGACTGCAACGGGATGAATATTTCTAGCCAGCCACTATCAGATGCTTCTCCAGAAACAATCTCAGAGTATGTTAATGCTTGAATCTTGTATTTCAGCTTCTCTATTTTTGGCTAAGAAGTTATCTATGGCTCCAGTTTTTGCAGTCCATGTGGCTAAATATTGAGCAATATATGATCAATGTTATGGTCCACAGGTCTTCTCCTGAATCAAGGGATAACAATTTGGGGGCTCATCAGTGTTTGTCAGAGTCTCCAGGAACAGTTATAGAAGTTCTTTCAGAAAATGACATGAATCTCACAGGTTTGGATTAGTCAAGCTTCTTCTTAATTTCATATGATTCCAAAAATGCAAGCGATAAAGATTGATGATTGACTTTGTCTCTCAGGCCTAAGCGGAACAATGGAAACTGTGGCAAAGCATCCGGAGGCCGGGCAATAACTTTTATCCAGTTCTGATGTTGCATCATTTTCCTCCTCAAGTACTACTAGGAAAAGCATGGATTTTTTAACTTGAAATTGCAGCAGAGGGTCTGAGAACTTGGACCAGGAGTATGATGCATCAGAGAATTGATTCCCTCTTACGTTGCAGTTAGGACACTAACAGCAAACTGATCTGAGTCTACCAGACAAGCTAATCTAGCCCTGTTTATTGTGTCTAATGTTAGAGCACTGACTTAATTTGGTGCATATATACTAAGTCTCTGATTGATTATTTCCCATCAAAATCTCAACTTGTATGCAGTTGTTAGAGTACTTCAAGCTCTTCTTTAACCATACATTACCTTGTCAGCCAATCTGCACGGCTGCTTGTAAATTTTTTTCGCTGATCGGTCCTGTTTCCAAGTTCACCATGGAAGCACAATTCTCTTTTAACAAAAGATGTGATATTTTACTGGCCATTGCAAATTGATGAGAATAAATTATTGAATGTCAAAAAACAAGGGATTTTCCTTGCACTGAGTTGCATGAAGCTCCTGCATCAGTTGACTACAGCTTAATTCTTCTTCTGCTGCTATGATTCTATTACAAAGTACATAGGTTGGATAATTTGGGACAAAAAGGAGCAGTCCCAAAAGCTCTCAGCGCTAGCCCCACCTGTACACAGTAAAGATTTCTGCACCTGTTTCCTCATAAAAATAACTGATTCGATTTATCCAAATCTGTGCCTGGCAATTGTACATTGAAATAACAGGTATGAAATAGTTTGTGTACTGCAGGAGGGTTAGTATTTTAGGTGCAGTAAAAGAGATGATATCAATACTGAATGTCTGTATCGGCATTTTACTCCAAGAAACACGACAAGTTGCACGGAGTTATTGGTCATTTTTACACGGCCTAAGTAGAGATTACAAGTAAACGACACTTCAAAGTTATCAAGTCGAGTACCTAGGGTTAGCTTCCTTTTGGTATCATCTTTTCTTTAAGCAACCAATGTACTCGCTTCTCCAATAGGGTGAGAGGGGCCTGCTTCTTTATCTTCTATGGTCAAATGCAGATTCAATTTCAAACTTGTTCTGCCCGCCAACGCATCTTAGTGGGGAGAAACAAATCCAGCAGAAGCTCCATTCGTGTTCTCTGCAGTTTTACCACTTCTCGAACTGTTGCTATTCAAGTGATCTACATAACCCAAATATATGAAGATATCCCAATTTTCCAATGCATTGATATCTCGGTGATATGCATAATTAATATTTTTAAAAATTGAATTCTTTTTCTTATTAGGAATGTTTAACAATAATGCGCACGAACAAAACCCATATAGTAGAAGAGTTTTTTTTTTTTTTTTTTTTTTGGTGACTTGGGAATCATCGTACAATCAGCAACCGATGTCATAAATCTGGAGCGAATTAAGCCACCACCACAAACTCAGCCGCGGGTAAGTCATGCGACTGCGACGCCTTTGGGATTCGAACTCTTCCCCTTCGTGAGGGAGAGAGAGCCCAAAGCCAGTTACGCCACCGCGGGCGGTAGTTCCATTTAGTAGAAGAGTTAATATCGTGAAAAATCCAAAATTAACATAACTATAACAAATTTATAAAAAAATTAATTTGTTGACCACAATAAATCATAAATTAGCACGTTTGAGATAAATTTACCTCATATTAATTTTTTTACCATAAAAAATCATAAATTAATACATTTATGACAAATTTATCTTTCGTTGATTTTCATTAAATTGGATAATACAACGAAAAACCCAAAACTAATATGCTTATGACAAATGGAAAGAAAAATCCCAATATACACCCACGCAACAACTTGACAATTTAACGGTATAGTTCATCATAGATATATTAGTTTGAGATTTTTAATAGTAAAAAAATTAGTTTTGGACAAGGTTTTTGGGGGCATTAAGCGGAATGATCTTCTCCCTTTTCCTTTTTGTTGGGTTTAAGGTAAGAGATGCAAGAAATGGGCTTTTGTCTGTCGAATGCGAGCCCAAGCTCTTGTCCAAAAGCCCAATCCAAAAGGCCCACAACACTTTTCTCTCCTTCGTTCCTTCGTCCTCCTCCCCCAAAAACCCCCCAACTGAAATCTGCGTGCCTGCAGATGGTTGGGTTTAACAAGCTTCAAAGGAAAAGCATAACCTCGGCGATCGCCATTCGAAACTTCTCTCCGAATCCTCCTCAAAGCTCTCTCCAATGGCGACGATCCTTTCCAGGAGCGCGAACCGCCTCCGCCTCGCGCGGCGGTGCCTCCACTCGCTGAGCCGGCCATCGCCGCCATCGCCGCCGCCGTTCCCCGGTGCCGTCCGGGGCCGGTCGTCGTCTCCGATCCTCCGCTCGGTTCGTGTTCGAAACCTCCCGTTTTGAAAACCTATTCGAGCTCGGAAGGAATCCGAATCGAGATTCTTCATCGCCTCTCTTTGTTCGCTTGCATGAAATGTTGGAGCAGATCTCGAGTGATTAGTGCTTGATTCGAAGCTCGCTAGTGTTGCTGGATTACTTTGGCTGCTCATCGTGTTCTTCGATTAAGCGATTCTCTGCTTTTCGTGTATTGTCTTCCTCAGCTCGCGCCTGCGGGTGTTGGAGTGAAGTCGCTGGGGCTATACGAGAGGTGCCTCTCCAGCGCGAGTACATCGACTGCTGTTGGTTCCGGAGATTCGGAGGCGAAAGCTCCTGCCGAGGCTGCTCGTGGAGGGGACGAGAAGTCCGGAGGATCCAATCAAAGTGGGGATGCCGGAAAACCCGTACGCGGAGGGGTAATTGCTCTGCTCTCTCTCCTTCCTGGTGTTTAGAATCTCTAGTGTGGAGAGATTATTCGAGTATGCTGCTGGAAATGACGAGGCACGTGATTGCGGGGTTCTTTGCAGCCTATTTCGTGGTTGAGTTTTCTTCTGTTGGTCGCGACGGGAGCGGGATTGATCTATTACTACGACAGGGAAAAGAAACAGCATATTGAAGGTAGTTTACTATGGTGAGTGGGTACTTATGTATATCTTTTCGTGGGTCTGGTAGTAGGATTTGTTTATCCAAAGTCAATTTTTTTGCTTCTGCTAATGTGCGAAGTGTTTGTTTTCTTGTGATTGTATGATCTTTTCCTGTGATGAAATTTTCTCGGTGTACTCCCATACTGTGTATGGAACTTTAGTTGCATATTGATGGTAATGCATTTTCAGTAATGTAGTCAAGCACGGATTTACCGGCTAACTTGATTCTATCTCTTTATATCTTCTCTGTTTAACAAAATATCAGATATGACATGAGGGCCAGTGGCTACTTTTTCATTTCTTTTATTTATTTCTGTCTCCTCTCCTAAATTTAAGCTTCCCTTATCAATTTGCTGTTATTTCTTGAGGATTTTAGGCATTCATAATAGGATGCAATAGTTGTTTTAAAAATTCCAAGTATTGTTTTTGCACCAGAGTAACAGTGACACTTTGTTCTCTTTATCTCCTCATAAATGTAAAAAGTCTGCAGAACACAGGATAGAACTTTGTTTGTTTGCTGGCATAGGGTGATCTGCACATTGATTATATTTATGCAGAAGAGGCTGCCCTTTTTCCTTTTATTCTTTTATGTTGCATTTTTATCGTGACATGCTTGATAAGAGAAGAGAACTCATTTTGGCTTCTAATAATCTTATGATGCTTAGAAGAGAACTTGTTTTTGCTTTAGTAATACACACGGAATATTGGATTGCTGATTTAATATGCCTCGTGAAGATATGATTTCCACATATATAACTACTTTTATTGTTATTTGTTATTCTTTAACTTCTAATTTCAGCTTACCTAGCAAGAGTAGAATTACATCATCTTTAACTGTTTACTTTTACACGGACTTTTTATGTCTCTTTTTTATTTGGTTCACCCTTTTTTCTGGGGGCCCCCTGCCCGCCCCGAGGGGGGAGGGGGGGGGGGGTTGGATTATTTTTAATTACTTGAGGCTTTCCCATGTGAGGGTTTTCTGATGTGGAGGACATGGAACATTAGACACTTATATCTGGTGTAAAATTCTGGATACAAGAGTTATGGAACCTGATTGTTATTGGTGACACTTACATTGTTTAAGAAGATTGGCTTTTACATACATATTTTCAACTTCTGATGCTAATAATTTTAGGATTATTATAATTCTTGTATATGACTTTGGACAGAGTGAGGATGTAAAAGCTTTAAATAATGATGCCTATGAATATAATCTTATAGGTAGTCCCTCTTGACTTGTGAACTTACATAAATCTATTTCTCATCTCTCAGAATTATTGCACGGAGTAGCCCTACATTTTTGTTTCTGTTTTTGTCTCTTTGTGCTGGACACAAAATGCCATCCGGATATTATTTCATATAGTTTGGTGCATATGCACATTGCTCTAGCTGTTTAGTTGTTTATTTTATTGTTGTCTGAGGCTGGTTGATACAATTTAGAAATTACTTAAAGAGTCTTTGTAAAGGATTAGGGTGTTGACATGGTAGTTGAGTGAGATAAATGATAACAAAAAGAGCCATGTAGTCTTTGGTTAATTGCATGTATTTGTCAAGAATTGTCGGCCAAACTTTCGACTTGCAAGGAGTTTTAACTTTTTTAATTTGAGTAGATGTCCTTGTTGAATGTGATAACAATTTTGATCCTCCATCTGCTGTCACATATATTATTTTTCTTTATCAAATTTTATCGTTGCAGATATAAGTGATGCTTCAAAAGCAGTCAAACAAGGACCTTCTGCTGGCAAAGCTGCAATTGGTGGGCCATTTAATCTTATCAATGATGAAGGAAAGAATGTAACTGAAAAGGACTTCCTGGGAAGATGGACATTGCTCTATTTTGGTTTCACTCACTGCCCTGACATCTGTCCAGATGAGCTACAGAAGTTGGCGGCTGCGGTTGATAAAATAAGTGAGCTACTGATGATTTTTTGTGCTTATGGTTTGGTAGCTTTCATAATACAGAGGGAACATCATATTGGTGTCATTTGATATGCCACACCCTATCTTGGATTGAAACAATGTCTTTTTGGATCAAAAACCTGATTTCAGATGGCTATTGGTGCTTTTTGTGCCCTGCTATGTTCGCTGCTCACTCTCTGTTCGACATATTTTCATGCCCTTTGTTCTCTTACATAATTTGTACATGACAAATCTTCTTGGGTACTGCACACACACTTTTTAGTGCTGAAGAACACTTAGTCTGTGGTCAGAATTTGCTTAAGCTAAACTCTTGAATTTATCTGTTGGTATTCTAAACGCCAAAGGTATCATGCCTGTTGAGATATCAATATTTTTTATTTTATTTTTTCAGTTTGTTTGAATATATTTTCTACTGATTAACATCAAGGTTTCTTCTTTGATGCCTGCAGAAGAAAAAGCAGGGTTCAACATTGTGCCTGTCTTTATTTCTGTTGATCCTGAGAGAGATACTGTCGAGCAGGTCCATGAATATGTCAAAGGTGTTGCATTAGCACTGGAAATATTTTTTTCCCTTCAGATAAAGTGGTTAACTTAGTTATGTTGGAGAGCATAGTTTAATTCTGTGGTACGGTACTTCTGTTGCAGAGTTCCATCCAAATTTAATTGGCTTGACTGGTACTCCAGATGAGATAAAAAAAGTTGCTCGTGCATATCGAGTTTACTATATGAAAACAGCAGAAGAAGACTCGGATTATCTTGTCGATCACTCAATAGTCATGTATGTATTACTGTTCCTGCATTTGTTATTCAATATGGCTGCTTACTTTTTTTATCTGTGGTTACTACTGCAGTGAGATCAGCATGTAGTAAATTTTAAACAGAGTTTCCTGTGTGACTTGATATTTTTGGATCTTCTTCAATTCATCGAAGTTGACTAATCATTGTCAATGCTTTTCCCTATCTCTTTCCCCTCCTATGTTTCTTGGAGTGCTTAATGGGTTGATTTTTGCCGGACTTCATTGTGGCCATTTTGCAGGTACTTGATGGGTCCAGATATGGATTTCGTGAAATTTTTCGGCAAGAATAATGATGTTGATGCACTTACAGATGGTGTGATCAACGAAATAAAGCAATACAAAAAGCAAAAGTAAATTATTCTTCTGAGTAGCGAATGTGGGTTAACTCGAAGAGTTCTTTCAGGCACGGCAGTGAATGTTGCTTGCATCATTTGCTAGAATCTGTCTTCTGACTAATGGCGGCTTTCCTGCTGATTTGGGTTCTAGAGGTGTTTGCTCCAGTGTTTGGGATACTGATGTACCGAGTACATTTCTTTTGTAAGAGCTTCATGTCTTTGGAACTTGACGGCTTTTTATCTCTTCCATACAATTGAGAGGAAGAATATTTTCACGTTCTTCAGTTGCTAGAAGGGATATCTGAATATGTTTTGGCTATTGGTTGAATTATCCGATGAATTGGAGTACAGGGATACATTTACGTCATGATCTATTTATGGTGGCTGCACCGAGCACAAGATGCTTTGCTACCTCTGCAATTTGTTTGTGGCTGAGAAGCATTTGATATCTCTTTTGTCTGAACAAAGCATAGTTTTGTAACGAAATTTTAGAAATTCTTATCATATAATTAGGGAAAAATACCGAAAATCATATTACTTTTCATGCCATTATCACTTACTGTCCTCTATTTTGCAAATATGTAAGTTTGCACCTTGAGTTTTATCTCGTGGCTTCACTTTCCATCTTTTGTTAACTAACTGCGATTTACTTTGGTTAAAACAGTAATGAAATATGTTAGGAGTGCAAAGGAATCGGAAATTGCTCGAATTATCCAAAACTTGACCGAACCAGCCAGTTATAGGCGGTTCTCATGGAGACAGGTTCTGTTCTCGGGTTCTCGGTTTAAGTGTGGAATTGTCCATTCGGATTGGACTTGTAGTATTTTTATTTGTTATGTTAGAAATTTTAAAACACCTTACTTTCATGAAATTGTCAATTTTGCGCATCCTCTCTCGCATTTCATGCACATCGCTGCCATCATGTCCTCCATCTCTTTTGGTGCATTTGGTTCAATTTTTCCAAAGAACTTTCTTAGGGAAATGTCGAAGCGTTTGACAAAAATTTTGAAATAGTTTTTGACTAAATATTGACATTAAAATTGCTAAAAGCTCAATGTTACTTTAACCTAACATTCCTAAGTAGCATTTATGTGCGACTCAGGCACTCAACAATTGCCACTCGAGCCTCGCGACTCTCATCGTTGCCCAGTGAGGGCCATCCACGGCCAAGTGACCTTAGCTAATGGCTATCGGAGCCAGATCTGAATAATCGGCTGCCATAGCCAACCGCTGCTTGAGTTCTTGTTTAATAAAAAAATATAAAAAGATAGAGTCAAAGTTCATTGCATCAAACGCTATTAAAATCCAAAGTTCATTTACAAATAGTTTTTATTAAACACAATTTGCATTTCTGAAAAGAGTTTCGAATTTCAGTATTTATATTACAGTCAAAACTCATTTGCAAAGTTGAACCAAATCCACCCTTCATTCTCTTTTCCAGATCTTTCTTCCTTTCTGAACAGCCAATCTCTCTCTGTGGATATCCCATTTCCATCGTCACCTGCTGAGAACTTTCCCGAGAAACCCACAGCCCCCAACCCTTTCCCAAGGAGAAGGAAAGATGTCGCACTCCCACAGCAACACCATCCCCCTCCACGCGTCCTCCCAGTCCGGCATCGACAAGAACGAGAACCTCATTAACGCCGGAGTCCAATCTGGCCCAACCACCGTCCTCTCGGCCCGTGCCCAGGTCCCCGTCTCCTCCTCCCGCTTCCTGCCCTCCATCATCCCTCCCGAGTCGCCACAGAAGCTCTCCAACCAGGAGTTCGTGGTGGCTGCGGCGGCGGCCCCCTTTAAGGCAGACTTGCGGTGGGAATTGAGGAGTCTTGGAAGACGTGACTAGTTCCATTGGCCCACACATGAATCAGACCATGGTCTATTGAACTTGTGGACTAACCTAGATGGTTTTTGGTCCTAGTTGGTTCTAGAGTGGAAACTGCCCATCTTAGAACAGATCACCTCTAAATAAAATTATTATTTTTATTTTGAAATTACTTTTTCCACTTACATGGGAGTTTACATTCCCATATACTCCATTTGGTAGCTGCATAGTGGATTGGACAATAGAGGACATTGTAATGGAAGGGCGAAATTTTGATTTGAGGATGAGCAACAGAACGTGCTCATAACAATTAAGAGGTCCAAAGAAGCTAAGTAGCATCATGACCGACACATGATATGCGACATGACACAATATGCCAACATGTCATTTCTCAAAAGATAGAAAATTTCGACACATCATAATACATACATTAAATATATATTTTTATATAAACATGATAAATTATTATTTTTATTATTATTTCTATCACACAAATATATAAATATAAAAAAGAGCATAAAATGAATTTACACTAAAATTATTTATTTATCATTTGATAATATATTTCATTATTTCAATTTGACAAATTCAACTACATTTCGTTTCAATAATCCATAAATCTTGGAGAAAAAACAATTTACATTTCACCATCAAATAGAGCAAGAAGTCTTTTATTTCCCTCTTTATTATTTTTATTATTTTACATATTTACATTTTAACCCTTCATTTATTAAAAATTATTAAAAATTGACCCGTGCATGTCATAATATCATACTCACATGACGAAGGAGAGTTGACAACATGCCAAATTTTTTAACACTTGTTGACTGCATGTCGAGACATGTGTTTGAGTATTCGATACAACGTGAAAATTCTCGGAAAGTGTTGGTAGTTCTTAGTAAAAAAGTTTCAATAAGGCATCTTTTGAGGGACCGTAAATAGAACCTGAAAATAGGTACAATAGGATCTACATACTCACCAGATCTCTTCTTCCCCGTGATCCTCAGCTCATCTAAGCTCCACCAGCAGCTCTCTCTGCCCTTTATTCAGAATACTCAACTCCTCAGAAACCATGTAGCGGAAGCAGAAACTAAAAATCTTCAGATAAACCCAATTTGGATGACAGTAAAAGCCCCTCAAAGGGTCCGGCATTTGCATGGCGTGAAATGAAGGTGACATTCCCTCAACGCCTTCGAAAAAAAAAAGCAAAAATTCATCGCGGAGATGGAGCGTCCAGCATTTGGGACACATCTCGTGCACGTTGTCAGACCGCTAAATACTTCATCATCGAGATAAGTTCGGGCTATAGATCCCCCCCCCCAACGAGATTACTTCTACTTTACAAACAATATGATCAGCAGAGTCAGGATCTTTGCTTCTTTACTTAAATCTATTACCTCGTAGCACGTCAGGATCCTCCGCACAGAGAAATCCATAAGAGACGGTAGATGGCTTTACACGTGCGTACGCGCGCTAAGGAATTTGATTTACATCAGGCGCCTGCTTAAGTTGATCAAAACCAAAAGCCGAATAGCTGGCATTGCTTCACAGGTACTTCTGTTTAATTCCCAGAAGCAACCACTCTTCAATATTTCTTCGATTCCAGCAGTTGCTCAAGTTGATAATAGCAAATTCTTGACAAGAGCTTTTAAACTTTGAAGTACATCAGATATACATACGTATAATACCAACTACAAAACTGAAAACGAGAATCGCATCCTCCAAACTTGATGGCTGCAAGATTGTGTCTCCCCATGCTGGCGCTGCATCCAAGGAAAAGTAAATTTTAATTAACATATGGGATTATAACGCAGAAATGACGACAACTTCATATGGAGGTCCCCACAATCTCAATTAATTGATTAAAGAATGACTTATTAGTTGTCCTATAGTTAAATTATGTCTCGAATTTGAGCGTTTATAAAACGCAAATCGCTGGACTCTTGAAGCTACAAAAAAGAAGAAGAAGGAAGTAATAGAATATAAAAAAAGAAAAAAGGGAGCAAGGGTTTTCCTTTTATTATTTTCTTCCTGGAGGAGGAAGTCGAATGAGAAAGGTGGTGGGGCCAAGGTCAAAAGTTTGACCTTGGGGGCGCACACACATTCACGTCCAAGGAAGCCCACGCACATAGAGAAGGAAAGTTATGGTGGGGCCTAAAGTCAAAGTTTGACTCTGGGCACACACTTATAAAGCAGAAACTAATTTCCTTTTTGGGGGCTTGCACGAAGTCGGTGAAATACCCTACGAAGAAAAGGATTCCGCCAAAGCCAAACGTAAGAAGCTGCACGTCCGCCGAAGAGAAGTTGGAGATTTTTCTTTTTGGTATGTGACTTGAACGCATAGTATTTTTGTGCCGTGAGTTTATATTAAAATGAGTTGTTTATTTATAAACACTTCGAGTTTGGAGTTAAATCTAGGTGTGGGAAACACTTGAGTGTGTGGGTGATTGTAAACTCTAATTTTCCGATTATAATGGATTATTTGCTGTTGGTTCTCCCCGTGAACGTAGGTACCGATACTTGGACCAAACCATGTAAATTTCTAGGTGTCTTTATTTTTTCTCGTTTATTTCTCTGATGATTTCGCGGTGACCTAAAATTGCAAGATCTTGTCGTTTTCACGTATTATATCCCAACAATTGTTATCAGAGCGTGGGGTTGGATTTCTTGATTGTGATTTGGGGTTTTTGCTTGTTTGATTATTATCTGAAAATTCTGTTATTGCAATTATGTCTGAGAGGAAATCTGAGATTGAGAAGTTTGATGAGGGTAACAACTTTATGTTATGGAGTATCAAGATGCGGGTATTACTGACAACACAAGGTTTGGCCAAGGCACTGGATGGTGAAGATGAGTTGCCTATCATAATGAAAACCTCTTAAAAGGTAGAGCTGATGGAAAAAGCAAAGAATATAATTTTGTTAAATTTGACGGATGGGGTCTTAATAGAGGTTGCTGAGGAGAAGGATGCCGCATCGTTATGGGCAAAACTTTAAGCACTCTATATGAAGAAATGTTTGAACAATCACTTGTACATGTTGAAAAAAATGTTTCAATTTAGATATACTAAAGGTACGTTTATCAGAACCCACCTACATGAATTTAATAAACTTATGTTAGATTTGAAGAACGTCGGTAAGATACTTGATGATGAAGAATATGCCATGATGTTGTTAGCCTCTTTACCAGAGTCATGGGAGCACTTTACTGATTCGTTGTTACAGTGGCGTATTACTATTACTTCAGAGGAGGTAAAGTCCGTCTTATTCTTTAAGGAGTGGTAGAGAAAGTTGTGAGATGACGATTTGGCAAAAGGAGTAGTGCAAGCACTAACGATTCAGGGGTAGAGAACAACATTGAGAGCCTAGTAGCAGCAGAGGTAAAAGAAGATCAAAATCATGCCATAGAAAGTCCAAAGGACGCGTGAAATACTTTGAGTGTCACGAGGAGGGGCACATCAGGAGAGATTGTCCAAATCGGATAAATAAAGTTGATAAGTAGAATGCCACAAGCAGTGTGGCAAACGTTGCTGAGGGGAGCACTAGTGATGCAGAAGCTGTTTTATGTGTAACTGCTATTTCGTCAGAAGACGAATGGGTGCTAGATTCAGGGTAATCTTATTATATGATGCCTCATAAGAATTGGTGTACTACTTACCAAGCTACAGATGGTGGTAGGGTTCTTTTGGGGAATAATGCAGTCTGTAAGGCTATGGGGATAGAGAAAATTCTGATTCAGATGCACAATGAGGTGGTTTGCACATTAACAGATGTGATGCATGTACCAAAGTTCAAAAAGAACCTTATTTCTTTAGAGACACTCGATGACATCGGGTGTAGGTACACTGTTGAAGGTGGAGTACTGAAGATCTCTTGAGGTTCCATGACAGTGATGAATGGGAAGAAAATGAATACTCTCTATCATCTACTGTGAGAGACCGTGACCGGAACCGTTACAGTTTCATCAGGTGAATCAGACTCTAACTTGACTCAGTTATGACATATACCTTTGGGGCACATGAGTGAGGCATGTATAACGATGCTGAGTGAAAGGGAATTGTTGAATGGTCAAAAGATAGGGAAGTTGGACTTATGTGAGCACTGCATCTATGGGAAGCAGCACCGAGTTAAGTTTACTACAGCTATTCATTCGACCAAATGACCAGTAGAATATATTCATTCAGACATTTGGGGCCTGTCTTCGGTTCCTTCGAAAGAAGATGCCCGATATATGCTGACATTTATTGATGATTATTCGAGGAAGGTATGGATATACTTTCTGAAGCACAAATATGATGTCTTTGATCGGTTCAAGAAATTTAAGGCATTGATTGTGAAGCAATCAAATAAACAGATCAAGTGCTTGAGAACCAATAATGGCATAGAGTTCTGTGGTAAAAATTTTGTTGAGTTCTGCAAGAAAGAATGTATTGTTAGACACTGCACAGTACTTGGGACACCACAGTAGAATGGCATGGCAGAACAAAAGAATAGAACTTTGCTTGAGTGAGATCGATGCATGCTTTCGTATGTAGGACTTTGTAAGAAATTTTGGGCTGAAGCAGTGAACATGTCATGTTACCTGGTTAATTGATCTCCATCATCTGCTATCGAGTGGAAGACTCCTAAGGAAGTATGGTCGGGGAAACCTGTTGATTATTCAGGATTACGTATATTCGAATGTCTTGCGTATGCTCATGCGAGTGATAGTAAGCTTGAGCCGAGGGCAAAGAAGTGCATATTTTTGGATTATGCACATGGGGTGAAAGGCTATCGGCTGTGGTGTACTGATCCCAGATCACCCGGTTTTCTAATCAGCAGAGATGTGATCTTCGACGAGACTGCAATGCTTCAATAGAGGAGTTCTGAAACACAATTAGTAGAGAAGACAGATCATGGTGTCATTAGTGAGGTGGAGCTTTAGGTAGAGACTCCGGAAACCTCAAAGGTAATAGAGGTTGAGACTGCAGATGAAGCCGCAGTTCCTGAAGTCAGTGATAGTGAACAACCAACAAAGCCACAGCACATTATAGCCGCAGATAGATAGAGAAGGCACATTAAATCACCGGTACGTTATGGTTATATAGATATTGCTTATGCATTGACTGTATGTAATGAGGTGGAGACAGATGAGCCTTCGTCTTACTCTAAGGCAATGGCTAGTCCGAAGTTGTTGCAGTAGCTAGGGGTTATGAGTGAAGAGATTGAATCATTTCATCGAAATTAGACATGGGAGCTGATCAAAGTACCCAAAAACCAAAAGATTGTCGGAAGTAAATGGGTCTTCAAACGGAAATAGGGCATTCCCGAAGTTGAGGCAGTGAGGTATAAGGCAAGACTTGTGGCGAAAGGGTATACACAACGTGAGGGCATTGATTACAATGAGGTGCTCTCTCTTGTGATAAAACATACTTTTATTTGTGTTTTACTTGCTTTAGTTGCTTCGCAGAATCTCGAGTTAGAGCAACTAGATATGAAAACTGCATTTCTTCAAGGTGAATTAGATGATCAGATTTACATGAGGCAACCAGAGGGATTTGCTATTCCAGATAAAGAAGATCATGTTTTCTTGTTAAAGAAATCTTTGCATGGGCTGAAACAGTCTCTTAGGTAGTGATATAAACATTTTGATGCTTTCATGACTAGTCAAGACTATACAAAAAGTCAGTTATCTACTATTATATGTTGATGATATACTGATAGCAGCTAAGAATATGTTTGATATTGATGTGCTGAAGAGGCAATTAAATACTGAATTTGTGATGAAAGATTTAGGTGCTGCAAATAAAATTTTGAGTATGGAGATTTTGCGTAACAGAGCTACAGGAGTTTTACGTCTATTTCAGAAGAAATATATTAAGAAGATCGTAGCATGTTTTAATATGCAGTCGGCAAAACATGCAAGTCCACCTCTAGCAAAGCACTTTAAAATTTTAGATAAATTATCACCGCATATTGAGGAGGAGGAGGAGTATATATCATGTGTTCCTTATTCTAGTGCCGTGGGTAGAATTATGTATGCTATGATGTGCACTAGGCTTGCTATTTCACAAGTTGTGAGCATGGTTGGTCGCTATATAAAGCGTCCTAGTAAAACTCATTGAGAATCTGTGAAATAGATCCTCAGATATTTGAAAGGAAACAACAGACGTTGGTATAGTGTACCGGAGAGACAACAATGGCAGTGAGACCACTGGTTTTGTGGATTCAAATCACGCCGATGACTTGGATGATTACAAATCTTTAGTAGGGTACGTGTTTATGCTAGCGGGTGATGCAATTAGTTGGAAAACATCCTTACAGAATCACATTACCTTGTCTTCAACTGAGGCAGAGTACATCGCACTAACCTTTGTAGCGAAGGAGGTGATATGGTTATAAAGTTTGCTTTCGAACTTTGGGTTAGAACAAAAGAGTGTGGATATACACTATGATAACCAATGTGCGATATATTTGGCATATAATACAATTTATCACGAGCGAACGAAGCATATCAATATCAGGTACCATTTCATCCGAGATGTCTTAGTTAAGAGTATTGTTATTGTTAAAAAGATTGCTACAGCAGATAACCCGGCAGACGTGATAACTAAGTCTGTTCCTTTAGAGAAGCTCAAGCTTACTTGAGCTCTATTGGCGTCTGTGGAGAGTAAGCGCTCATCGAGGCGTTGGGAGAGCAGCATGGATGATGAGCACTATAAATTGGCTTCAAACATCGAGCCAATGTTGAGAATTATTAAATTATATCTCGAATTTGAGCGTTTACAAAATGCAACTCGCTGGACTCTTGAAGCTATACAAAAAAAAGGGAGCAAGGGTTTTCCTTTTATTATTTTCTTCATACAGGAGGAAGCCGAATGAGGAAGGTGGTGGGGCCCAAGGTCAAAAGTTTGACCTTGGGCGCACACACACACATTCACGTCGAAGGAAGCCCATGCACATAGAGAAGGAAAGTTATGGTGGGGCCTAGAGTCAAAGTTTGACTCTGAGCACACACGTATAAAGCAGAAACTAATTCCCTTTTTTGGGCTTGCACGAAGTCAGTGAAAATCCCTATGAAGAAAAGGATTCCGCCGAAGTGAAATGTAACAAGCCGCATGTCTGCCAAAGAGAAGCTAGAGATTTTTCTTTTTGGCTTGCGAATTGAACGCATGGTATTTTTATGCTGTGAGTTTATACCCAAATGAGTTGTTTATTTATAAATACTTTGGGTTTGGAGTTAAATCTAGGTGTGGAAAACACTTGAGCGTGTGAGTGATTGTAAATTCTGATTCTTCGATTATAGTAAATTATTTGCTGCTGGCTCTCCCCGTGGACATAGGTATCGATACTCGGACTGAATCACGTAAATTTCTGGTGTCCTTATTTTTTCTCGTTTATTTCTCTGGTGATTTCGCGTTGACGTAAATTGCAAGATCATGTCGTTTCCGCGTATTATATTCCAACACTATAATGGAAAGAAAGCAACAAAGCTTGTGCCAAATTGATTAAATAAATTGAGGTCTCCACAATCACAATTTCACTATTTCACGATTCCTTTTCTAGTACCATTGTCCCCATAGTTACACCAAGGACCCTAATTCTTTGTTATTCAATCTAGCTGCTTACTTTGTTTATATGTGGTCAGTACTGTAGTGAGATCAACATGTAGTAAATTTTAAACAGAGTTTTCTGCATGACTTGATATTTTTGGATGTTCTTTTGCTGGACCTCGTTGTGGCCATTTTGCAGGTACTTGATGGGTCCATATATGGATTTCGTGAAATTTTTCGGCAAGATTAATGATGTTGATGCACTTACCGATGGTGTGATCAATGAAATAAAGTAATATATAAAGCAAAAGTAAATTGTGTAGCCAGCACAACAAAAAAGAAGTCTCTTGAGTTACGACACGTGTCCAAAATGGGGCTCAATGTCAAATTATTTTCTTGTTGTGCTGGCTACACAAGGTGCACCTAATATTTTCTTGTCCCTATACTCCCATTCATCGGACAATTCAACTAGTAGCCAAAACAGATAAAGATGGGACACATTTACATCATGATTGGTTTATGGTGCCTGCATCGAGCACAAGATGATGTGTTCCTTCTGCAATTTGCTTACTGCTGAGAAGTATTTTGATAGCTCTTTGGTCTGTCCAAGACATAATTTGTAATGATATTTTAGAACTTATTATCATATAAATGAGATGAATATATCGAAAAAGAATATTTACTTTTCATCCCATTACCATTTTCCATCCTCTATTTTGGAAAATGTGAGTTTGCATCTTGAGTTCTATCGCCTGGCTTCATTTTCCATCCGTTGTTAACTAACTGCAGTTAACTTTTGTTAAAACAATCATGAAATTTAACTAATAAAACTGTCATTTTTGTTTCGAAAACATACTTTTGCCACTTATATGGGACAATACATCCTTGTGTATTCCATTTTGTAGCTGCATAGTGGATTCGACTATAGAAGACATCGAAATAGAAGGGTGAGAGTTTAATTTGAAGATGAGGAACAGACCACATGATCATAACGACTGAGGTCAAAATAAGTTTTAATCTGACATCTTTTGAAGACCGTGAATGGATCCTGAAAATAGGTACAGTCGGGTCTACATGCTCATCAGATCTCTCCCTCTCTGAAGCTCTTTCGGAAAGCTCGTGGAATCTCTTCCGCGTGATCCTCAGCTCAGCTGAGCTCCACCAGCAGCTCTCTCTGCCCATTATCCAGAATAGCCAACTCCACAGAAAGCACGGAGTGGAAGCAGCAACTGGAAATCTTCAGATAAACCAATTTGGATGGCAGTAAAAAATTCCCCAAGAGCCCGGCATTCCCATGGTGTGAAATGAAGGCTACGTTCCCTCGACCCCTTCAACAAAAAATAAAAATTCGTTGCGGAGATGGTGCATCCAGGATCTGGGACACAATTCATGCACGTTTTAAGACTGCTAAATACTTCATCATCAAAGATAAGTTCGCCATATAGATCCCCCATGAGATTACTCCTATGATCAGCAGAGTCAGGATCTTTGCTTCTCTACTTAAATCTCTTACCTTTTAGCACATCAGGATCCTCCCACAGAGAAATCCGTAAGACAATAAATGCATACAGCGCACTTAGGAATTTGATTGACATCATGCGCCTGTTTAAGTTGATCAAAACCAAAAGCCGAGTAACTAACATTGCTTCATAGGTACTTCTGTTTGATCCTTCGAAGCAACAGCTCTTCAATATTTTTTCGATTTTGGTAGTTGCTCAAGTTGATGATAGCAAATTCTTGACAAGAGCTTTTGAACATTGAAGTAACCAGTACATACATACGTATAGTACCAGCTACAAAGCTGAATACGAGAATCGCATCCTCCAAAACTTGATGGCTGCAAGATTGTGTCCCCCCATGCTAACGTTGCATCAAAGGAAAAAAATTAATTAGCATTTAAGACCACAATGTAGAAATGACGATAACTTCATATGAAAGTTCCCACAATCACTGTGATATCTTAAAATTAAACCACATTCGAAATATATGAAATGGTTATTTCATCAATGCACTAATGGTTAGATTATTCTAAACTGATCACTCATGAGTTAACTAACATATTGGAAGATACCATAAATGATTAAAACGTGAAAGACTAGAGAATTTAAACAGAGATCGACCACTTGACCATACGAATCGATAAGGGACAATATTATGTTGCTATAAGTTAACTAGCGAACGGATATAAATCAATTCAATAAAAGTATGTAATCGGTTCGTGGATGGTTCCGCATGATTATGATACCCGTGTTAAATGATGATAAATCAATTTTCTATTGATCTTGTACTCAGGCTACGTAATTGAACCATTGCAATTACATGACAATCAAAAGTCATCCACTATTCGCAAATGCACAAATGTAGATCGAAAATTATCAAACATGAATTAAACGCGTGAAAACCCCTAGAAGTTATCCGAAATTTAGGTCATATTAAAATCACATTTGATTGATTTTAACCATGAAATTTAATTCGATTTCGGAGATCAAACTTTCGAGGATTTTGAGATTAATTTATTGAACGTCGCCTCATTTATCCGTCAATTTATCGGTAGGTTTTAAAATTTTCAAATAAGAACTAATTGGTTGAGAATTGAAAGCCAGAAAGAGAAATCGGACCAAGCAAGGACCAATGGGCCTCATGCCCAGAGATTTCGGTCATGAGGGCCCAAGTGGGGCAAGCCAAGCCCACCAAGCCCAATTCAAGCCCATTCAAGCAAACGAGCCCAAGGGCAAAATTCAAAATTTTGGCAAAAAAGTTGTGAAAAGACCAAAACACCCATTCTAGAAGATTTTGGGGATTTTTGTTGGGTTTTCATGATGAATTTTGGGAAAATATCTTTCTCTCTCTCCCTTTTGTTGTGGCCGAAGGCCTCTCTCCCTCCATTCCCTCTTTTTCTTCATCTTCACCATCTTCTTCATCTTCTTCATTTTCATCTCCATAGCCACCCACCCTTTAGCTGCCCATTGCATCACCGATTGTACTAACCGTGGGACTCTTTCCTCCGTTGGGTTAGTACAACTTTCCATTAAAGGAAGGAGGGAGAGCCGTGGTGCATTTCAACAACCACCTGTTCCATCTCCAGCACCTCAGGAGTTAACTCGGTGAGTAACTGGTTTCCTGACTCCTTTGCAGGAGCTTGGTGTAACTCCACCACAGAACAGCCCACTAATTCAATGCCCTAGTTTGAGTTTAGGGACCAAGGGACCCGCAACACTTGGGGATTCCCACCCTTACCAGGTTCTCCCTGAAGTGCTACTTAGCTTTTTAAGGACATGCTCAGGTCCAGAAGGCCTCTCTCCCTCCATTCCCTCTTTTTCTTCATCTTCACTATCTTCTTCATCTTCTTCATTTTCATCTCCATAGCCGCCCACCCTTTAGTTGCCCATTGCATCACCGATTGCGCCACCACTTGTCCCTCACACCGCCACGCCCCCACGGCCTGCTTGACGCCGTCCCCTACGTCTCCCTCAACCCCAATCTATCCACCAAGCCAAGCCCAAGGTGGCCGTGAGCTCAAGTGCTTAACTGTCGCCACCGCACTGTGGTGCCTCCGTCCAAGCCATGAACGTCACATTCTCATCACCATTGCGCCGCGGTCACCATGAGCTTGCTGCCATCAGAAAAATCACAAGTTAACTGCTAATTCAAATATTGGAGCATTTAACAAGAATTTATAGCTTTCAGATAAATGTTGGCATTGGAATTGCTAAAAGTCCAATACTACCTTTACCTAGCATTCCAAAGTAGCATTTGTGCACGACCCAGGCGACCTCGGATGACCGTCGCTTGAGTCTCGCGACTCTCATTGTTGCCTGGTGAGGGCCACCCAAGGTCAAACAACTTGAGGTGGCCTTGCTTGAGTCGCACGACCTTGTCAAAGGTCGCCTGAGGTCAAGTGACCTTGGCTGATGGCCATCAAAGCCAGATCACCGACAATCATAGCTAATGGTCACTTGAGTTCTTGTTTAATAAATATATATATATATATATATAGTCAAAACCCATTGTACCAAATACTACCAAAACCCAAAGTCCATTTGCAAATAGTTTTTATCAAACACAATTTGCATTTTTCCAAAAAAATTCGAATTTCAGCATTTGCATAAGTCAAACCAAACCCACCCTTTGCTTCGTTTCTTTTCCAGATCTTGCTCCCTTTCTAAACAACCAATCACTCTCTCTCTCTAGATATCCCATTTCCATCGAGAAAATATTGGGTGGTCCGGGACCACCACGTCAGCGTGGTCCCGGACCACTCACACGGCGCCACATATGAGGGGAGGGGGACAAAAGGGAGAAAGAGGAGAGAGAGCGTCAGATAAGTGGGCCCCGGTTTTCGTCCTTTGTGGGCTTCCCCGTACACGTGGTGCCATGTGAGTGGTCCGGGACCACGCTGACGTGGCGGTCCCGGACCACCCAATATTTTTTCATTTCCATCATCACCCGCTGAGAACTTTTCCGAGAAACCCGCATCCACCAATACTTTCCCGAGAAGAAGGAAAGATGTCGCACTCCCGCAGCAACACCATCCCTCTCCACGCGTCCTCCCAGTCCGACATCGACAAGAACGAGAACCTCATTAACGCCGGTGTCCAATCTGGCCCAACCACCGTCCTCTCGGCCCGTGTCCAGTCCCCGTCTCCTCCTCCCGCTTCCTGGCCTCCATCATCCCTCCCGAGTCGCCACAGAAGCTCTCCAACCAGAAGTTCGTGCTTGCGGCCGTGGCAGCCCCCTTTAAGGAAGACTTGCGGTGGGGATTGGGGAGTCTTGGAAGGCATGGCTAGTTCCACGGATCCACACATGAATCGGACGACGGTCCATTGAACTTGTGGGTGGTTTCTAGTTCTCATTTTGTGGAACCGGCTCCTTAGTGGGCAGTTCTTAGTTCTAGTTGGTTCCAAAGTGGGAACCACTCATCTTGAAATAGATTATTTTTAAAATATATATATTGTCATTTTTATTTCGAAAACATTACTTTGCCATTTATACGGGACAATATATTGTCATATATTCCATGGTATATTGGACTATATAAGACATCGTAAAAGAAGGGTGAGATCTTTTGAGGACCGTAAATAGAACCTGAAAATAGGTACAGTAGGATCTACATCCTCATGAGGTCTCTTCTTGTCTTAATCTCTTTCGGAAAGCTCGTGGAATCTCTTCCACGTGATCCTCAGCTCAGCTGAGCTCCACCAGCAGCTCTCTATGCCCTTTATTCAGAATATCCAACCCCACAGAAAGCATGTAGTGGAAGCAGCGACTAGAAATCTTTAGATAAATCCAATTTTGATGACAATAAAAATCTCTCAAAGAGCCTGGCATTCGCCTGGCGTGAAATGGATGTGACGTTTCCTCGATCCCTTCAACAAAAAGCAAAAATTTGTCGCGGAGGAGCGTCCAGCATCCGGAACACATTTCGTGCATGTTTTCAGACCGATGAATACTTCATCATCAAGATAAGTTCGTGCTATAGATCGCCCCATGAGTTTACTACTATGATCAGCAGAGTCAGGATCTTTGCTTCTTCACGTAAATTTATTACCACGAAGCACTTCAGGATCCTCCGCACAGAGAAGCCACAAAAGACAGAAAATGGCTTTTTCCACGTCCGGACAGCGCGCTAAGGAATTTGATTGACATCACCTGATTGCTTAAGTTGATCAAAACTACAAGCCGAACGACTGGCATTGCTTCGTAGGTACTTCTGTTTGATTGCCAGAAGCAACCACGCTTCAATCTTTCTTCGATTTCGGTTATTGCACAAGTTGATAATAGTAAATTCTTGACAAGAGCTTTTGAACTTTGAAGTACACTGGTACATACATACGTATAATACCAACCACAAAGCTGAATACATGAATCGCATCCTCCAACCTTGATGGCTGCAAGATTGTGTCCCCCGTGCTGATGCTGTATCCAAGGAAAAAAATTAATTAGCATTTGGGACCATAATATAGAAAGGACGACAACTTCATATGAAGGTCCCCACAATCCCAGCTAATTAATTAAAGAATGACTCATCGGTTATCCTCTAGTGGAAAGAAAGCAACAAAACTTGCACTAAATTAATTAAATAAATAGAGATCTCCACAATCACAATTTCATTGTTTCATGATTCATTTCTAGTACCAGCGTCCCCACAGTTGCACCAAGAACCCTAATTTTAGGGGGGAATTTTTTATATTAATTACTTGTGGCTTTCATTGTGAGGGTTTTCTGACGTGGACAACGTGGGACATTAGACACATTTGGTGTAAAATTCCGGACTCGAGTTATGGGACTTGATTGTTATTGGTGACACTTGCATCGTTTAAGAAAATTGGCTTTTACATACATATTTTCAAATTCTGATCCTAATAGTTCTGGGATAAGTACATTTCTTATATATGACAAAGCCCTAAATAATGTGCCTATGAAAATAATCTTAAAGGTAGCTCCCTTGCCTTGTGAACTTACATGAATGCAATTGTCATCTCTCGTTATTTTTGCATGGAGTAGCCGAACATTTTTGTTACTGTTTTTGTCTCATTGTGGTGAACACAAAATGCCATGCGGATATTATTTCATATAGTTTTGGTGCATATGTACATTGCTCTGGCTGCTTAGTTGTTTATTTTATTGTTGTCTGAGGCTGGTTGATACGATTTAAGAATTACTTAAAGAGTCTCGGTAAAGGAATAGGGTGTTGAAATGGTGGCTGAGCAAGATAATTGAAAAGAAAGAGCCACGTGGTATTGGTTAATTGGACACATTTGTCAAGAATTGTCAGCTAAACTTTCAACTTGCAAGGAGTTTTTAACTTTTTAATTTGAGTAGATGTCTTTGTCGAATTTGATAACTATTCTGATCCTTACATCTGCTGTCCCATATATATTTCCTTATAAAAGTTTTATTGTCGCAGATATGAGTAATACTTCAAAAGCAGTCAAGCAAGGACCTTTTGCTAGCATAGCTGCAATTGGTGGGCCATTTAGGGTGCGAATGGTAACACTTTTTGGCTGGGGAAGAGTTTTTTTTTCCAGAAATAGTTATTTTCTATTTCTATTCCGATGAACAATTTATGAGTAAAAGAACCCGTTTGGTAATTACACAAAATTTCTACTCTTGGAATAGAAAAAGAATAGAAATACGTTTGATAACACAACAATTTCTCTTTTGTATTTATTCGTTTTTTATTCTTACCAACGGATCACCCATTTGCCGCCGCACATGCGCTTTGCCGCCATCGCCGGCGTGAAAGCGGTGGTGGCGGCAAACAAGAGATGAATAAAAGAAAAAAAATTCACTTATTTCTGAAACTTATTCCCGAGAACAAGAAGCAACTTTTTTTTACTTCTTATTTATATTCCAAAACCATTCTTGGGCTAACTTTTTGTTCCCAGGAACAAAAAACTAACTTGCCGTTATCAAACGGGTTTTTATTCTTTTTTTGTTATGGGGAAGAAAATAATAGAAATCATTGGACTGGGGAATGTTATCATGGCAGCCTTAATCTTATCAATGACGAAGGGAAGAATGTAACTGAAAAGGACTTCTTAGGGAGATGGACGTTGATCTATTTTGTTTTCACTCACTGCCCTGACATCTGTCCAGATGAGCTGCAGAAGCTGGCAGCTGCAGTTGATAAAATAAGTGAGCTACTGATGATTTCTTGTGCTTATGGTTTGGTAGCTTTCATAATACGGAGGGAACATCATATTGGTGTCATTTGATATGTCACAGCCTTTTGAAACAGTACCTTTTGGATTTAAAACCTGATTTTTCTACATATTTTCATGCCCTTTGCTCTTTTACGTAATTTGTATGCACGTTTGCCTTTTAGTGCTGAAGAACCCTTAAGTCTGGTTTGAATTTGCTTAAAGCAAACTCTTGAATTTAATTGTTGGTATTCTAAACACGAAAGATATCATGAGTGTTAAGATATCGAATTATTTTCAGTTTGTTTTAGTATATATTCTGCCGATTATTATACATCAAGGTTTCTTCTTTGATGCTTGCAGAAGAAAAAGCAGGGTGCAACATTATGCCTGTCTTTATTTCTGTTGATCCTGAGAAGGTGTTGCATCAGCCCTGGCAATATTTTTTTTCCCTTCAGATGAAGTGGTTAACTTAGTTATGTTGGAGAGCAAAGTTCCATCCAAATTTAATTGGCTTGACTGGTACTCCAGATGAGGTAAAAAAAAGGTTGCCCGTGCATATTGAGTTTACTATATGAAAACGGCCGAGGAAGACTCGGATTGTCTTGTCAACCACGAGTCATGTATGTATTACTGTTCCTGCATTTGTCATTCAATCTGGCTACTTCCTTTTTTTTTTTTTTTTTTCTATGGTTACTGAAGAATTTAGAGAAAAGAATTGTGATAATTCTCTATATTTCTGTACCAGGATTACAAAGCTACTTATAGAACTTCTACAAGTACTAACTAGGAAAAAACAGATCTGTAAAATACAATTATAATCCCACAAATCAAGGGATACTAATAAATCATTTCCTAACTAATTATTTACAGCTATTTCCTAATAATTAGGACCCAAAAAATCAGGATTGAATATTCCTAATAATCAAATCCTAAAAATCAGGATAATTCAACACTCCCCCTCAAGCTAAGGAATAGATGTCTTCCATTCCCAGCTTGGAGATTATTTCGTGAAAGATCCCACCATTAAGTCCTTTGGTTAGCACATCAGCTAGTTGATCTCCGAAAGGTATGTAGGACATGCAGATCAACCCCTCTTCTATCTTTTCTTTGATGAAATGCCTATCAATTTCAATATGCTTCGTCCTATCATGCTGTACAGGATTATGAGCAATATTAATTGCTGATTTATTGTCACAATACAGCTTCATAGGACCCTCCCACTTAATTTTCAAGTCTTCTAAGATGATTTTAAGCCATAATAGCTCACATATTCCTTGGGCCATTGCTCGAAATTCTGATTTAGCACTTGATCTTGCAACTACATTCTGTTTTTTACTCCGCCAAGTCACTTAATTTCCGCCAAGAAATGTGCAATAACCAAATGTTGACCTTCTATTCACCATGGATCCTGCATAGTCAGCATCGGTATAAGCTTGTAGCATCAGTTTTTGATTTCTTTTGAATATGACTCCTTTTAGGGACTTCCTTTTAAATAATGTAGCACTCGATTGACGGCTTGTAAGTGTGATTCTCTTGGGTCATGCATAAATTGACTAATCACACTTACTGAATAGGCAATATCAGGTCTAGTATGAGCCAAATAGATGAGTTTCCCAACTAATTTTTGATACATTTCTCAATCTACAGCAGGTTCTTCCTTTGCATCTCCAAGCCTTTTATTAGGCTCAATAGGTGTGGCTACTGGTTTACAACCAAGTTTTCCAGTTTCCTTCAAGAGATCAATCACATGCTTCTGTTGTAAGACAAAAATTCCTTGTCTAGAGTAAGAAACTTCAATGCCAAGAAAGTATTTGAGTCTTCCTAGCTCTTTTATTTCAAACTCTTTAATCAAACACTGCTTTAGCTACTGTTTCTCCTCATCATCATCACCTGTGACAATAATATCATCGACATACACTAGAAGTGCTGTCACTCTCCCTCTTGCTGAATGTTTAATGAAGAGGGTATGATCACCTTGGCTTTGTTTGTAGCTGAAGCTTTCATAACTCGGAAAATCTCCCAAACCAGGCTCTAGGTGATTGCTTGAGCCCATATAGTGCTTTCCGTAATCTACGTCCTTTGTTTGTTGTTTTTTCTCCTTCAAATCCCGGTGGAATACTCATGTAGATCTCCTCTTCTAGGTCTCCATGTAAGAATGCATTCTTCACATCATATCGCTGAAGTTGCCAATTAAAATGAGCCGCCAAAGAGAGTAGAATTCTCACAGTGTTCATCTTTGCCACCGGAGCGAATGTCTCCTGATAATCTACTCCATAAGTCTGAGTATAACCCTTTGCCACCAAGCATGCTTTATATCTCTCAAAAGAACCACCAGCTTTGTGTTTCAAGGTAAAAACCCATTTGCAGCCCACAAGATTCTTTCCTTCAGGTTTTTCGACAATCTCCCAAGTCTGGTTTTTTTCTAGTGCATCCATTTCTTCTCTCATTGCATTCCTCCATTCTTCTTAAGACAATGCCTCAGATAAAGTATTTGGAATTGAAAAGGTGTTTAGACTCGCAATGAAATTTTTTTGAGATGGTGATAGGCGATCAAGTGACACATAGTGAGATAGTGGATATAAGGGTCGCTTTGTACATTCTCTAGTACCTTTTCTAACAGCAATGGAAAGATGTGAGTCATTTTCAGGCATATCAATTGACTGTTTATGTAAAGGAGAGTTAGAACTTACCGGAAATTCATTTGCAAACCTCAGATGGGAATCTTGAACTTGTGTTTGGACTGGAACAACTGTCTTTCTTGAGTATACCTGAGGAAATCTAATAGTCATAAATACGGGGAGATATGAGAGTGGACTCTTGCTCCGGAATAGGCTCAATCATAGAGAGTGAGTCCGGGATTGAAGTAGCACGAACTGAATCATCAGAAACTGATTCATGAGGAGCCCGTTGATCAGAAGTGCGAGCTTGGATTGGAAGATTATTAGGAGGTAAGTCAAGATTAAGGGCCTCAAAATCTTTATCTTCAACTAATGACTTCTCCCCCTGAAGATAAGATTGTGGAAAGTAAGGTTTGTTTTCTACAAATGTAACATCAACTGATATATAGGTCTTTCGAGAATGAGGATGATAACATTTATACCCCTTTTGTGTAGTGGAGTAACCAAGAAAGACACACTTGATTGCTCTAGGATCTAATTTTCCCCTTTGCTGATTATGAACATGTACAAAAGAGGTGCAACCGAAGACTCTAGGTATGAGATTATTTGTTGTCCTGAAATGGGGATAAAAGCTAGAAAGAACAGCCATAGGAATTTTGAAATCTAATACTCTTGATGGCAATCTATTAATCATGTATGTAGATGTAAGGACAGCTTCCCCCCAATAAGACTTAGGGACATTTCCATGAAACAACAATGCTCGAGTAGTGTTGAGCAAATGACCATTTTTCCTTTCAGCCACCCTATTTTGCTGTGATGTGTTTACACAAGATGACTCATGGATTATCCCTTCCTTTTGGAAATAGGTTGACAAGATTTGATTAAAGTAGTCTCTAGCATTATCTGATCTAAAGTTCTTAATTTTAACTCCAAATTGATTTTGAACCATAGAATTAAAATTAGGAACAATATTACTTACATCGGATTTGTGTTTGAGTAAGAATATCCATGTGACCCTAGTGCAATCATCGATTAGAGAAACAAACCAACGAGCCCCTAAGATATTTGGAATTGTGGAAGGACCCCAAATGTCACTGTGAATCAAATCAAAAGGAAGAGAACTTCTTTTGTTGTTTATAGGAAAAGATACACAGGTGTGCTTAGCAAATTCACAAGTATCACATTGGAATTGACTCATATCTAATCCTTTAAACAGAGAAGGAAACATGATATTTAAGACACGAAAAGATGGATGACCAAAACGAAAATGGTAGAGCCAAATGACATCCCTATTTGAAGCACTAAGAAATGACAAGGGTGAATTGTTCATGACTTTTTTTGAAATCCTCGGTGTCTTAAGATAGTACAACCCATTCTTTTCCTTAGCAAGTCCAATCTTCCTCTCTGAATCCTGTTCTTGAAAAACACAGTAGGTAGGGTAAAAAATTGCATAACATTTGAGGTCATTGGTAAGCTTTTGTATGGAGACTAGGTTGGCTGATAGTTTTGGCACATGGAGGACATCTTTTAGAGTGAGAACATGCATAATATAGATATCACCAACTCCTGCAACAGTGGCCAAAGAACCATCTGCCACCCCTATTTTTCTATTGCTTGGACAAGGGGTGTAGGTACTAAAAAAATGTGAAGTGTGAGTCATGTGATCAGTAGCACCTAAGTCTATTATCCAAGCTTCACTTGAAAGTTTTTCTTAGGCATTTAAACTAAAAGAGAATGGAGACTTACCTGAGAGTGCTAAGGAACATGCACCATAGGGTTTATCAAGAGACCCTAAAAGCCCTTTAATTCTTTCTATTTCCTCATTGCTGAAGGATTCTTTCACCTGTCCTTCACTATGACTAATTTGCTGGCTGGTCTGTTCAAGTAGATGAGCTTAGGGCCTTGGCTATCCTCCTTTGTTTCCCCACTCTCGGCTTGAGGTTGCTGGTTTGCCATTCAGTTTCCAGCAACGTTCCTTTGTATGCCTTGGCTTCTTACGAGAGGTACACCACAAACCTGTCTCGATTATCCCTCCATGTGGACCTCGAAGCATCCTTCTTTCCTCTTTCTTGTGTTGATGCATTGCGAGTTACTAATGCTGAGCCTTCCACAACTTGAGGCTCTAGCATTATTCCCCTTCGACTTTATTCTGCTCGGATTAGGGAGATTGTCTCTTCCAAAGAAGGGATTTCTTCTTTTCCAAGTATCTGAATTCTGACTTGGTCAAATTCAGAGTTAAGACCTGCCAGGAAATCATATACTCGATCCTTTTCAATGAAGGTTTTTAGAGTCGCAGCATCATCTGCATACTTCATCTCAAATACTCGATAATGATCGAGTTCTTGCCATAGATTTTGAAGGGAATTGGCATATTCTGTCACCATTTTGCTCCCTTGTTTTGTTGCACTTGTCTTTACCTTGATTTCATATACTTGTCTTGCATCTCGAGCCTTCGAATAAGTCCTGCGAATAGAATCCCAAATCTCCTTTGCAGTTTTGAGAAACATACATGTATCACTTATGGCCAGATCCATTGAATCCCAAAGCCATGACATGATCATTGAATCTACCTCATCCCATGCGTTAAACGTGGGATCTTCTAGTGTTGGACCTGTTCCGAGAAGATGGTTGAGTTTTCCTTTACCCTTCAAATAGGTCTTAACGAATTGTGACCATTTGAGATAATTCTTTTCATTTAGCCTATAAGTTGCTCACACATTTTGTAGATCTCCGGTCATATGGTTGGTGTTGGCCTCCTCATTTTGACCCGAAGTATCTCCAATCAATTTTCTCTCAGACATGGATAATTCCAGGCACAAAGAAAGTACTTGGAAAGGAAGAGCAAAAGAAAAACAGAAGCAGTAAAGGCTGCTGCAAGTGAATAAGGTTTTAGGGCAAAAGAAAAAAATTGGGACAAGTTTAGAAGCGAAGAGGGGAAAATATAGCTAAAAGGATCACAACAATGATAGTTGCGATCAGATTGTTAAGGACAAAGACAAATCCAGCAATGAAGGCTGTGATTGGAAGATTATTGCATCAATGAAGGATGCACTGCAACACTATCCCAAAAAAATGAGCCTAATGCTATGATACCATGAAGAATTTAGAGAAAAGAATTGTGATAATTCTCTATATTTCTGTACCAGGATTACAAAGCTATTTATAGGACTTCTACAAGTACTAACTAGGAAAGAACAGATATGTAAAATACAGCTATAATCCCACAAATCAAGGGATACTAATAAATCATTTCCTAACTAATTATTTACAGCTATTTCCTTATAATTAGGACCCCAAAAATCAGGATTGAATATTCCTAATAATCAGATCCTAAAAATCAGGATAATTCAACAGTTACTACTGCAGTAAGATCAGCATGTAGTAAATTTTAAACAGAGTTTTCTGTGTGACTTGATATTTTCGGTTCAAATCATCGAAGTCGAATAATTGCTGTCAATGTTTTGCATATCTCTGTCCGCACTCGTATTTGTCTTGAGGGCTTAATGGGTTGATTTTTTGCTGGACCTCATTGTAGCTGTTTTGCAGGTACTTGGTGGGTCCAGGTATGGATTTCGTGAAATTTTTTGGCAAGAATAATGATGTTGATGCGCTTACAGATGGCGTGATCAATGAAGTAAAGCAATACAAAAAGCAAAAGTAATTTATTCGTTTGAGTGGCGGACGCAGGTTAACTCGAAGAGTTCTTTCAGTCATGGAAGTGAATGTTGCTTGCATCATTTACTAGTTCCCGTCTTCTGACTAATGGCTGCTTTCATGCTGATTTGTTTTTAGAGTTGTTTGCTCCATTGTTTGGGATACTGATGCCCGGGGGATATTTCTTGTGTAAGAGTGAAGATGTCTTTGGAATTTGACCGCTTTTTATCTTTTCCACATAATTAAGAGAAGGAATATGTTCGCATTCTTCTGTTTCTAAAAGCGACATTTTTATATGTTTTGGCTATAGTGTGGCCAACGCAACAAAAAAAGAAGGCCCTTAAAGCCGCAACATGTGTCCAAAATGGGGCCGAACGTCAGATTATTTCGACAATTCTTCTCTCTCTCTCGTTTCTCTCTGCATGCTCTCTCTTGCCTCCCTTGCACTCTCTCTCTCTCTCTCTCCCAATGAGCCCTCGTCCAACCGACGAACCACCACGCCCGACCGATGAACTACGCGATGGCAGAGGCAACCATTTGAGGCTGAGGCAGAGGCTGCGCAGTGGTTCGTCGGATGAGGGCTCAGCCGTGACTTGGAAGGAGAGAGAGAGGGCACAGTCGGGTGGGGGCAGCAATTTGGGGACGGCGGAGCTAGAGGGGCGGGAGAAAGAGGAGAGAAGAGAGAAGAGTTCTAAAAATAATTTGACACTGAGCCCCATTTTGGACAAGTGTTGCAACTCAAGAGCCTTCTTTTCTATTACACTGACTACACTAGATGCATCCAATATTTTCTCATAGAGGGACACATTTACGTCATGATTGGTTTATGGTGGCTGCACCGAGCACAAAAGGCTTTGCTCCTTCTGCAATTTTCTTGCTGCCGAGAAGTATTTTTATAGTTCTTTGGTTTGGCCAAGGCATAGTCCATAACGATATTTTAGAACTTATCATCATATAAATTAAAGGAATATTCTGAAAAAGCATATTTACTCTTCATCCCATTACCACTTTCCATTCTCTATTTTGGAAAATGCGAGTTTGCATCTTGAGTTCTATCGCCTGGCTTCACTTTCCATCCGTTGTTAACTAATTGCAGTTAACTTTTGTTAAAACAATCATGAAATTTACCTAATAAAACTGTCATTTTGTTTCGAAAACATACTTTTGCCACTTATACGGGACAGTACATCCTCGTCTATTCCATTTTGTAGCTGCGTAGTTGATTCGACTATAGAAGACATTGAAATAGAAGGGTGAGATTTTAATTTGAAGATGAGCAACAGACCACATGATCATAACAACTGAGCTCAAAATAAGTTCCAATCAGACATCTAGTGAGGACCGTAAATAGAACTTGAAAATAGGTACAGTTAGGATCTAAATCCTCATCAGATCTCTTCCTGTCTTAAGCTCTTTCAGAAAGCTGGTGGAATCTCTTCTATGTGATCCTCAGCTCAGCTGAGCTCCACTGCCCTTTATTCAGAATATAGCGGAAGCAGCAATTAGAAATCTTCAGATAAACCCAATTTGGACGACAGTAAAATCCCTCTAAGAGCCCAGCATTCGCCTGGCGTGAAATGAAGGCGACGTTCCCTCGATCCCTTCAACAAAAAGCAAAAATTCATCGTGGAAATGGAGCGTCCAGCATTTGGGACACATTTCGTGCATGTTTTCAGACCGCTAAATACTTCATCATCAAGATAAGTTCGCGCTATAGATCCCCCCATGAGATTACTTCTACTTCACAAACAATAAGATTAGCAGAGTCAGGATCTTTGCTTCTTTACTTAAATCTATTGCCTTGCAGCCATCAGGATGCGCCGCACAGAAAACCATAAGAAACAGCAAATGGCTTTACCGCGTGCACACAGCGCACTAAGGGATTTGATTGACATCATTCGCCTGCTTAAGTTGATCGAAACTAAAAGCCGAATAACTGGCATTGCTTCATAGGTACATCTGTTTGATCCGTAGAAGCAACAACTCTTCGATCTTTCTTCGATTTCGGCAGTTGCTCAAGTTGATAATAGCAAATTCTTGACAAGAGCTTTTAAACTTTGAAGTACATCAGATATACATACGTATAATACCAACTACAAAACTGAAAACGAGAATCGCATCATCCAAACTTGATGGCTTCAAGATTGTGTCCCCCATGCTGGCGCTGTATCCAAGGAAAAGAAAATTTTAATTAACATATGGGACCACAATGCAGAAAGGACGACAATTTCATATGGAGATCCCCACAATCTCAACTAATTGATTAAATAATGACTTATTGGTTCTCCTATAGTGGAAAGAAAGCAACAAAGCTTGCACCAAATTGATTAAATAAATTGAGGTCTCCACAATCACAATTTCACTATTCCACGATTCCTTTTCTAGCACCGTTGGGACAGTTACACCAAGAACCCTAATTCTTTGTTATTCAATCTAGCTGCTTACTTTGTTTATCTGTAGTTAGTACTATAGTGAGATCAATATACAGTAAATTTTAAACAGAGTTTTCTGCATGACTTGATATTTTCGGATGTTCTTCTTCAAATCATCTAAGTTAAATAATCACTGTCAATGCTACTCCGTATCTATTTCTCCCTTCTATTTTCCTTGGAGTGCTTGATGGGTTGATTTTTTGCCGGACCTCGTTGTGGCCATTTTGCAGGTACTTGATGGGTCCAGATATGGATTTCGTGAAATTTTTCGGCAAGATTAATGATGTTGATGCGCCTACAGATGGTATGATTAATGAAACAAAGTAATACAAAAAGCAAAAGTAAATTGTTCTTTTGAGTAGGGAACGCAGGTTAACTCAAAGAGTTTTGTATTTTCATGCTTTCATGCTGATTTGGTTTTAGAGTTGTTTGCTCTATTGTTTGGGATACTGATGCACTGGGTACATTTCTTGTGTAAAAGTGAAGATGTCTTTTGAACTTGATGGCTTTTTATCTTTTCCACATAATTAAGAGGAAGAATATGTTCGTGTTCTTCTATTTTTAGAAGTAAAGATATTGGGTGCATCTTGTGTAACCAACCCAACAAAAAAGAAGGCTCTTGAGTTATGACAAGTGTCCAAAATGGGCTCAATGTCAAATTATGACAAGTGTCCAAAAGGTGCACCTAATATTTTCTTGTCCCTATACTCCCATTCATCGGATAATTCAACCAGTAGCTAAAACAAATAAAGATGGGACACATTTACATCATGATCGGTTTATGGTGCCTGCATCGAGCACAAGATGCTTTGCTCCTTCGGCAATTTGCTTGCTGCTGAGAAGTATTTGGATAGCTCTTTGGTCTAGCTAAGGCATAGTTTGTAACAATATTTTAGAACTTATTATCATATAAATTAGATGAATATACCGGAAAAGCATATTTACTTTTCATCCCTTTACCATTTTTCATCCTCTATTTTGGAAAATGCGAGTTTGCATCTTAAGTTCTATGGCCTGGCATCAATTTCCATCTGTTGTTAACTAATTGCAGTTAACTTTTATTAAAACGTCATGAAATTTACCTAACAAAGCTGTCATTTTTGTTTCAACAACATACTTTTGCCACTTATACGGGAAAGTATATCCTCGTCTATCCCATTTTGTAGCTGCATAGTGGATTCGACTATAGAAGACATCGAAATGGAAGGTTGAGAGTTTAATTTGAAGATGAGGAGCAGACCACATGACATAACAACTGAGAGGTCAAAATAAGTTCCAATCAGACATCTTTTGAAGACCATAAATGGAACCTGAAAATAGGTACAGTTGGGTCTACATGCTCATCAGATCTCTTCCTCTCCTAAGCTCTTTCGGAAAGCTCGTGGAATCTCTTCCACGTGATCCTCAGCTCAGCTGAGCTCCACCGGTAGCTCTCTCTGCCTTTTAATCAAAATATCCAACTCCACAGAACGCATGTAGTGAAAGCAGCAACTAGAAATCTTCAGGTAAATCCAATTTGGATGACATTAAAAGTCCTCAAAGAGCCTGGCATTCGCATGGCGTGAAATGAAGGGGATGTTCCCTTGACCCCTTCGACAAAAAACGAAAATCCGTCAGAGAGATGGAACGTCCAGCATTTTGGACACATTTTATGCATGTTTTCAAACCGCCAAATACTTGCATCATTAAGATAAGTTCGCCCTATAGAGATTACTACTATGATCAGCAGAGTCAGGATCTTTGGTTCTTTACTTAAATCCATTCCCTTGTAGCACGTCTGGATCCTCCGCACAGAGAAATCCATAAGAGACGGTGGAGGGCTTTACACATGAGTACCGTGCGCTAAGGAATTTGATTGACAAGACTCACCTGCTTTAAGTTGATCAAAACTAACAGCCGACTAACTGGCATTGCTTCATAGGTACTTCTGTTTGATTCCCAGAAGCAATAACTCTTCAATCTTTCTTCGATTCCAGCAGTTGCTCAAGTTGATAATAGCAAATTCTTGACAAGAGCTTTTGAACTTTAAAGTACATCGGCACATACATACGTATAATACAAACTACAAAGCAGACTACAAGAATCACATCCTCCAAAGTTGATGGCTGCAAGATTGTATCCCCCTATGCGGACGCTGTACTCAAGAAAAATTAATTAATTAGCTTTTGGGATCACGATACAGAAAGGATGACAACTTCATGTAGAAGTCCCTACAATCGTAACTAATTGATTAAAGAATGGCTCAAGTGGTTGTCGCTTAGTGAAAAGACATCAACAAAGCTAGCATTGAATTGATTAAGTAAATTGAGGTCTACACAATCATAACTTCATAGTTTCGCGATTCCTTTTCTAGTATCATCGTGGACCAAAAACCCTAATTTTTCCCTTCGAGCACTAATTTCCAACCAATTGAGTTAGGGAGAGAAGATGACAAATCTAGATGAGTGAGAACTACAGAGATGACTAGATCTCCTAACCATGAACTCATCGCTTAGTTTTATCCTATTGACGCACGCTGTCAACAATTACCTTACCCACTTATCTACTTAGCCTGTGCTATTGGTAATAGCGCTCTTGTAATGTTCAATCTAAGTTGCCGTTACGAGGTTTTGATGGCAGAAGATACAGAGTGGAAGAGTCATTTAGAGAGCTCGAACTTGATATCCCAATAGCTGATTCTATCAACATAAATGAAAATTTGTAGGAGAAAGGGAGCACCGAGCATTCGAAATCGTAACAGCGAATTTCCAGATCAGCCGCTTGCTTAAGCAGATCAAAACTAAAAGCCGAATGACTGGCATTGCTTCATAGGTACTTCTGTTTGATCCTTATAAGCTACAACTCTTCAATCTTTCTTCGATTTCGGTAGTTGCTCAAGTTGATAAAAACAAATTCTTGACAAGAGCTTTTCAACTCTGAAGTACACCGGTACATACGTACAATACCAACTACAATGCTGAATACAAGAATGGCATCCTCCAAAGTTGATGGTTGCAAGATTGTGTCCCCCATGCCACGTTACACTTGAGGAAAAAATTTCAATTAGCTTTTGAGACCACAATGCAAAAGAAACAACAACTTCATATGGAGGTTCTTACAATCGCAATTAATTGATTAAAGAATGACTCAACAGTCGTTATATAGTGGAGAGAAAGCAACAAAGTTAGCACTGAATCAATTAAATAAATTGAGGTCCCCATAATCACAACTTCACTATTTCACGATTCCTTCTTTGGTACCATTGTCCTGCGGCTGCATCAAGAATCCTAATTTTTCCAGCCAATTGAGTCAGAGAGAAGGATGACAAATCTAAATGAATGAGAGCTACAGAAATGACTGGATCTCATGACCATGGACTCGTTGCTTAGTTTTAGCCTATTGACGCACTCTGTCAACAATTACCCATCTTATTTACATAGCATGTGCTATTTGTAATAGGACTCTAAATTTGCCGTTATAAGGTTTTGATGGCAGAAGATACGGTGTTCGAATCGTTTAGGGAGAGAGACCTTGGAACTTGATATCCCGACTGCTGGTTCTATCAAACAAAATGAAAATTTGTAGGAGAAACTAGAGCACCGAGCAATTGTAATCGCAACAGCCAATTTTCAGATCACCAATCCCGTCGTCATTGGAACTTCAAGTTAAAGAAATCGCAAATATCGTATGATGTCGCAGTAGTTTTAACCCGATGGATGTAAGACTCACTCAACAGTTTGCCATCCTAATTGACATACCGACTTTTCATGATAGTCGCAATTTATTTAGCCAACATCACTAACTCGACTACTTGAAGAGACTAAAAACCCGTTTAAATCAGTTTTGGCCCACATCAATTGTGAGATCTGAGAATCCGACCATTTCGCTCTCAGTGAGCCGGTCCCGATGCTCAGCCTCCCTAGTCACAGTAGAGGAGGGTGTAGATTATCTACATCTATCATGGGCGGTGCGATAATCCAGCAAAGCCAGGCCACGTCACGGGGGGAGGGGGTACATGACATCGCATCTGATTCTCTGTGGTGATACGCAGTCCCGGTTCGATGCAGATGGAGATGTTTGTGAATGCTAAATTCTCGTGGAGAATTTCGAGCAACTTGAAGATGCCCATCCATGACCAATTGAAAAATGTGGCCAAGCATAAAAAAGGAGCAGCCAGCTCACATCCCCCGCCGCCAGGGGGCCGGGAAGAGAGAGAAGAACCCAAGTAACACGCCAAATTGTAGCAGAAAGGACCGCAAATATGCCCGAAATCATCAAGCATCAGTTTTGCATCTCGCCGTTTTATGTCAGCATCTTACATGAAAACTTGAGGGGACAAAATTTGGCCTGTGTAAAATCGGAAATTGTACGAATTCTATGCCAGGAATTACAGAAACTCTAGCCCGTGATCTTTCCCCAGGATGGCCATCCTTTCCCGAGGGCAGACTACAAACTATATATGAGAGGGGGCACGTGCACTACGTGAAGCTTAATCCTCACTGTATGCGGCCCAGCTTGTCCGCAAAATTCAGCTAATTTATCTTGGTTTATTGCTTCAAAGCAAGCAAAACTTCTGCAGAAATTGGGCTACTAATAATATAGGAATGCGATGCTTGTTTCCTGCAAATTACAGGAATATAATTACGAGGATGAATAAATCGCATGATATCAAAATCTATCATGATGAAACCAACCTTATAGGCACTGCATCCTGTGCCAACTATTCATGCAAGACATACATCTTATCCCTTCCGATCACTTAATGTCAAGTTCTTCGGGGAAATTTGCACTGCCTACATAAACTTGCTGCATCTCCTCTCTCCAGATCTGCAAAGTAATCGACTGCATGAATTTCCACTTACTTCCATCTTGGTCTACTTTAATTAAGTACCAAATAGATGACCCTCTAAATTGCGCGTAGCAAACTTAAGGGCAGAAGTTTCCCTCAGAAAGAAATCATATTAGCTCAGGAGATGAAGCTTTTAAGCAGTGGTGCCAACAAAACTTGGGAGGTTAAGGTAAAATCCCTGCTATAATGCCCCCATCCATGACCGAAAATGAAAAAGGACTAGTCTATTCACGCAGACCTTGTTTCCCCCACAAATATCTTTCATCTACCTCAGAAAATATGGCAAATTCTATGTAGTCCATGTTTGATTTATTTTGTTTTGGAATTTCTATTCACATATATTACAATCGTAGCCGATCGTTAAAAGTAAACAATCCAATAGAATAGCCTTAAAAGGAGAAATAACAAGCGGGAAATGAGTGATAGAAAGATCACATCGAGAAAACTAGCATCAAAAGACCATACCATATCACGAAATTCAATCCTGATATGAGGCACATTTGTCTTGCGAATATCATTTCCATCTGCTCCCCTCTTGTAGTACCCTTTCCCGATCCAATGAGACTGAAACATAAATTCAGAGGATCAATAGGAAGCACCATTAGCAAATGATGCCTAGAAATCAACGCAAACATATGTAATCAAACAGCAACTCATTTCTGCGGAAGACTGAAGGCAATACATTCAAACTCACTTCAGGAACCTTCATAGAATGGAGTCAATAGAAAGAGTTGGGTAAGATAACAAATAATAATGCCAGACAATTATTCATGAGTAACTCCTCCAAAGTCATCCAATACATAGACTATCCATCCATCCTAGTTGGTAGCTATATGGCTCTTTTGATATCAGATATAAGCAAAAATTAACTGTCATGGTTTCTGACTGGATTTGGAATTAGCATGAGCGGTTAAGCTTCAGCAAAGTCATTTAAATGCCTGAACTGGAAAGTTTTAGTGAAAGAAGAAAATTAAGAATGGCCTCATCATGCCAAGATCAAATTTGACCATTTGAATCAGATGCAAAATATAACCATGTGCCACAGTTTCCATAATTATAAACAAAGTACATCCACTTGCTGCAGAACACCAAGTAAAATGAGAAAATAAAGGATAGTAACTTGGAAATCTCAAATGCCCTTAAAAGGAATAACCCTGGAGATTTGAGAAGTACAGGAGATGATCCTCATATTTTGTAGAATGGAATCAACACAGACTACTCTAAGCCAACTTCCAGCTAGTTTAACATTCCTAAATTTGATAAATCTGCATTTGCATGTACCTTTAAAGCATCGAGAAACCTGACTGCAGTACAGAATTTCGAGCAATTTCGCATAGATCACATGAACTCAATTTCCAAACCTGCAAAAACAATACATTAGTATAATTTCAACACTCGCAAGCACAATTATCTTCACAAGATCATGAAGTTCAAAGAGAGGTTATGGAAAAGGTCAAGAGAACTCACCGATGCAGCTATGCTGTACTCTTCAACCAAAGGTTCCTTAGTGAGGTGGATCTGAAGCGGATCATCCGTGGAAAGAGACACATTTAAACCCCTTTGGAAAAACATTTGAAATGGATTTCTGTGATAGTCTAGAAATAAAGAATTGTTGCTCAGAGGAGACATGGCCAGACCAATCTGAATGAATACCAGTGAAACACATCAGGTACAAATTTCGAATTGGCAGATGATGGCAACAAATAAATAGTATTGGCAGATAAATTCAACTGGGCTACTCACTTGTGAAAGAAAATACAGATACTGGAGTACGGGAGACTTTCTCAAATTGATCCCATGTGCAATGTTGTGAGAAGTGAGAAATGTCGCAGCAAGGTGATCAATGTCACCAGCCTGTAAATATTAGCATAAGTAAGGTATCTAGAAAATGTGTTTGCCAACAATCAGAATAGACCACAAGTACCTCTCCCGAATGTGGACGAAATCTTATAGTTGTCATTCCCTTCAACTCCCGAAGCTGGAAAAAAAGTGTAGCAGGTCAGCACTTGAGACCAAAATCAACAAACTTCTAATCTTTAATTTGCAAGTCAAGAGGAAAAATTGAAAGAAACAAGAGCTCAAGAAAAGAGCAGAAATGTCCAAATCTAGATAATGAAAACTATCAAAGTTTATGTTATTACCAGCTCTAATATTTTGAATGAACACAATGTTGGAAAAACTCCTAAGAGACGTAAGTCTGTAACAACTTGAAAAATTAAAAAGGGCTCTTCTACAAATAGGAAGCGAGTCACCGCCAGTAGTGGCGTTGTGTCTTAATTGGTGAAAGTATGCTGAAATCTTCTTGTTAGTTCATGAACCAACTACCATTTTGCAGAGTAAGCTTTAGATGAGGACTCAGTCATCTAGGAGAAATGGATCAAAACCTCTTCACATAATCCCCTCATTTTTGCAACTATTCCATTGAGTAACAGCTCTAGCAAAATGTGTGGTTGTTTTTATCCTTATTTTCTCTCATCAATGTGTGAGTAATGAGCATATCAAGGAAAAAAAGAGGACCATAGTTTCCTTAAGAATGTTATCTTAAAAAGAAAAAATGTACAAACCTTGTTCAAGGTGTAGAGATTAGCGTAACAATAGTAAGCATAGTATGAAAATGCTGGATTGAATACATTAGTCCATTGAGCAGGTGTGGGCATATGTTTCGTTGGGCGCCTTTCAGGCTTGCTTTCATCATCCACCAAATCCAAGCCAACAACCTGAAAGGGATAAGTTCAGTGAGCGCCTAAAGGAGTCTGGAGAAAATTCAGGAACTTCCATTCCAAAGTCAGTACCTGTTTAAGGAAAACATGTAGCTGTGGATGTGAATCTGGATCAATTGTGACCTCAAAGAGGGGTATGAAAATATTGTCAAGGATGTTCTGGAAAGATGTCACAATTCCCATTTCTTTGTATATGTTGTACAGCCGTGGAAGCTGGAAACGAAGATTAGGAAGTGAAGATAAGGCCATTAACATCAACAAAAAAAAAAAAAAAAGGCCATTTAAAATAGCCAGACAACTTCCGGTAACAATGTAAGGCAATAGTATCTCTAAGAAACCATACACTGTTACTCTTCTTAATTTTGATTTCCATTCCCATCGTACAACTAGTTCTTCTACCAAAGTTTACCTTTTAGGGTCCAAAGCAAGCTCAACATTTACCAAGTGAATCATTTAGTATTTACAAGTGGGACTAAACACAACAGAGGTAAAATGACAACGTGTCATTAAGTATTGACAAGTGGGATCAAAAACAACAAAGGTACCACTGTCCAGAAAAGGTAAACATAAGATGTCAAAAGGGTCCCTTTTATATCTTTGAATATTGAAAGTCAAAATGATACCAGCAAAAGTGGAAAGACACTTCAGAATGTAAGTTGGCATCAGAGTGAAGGAAACTACCTGAATTAACCATACAACATTCTCGCTGTATAATTCATTGTTCACTATCCAGCTAGCCAATTGATCCCATTCACTCATTTTTCTACCGTATATGGATATCCTGTACTCGGCCATCTGTATGAATGGACAGACAAAAAAAGTATGTTCAACCATTCAAGATGCACCCTGATATGAAGCAAAGCCAACATAAAAGGAAAGGGGCTATTATACTCTTAGTCATAGGGAAAAACAAAAGGCAGTGAAGAATCAGTCTGAGAAGGTGGGTAAATAGGCATGGATGTGCATATGTAAATGCGTTGGCGAGAGAAAGGATCACAAAAGAAAACACTAGCATGTGTGTGGATGGATTCGTGCATATCGAGGTGCATGAGTGAGGGACTGTGTTACTGCATATTCTGCCTTCACAGAAAGAGGGGAAAGGAGGGTTGCTGCAGCAACATCCAAGTTGTAATTTTCTTCTGGCCACGGTAGAACCAAAGATTTGATAACTCAAATCAAAGACATACTATGAAAAGATATATCACGAAAGGGAGTTGAGATTAACCTGATATTTACTTGCTTCAAGGTCAGAAAATACTTGTTGTGTCAGCTCAGCAAGGAAACGGCCTATCCAGTATGCAGAGATGATACAATTAGTTTGCAGCAGGGCAGCACCCTTTTTGGCTAAAACACATCATTTTATGTTAACTAACCAAACCACCCATAGATCAGAAGATTTGATTCAATATTTACAATTAACATTAAGAATAATCATACTATCCTTCTCCTTCACATGCCAAATTTATCTAACTTTCCAAACAAAAATTAGTAACCTTATCTTCCGTATACTTTTGCATCAGTAAAATTTTTTAAAAAAAAAAAAAAGTCTATTTTCTAAGTAAAACTATGTTTCAGAGTTGAGAACATTTTTGCTTTTTGCGATCATGCTTTCAATAATTTACTGATGATATAATGTTGTTAATGTGAATTTTTATTATCGTTCATTTGTCCTTTTCTCTAAGGATTGTTGGTCTTGTCTCAGAAACTAAAGAGAAAAAAGATGCCTATGCTTGGGGTGTCATTCCAAATTGAGTCCATTAAAACTCCTCTAAGGTTTCCTTGAGGGTTAAGAGTATTTTGATTAATGAAATTTCAGATTTGTGATCTAATCGATCTCTTGGATTAGACTAACACTAAAACTTTATCTCTTTGGTGGATTCCATTAGGTGGTGAGTTATACGCCCTTGTATCCTAGGGCGGATTCCTTAGGTGCTGAGTATCCATTTGTCGCATTTGTGTTTCCTTTTAATTTGCCGATCCACCCGCTATCACTATTCTGCAATATTTCCCATCTAAAGCAAACTAAAACATTTTACATCTATATAAAACAAAAAACCGAGTTTTATCCCACTAGTAGAAGTGGATGGCATAAATAATTTTACACCACTTCATTGAATTCTATGTCATGATGGATATTGCAGTTTTTGTATTACTTTAAGCTTTTTGAAATTGGACAACTTAAAGTTCAATTATTTGGTTGGTCAGACTACCCCTTTTGCTTTGGTTTCATCTTGAATTCGAAACTTTTCTTAGACCACTGCATTTTTTTCCCTCTCAAAATCCTTCCTAAATTAACTTGCAAACATAATTATTACATTATCTTCTCAAACACATTTACAGTCCCATAAATGTTTCTCAAACATATAATGAATATCATATTCTTTGCACTTTGGTCAACTTCCACATAGCACTACACATGTTAATGTAGGTCAACACATTCCCATAACATGCAAAAAATAAAATATTCCACTTATATGTTTCTATGGTTGGTGCACCAAGGAAGTCTCTTCAACTTATGGGGTTTGTATTGGGAAATTCCTAAGAAAAGGAAGGAGCTTGTCCAAATTGATTAAGTTTGAAATTGGAGAAGGTAGAAGAGTTTGTTTCTGGCTTGAGAGGCGTTATAATGTAGCACCTCTCAAATCTCTTTTTCCTAGTTTATTTTCTTTAGCAGCCAACAACAGTGCAATGGTTTTATTACTGAAGGTCTGTTTTGGTATATGAAAATGGTTTTTTCCCCTCACTCCAATAGTCTGGAAAAAAAAAAATATTCAGAATATTCAAAAAACTTCAAATGATTCAATATGTCAATAATTGTATGGTTTGGGTCCACACATGAAATCAAATCAATGCTAAATTCTAAACATTACTAAAAAAATGAGGAGGAATAAAAGTGAAAAATTTAAAAGTTGACGCAAACATGCTCATTTTGGAGGGTGATTTCATTCATTTGAATCTGATTTTCATATGAACTGAATGACCAGAAGCTATCATCAATTTATTCCTCCCTAGCTCTTTTTTATTCAAAAAGTGTCCATGTTTTTTTGGAGGACAAGGTGGTGTGATATCCGGAAGATAGAAAGATGTTCATTAATAAATATCTTGGGGGTTTCTCCCTTCGCCCTTTTCCCCTCAAAAGCAATCTGATTCTGTAATCCTTATCGGATTTCTTTCCTCTAGTACATAGACTAACATGCTTACCATTGAGAATCTCCAAAAACGAAATTCCATCCTCAAGGGTTGGCCTTATATGTGCAAAAACTTCGAATGTATCTATTAATCATCTTCTCCTTTGTATGACCTCCCTCAATTTATGTAATTATAAATTCAGCTTATCAGAAGTTGTTTGGATCATGCCAGGAGATGCCATCCAGCCGTTTAACTATAGAAGTGCATATAGACAATACTCAAATCTCCAAGAATCTTAAAAACGTTTCACTACTTTGTCTGATGTGGTGCATTTGGAAAAACCATATTCGACTTTGGTCATCTCGCTTCAATTCTGTCTAGCATTGTGACATCTTACCTTTGTTTGTTTGTTTGTTCTCCCCTATTCTTGGACATTTCGAATGTACTAGATTTTCTTCTTTAATAAAAATTCTTCATTATATATCCAAAGAAAATCACTATCTACAGAAGCTATTTTTAAGTAGTTCTTTGCCAACAAGAATCTAGCACTTTGGCCTAACATAATCATATAGAACATACCTTGGATGAGGTTATCCTGTTTTAGGAATATCTCTCGGAGCCTACTTTGACCACAAGGGTTATACTTGAGATTAAACTTATCAAAACGATGGAATGTGCTCTTGTCAGCATGAACATCCAGAAGATCAACATTCAGATCATACCTATTCCAAAATAAAAAAGGAGGATTATACCAGGACTTTAAGATTACATGAACCATATTCAGGTGGATAATTATAAGAGAAGGAAAAGAAATTCATTACCCTGTCAAATCTAAGCTCTCAAAAACTTCTTTTAAGGTAAGATATGTCCCATCACGGAAAATTACAACCTGAAAACAAAAAAAGACAGCCAGTCACTGATATTTCATGCTTATTGATCAATCCGTTATCACCAAGTAATCAAGTAATCAATTAAGGAAACTTCCAATTACCTCCAACTAATGATACTAAAAAATTCTCCTCTTATTGGTATAATTTCAATTCTTCTAAGTTGGTAATGATACAGAATCAAGAAGACCATCCTAAGAAATTACTGCATCTGACTTCAAAATGGCATTTTCCCTCACATTTTTGCATGGTAATGTGTCCCGGCCAATAATATCTTTTGCCATGCCTAGGCTTCTTCATATCCGGTACTTAACACAGCCAAGCAACTTGCTGACCTCAATGATCTACACTTACAAAAAATTTAAAGATGGGTATATGCATTGTGCAGGAAGAATGGCCTGATTTATGCCACCAGATATCTATCTTCTACTTGTAGATGGAAGAGTCATTACTCATATCAATGTGTTCAACGCAAAGAGTATGTAAAAATTCACGAAATGCCACAAGCTTTAAAGGTTCCATTATGAGAAGCCAGCTTTCTAAAACCACAGTTTAGATCATTACACCATTCAGAAGTAATCTGTACCAAATCATAGTGCGGCACTACTTTCCAATCCATTTCCATTGACGATATATAGCACATGCTCAAGGATATCTACTCATGCATAGAACCAACAATGTAAGGCACGACAACAAATTGATACCTCATCAGGCTCTTTCCTCAACTTTGACTTTATGAATCTCAAAAGATGTTTCTGGTTCATGCATGCTGAATGATGAACATGAGTATCAACTTTTCTGACATTATAAAAGTCGCGGTGTGGAGCACTTTTCTGAGCGATAAATTCCCTGTCCGCATTAAGCATCAAATGAAGATTAAATTTCTGCACAGCACCCAAGTGAAGGTTTGTCAGAAAAATAATGATCATTAGAGAATTTTGGGGCAAAATATCACCGAATGTACAAGGAGAATGACATACTTGCTCTAGAAGAACTAGCCGACGATGGCACAAAGTTCTGACATTTCCTAAAGCTATAACTCGAAGTATATTGTGTAGATCTGTGAAGAAGGTTGTTGCATCGGCAACAGGGAAAAGCTCTTCCTTTGCTGAGGAAGAAAAGAGATCAAACATGCATGAATTCTCAAGAGAAGAAAAGAGTCTCCAAAGTGGTAGTAATAGATAGAAATCTTTTCTTGTTGGAAAGAAGAAGATAAATAGCAATGAAAAAGTCTCACATTCTTTATCCGGGTAGACATGAACAACTCCATCTTGCATTTCGAAATGATGCTGCAGCAAAAATGAATGCCATGAAAAAGAACTATAAGCTTCTTCTCGACTGAATAAACTAAGGGTGTTCAAATTGTAGAGTTCAAAGCTCATTAGTGGCTCACATCAGATTTTCCCACTGAAGTGTAAGAAAATGGTGCAGGATTAGGCTTCGGTGTGCTGGGGTCTGATATGACTTCCTTTTCCCAAGGAGCAATCGATTCTCTGAATACATACCGTCTTCGTAATTCAAGGCAATCTTGAATAATCAAATAGGAGTCGACTTCATCAGATGCTGGCACCTCTGGAAGAAAATAAAAATGAAATGGTTGAAAAATTTAAACCACCACCAATAACATTCCATATGCAGAATCATTGTCTTCAAAAACTATGACTACATTCCCATGAGTCAATGACCCAAAATAGCCATACATCTCTAGCAGTATAATGGTGGCAATTGGCTTATAGACTAATGCTTCAACCTTGATTTGTCAAAACTTACTGAAGTACTAACTAGTAATTCCAGTGTATAAAATTTCTTCATAGTCCCCCTCATAATTGCAGATTTCTCATCAAGCACAAACTCATGTAGCTTGTAACTGTTAAGAGTGCTGGACAGCTACTGCAATAAATGATGCACTTCTGAAGTAAAAAGTGACATCTTCAGATTACAAAACAGGACCTAAGCTTCCGGATCCCATCAACTTTCAAGAGACAAAAGGAAAATCAGAAAACAATGATCAGAATGGAGAGAACATGACATTGGCATGTCAAATGGCAGTAGCAACATCCCTCGGATAGGCAAAAGTTTTGTGAAGACACAAGAATTGGCTGAACTAAATATGCGGAATAGGAAGGCACTGCCTATGCCTCCATCAATGTGAGTACTCAAAGCAATTTAATGATAGTTAATTTACCAGATGATGTATGACAAGAAGAGGTATCTTTCTTGATGAGCAAGGAAGTCTTGAAAGGATTTTTTTTTTTTTCATCAATTGATGCCGTTAGAAAGCTTTTATGGGTTGTACGAGACTTCATCTTAATGAACTTTTATATCCTAGCATACAAGTTCCTAGCCAACCTACTCCTCTTGTGATCAGAAGTTGAGAAGCAACCAGATTAGCACAAGATGTTTTGATAATGTGAATATACCATTTGGAGTGATTTTAAGCCGTACAAAAGTCTCATGCTCCGGCTCCTTCCTCAATATATCAGCGGCAATAGGATCTGGCTGCACACCATGCAGGTCTCCAGATACACTATGAGACCTAATCATGCTTGCCGCCGCCATAGGTATTGGCTCACCATTTGGCAGCAAGGTTTTACCATCTGGTCCCTGCAATGATGATATTTAATACAAAATCTGAGCTTTGATTATTGAAAACAACCTTTGACGACATATATAATAATAAAGCACGCAATATGAATACTCATTCCTACACTTCCAATTTCACCATCAGCTATGGGCAATTGTTGACTCAAAGAGAAAGGAGCTAAGTATTTATACTAGATACAAGTGTAAAATCAGAAATGAAAGTAAATGAGCACTCGCCCACAAGTCCAAGGAGAACTTACGGCATTTCCATTCGTAAGGAGATAAGTCGTATCTAGTTTAGAATTATCAGTCATGTTATCTTCATCATCTGATCCTTCCAAGCTCTCAAAGGCACTAGCACTAGCAACAGGAGACTTCGGAGAAGTTGGTCTGATAAGACTCCCGACTCTCTTCACGGAAGAAGAAAGTGGAGCAGATTTTCCTGAAACAGAAGTGATAGAGAAAACTTAATGAAAGCCAGCCACAGCGATGGAATTTTAGAAGAAATTTCAAGCAAAGTTGGAAAAATGAACTTCAGATTTTTATGTAGAATGAAAGTACAATAGGCACACAACCAATCATGAGCTTCCACATGTATTCCAGCACATCTCTACTGGGATTTCATGGTTCGATATAGTCTCAATCTCGTTCATATGATGAGAAGAGTGACTCTTCTGTGAGAATGACTTGAGGAAGAAGACCGCAGATGACTTCCATAACTCTGTTAAAATCTTCCCCAACAGCTCAAAATGCACTTTGCTATGCATATCCTTTTCCAAGATTAATTTGAATGACGCAAACAAACAAACCAGAATCAACACCTATTTTTGGTTGCTTTTGTCACACCATCTTCAGTTCAGAAAACAAACTAGAACAATACCAAGACGTCAAACCATAAAACATCGGTTCAGCTATAACTACTTTACACTTCTCTTCAGATCCGACTTCAACAATTGTACACAACATCACAGCTTCAAAACAGGATTATGACATCCAATCTCAGGCAGCATGGTTGTACCATTCAATTAGGATATCTCTAACACAGCAACCAGAAATTTGAAAGCAAATTATTTTCACGAAACACCATTGCAGTAGAACAAGTAGACATTAGCAAAAGCTTTCCAGGTATCGTCCTTGTCACTATGCACACGCTGCCAAGCGATTGTTCCGGAAAATTCAACCGTAAATACCTAATAAATCGCTCTCAGCCCACCATTCTTCCCGAATGAACACGAGTGTAAACCGACGCGTAAGAAAGCAAAACACGCAAGGACTAAGGCGTTCATTCGATAATCACCTTTTTTCAATCAAAAAGAAGTAACCGATACGGTTCAGCAAGCAGAAAAAGATGCGTCAATCGCGCGCGCAAAAAAAAAAAAGGGCAGAGATTCGTGAAAAACCAACGGCATCGGCCGTACCTTCGTGTAGAGTCTGGAGCCTCGGCAGCCCCGCCGGAATCCCGTCCAGCGCGATCGGACCGTTGCACCGCTCGTCCCCGTCCATCCCGCCGCCGCCGCCGCCGGACATGGCGGTGACGTCCGGCAGCGACGCCGAGGCGCGGCGGTACGCGCCCCCTGCGCCGCGAGCCTCCTCCGCCGCCGCCGCGGCGCCGCCTCAGGTTCTGCGGGGACTCCTCCTCCGAGTCGTCGTCCCCGCGCTCCCGCTCCCGCTCCACGGTCTTGGCGAACTCCAGCAACTGGTTCAGGGTCTTCCGGTGCATGTAGTAGGCCGAGACGGCCACGAACGACGCCCCGACGAGGGCCGCCATGGCCAGGTGAAGGCTGTATGCGTCCATTTCCCCTCCCCTCCTCTCTCCCGGCCTCCACCCCCTCCTTCCTCTCTCTCTCTCTCTCTCTCTCTCTCTCTCTCGCGCGCGCGCGCGCTTCTTCTCTTCCGATTAGGCGACGGACGCGACGGACGCGACGGAAGCTCCAGATTCCGGAGAGGGATTTGGGGCGGCGCTGCTCGCGGCGAGCTGTGGGAGAGCAGAGAGTGCTGCGCTCTGGTTTAATCTCAATACCATCGGCGATATTTATAGGCAAAGATGGGAGAGAGGGAGAGGTAGAGGACAATGCTTTGGAAGGGGCTTTGCAGGGCTAAAGATCCTTTTAGGCCAAAACAGAGGTGTTGGGAACCACTTCGCAAAGCGCATGGGGAGATCCTGGCATTTGTAAGGCTAAGACTGCGTTTGGTTCAACATTTGTAAGGGGATTTGAGATCAATATAAATGCTGAAAGACTAAAGTTACTTTGGAAAATATAATTGTGTTTGGTAAATAATTTCAAAGATTTTGGTAAAATCTTTGAAAGCTCAAAGTTAGTTTTTATCAGCCAAGCTTTTTCGGTAACGAATCGAAAGTGCCCCACGAAATGTTGAACCAAACGCAACCTAAAAGCCCAACGCAGCCCCTAGGCTGTCTTGGACTTTCAGCATTCTCGGAATGCCTTATCACTGTTCATCTTCTTCTCTAGCGGCGCGGACAAGCTCGAGAGGCCGGCGATGGACTCGGCTGAAGTGGGCGAGGTCGCGACAACCGCTCGCGAGTCCCGGCGACTGTCGGCAAGTCGCGTCGCCGAGACTCAGCTCTGGGTCGCGCAACCTCGGGCGCAACCTAGATTTGGGTCGCCGAAGGTCGCGCGACCTCAAGCGCGACGCAGAGGTCACGCGACCTCAGGCGTGACCCAGATCTGGGGCTCAAGACTCGGGAAAATCTTTAAATTGTTTGGTTCAACTTTAAAGTCGGTTTTCACTTTTAATTTGCTTTAAATCTTTCAAATGCCGAACCAAACACAGCCCATATTCTCCTTACTTATAGAGGACTGCTTTTTGCTTCCAATTTATTTTTATTCATTTTTTGCTTTTTGCAATTTTCCATTTTTATTATTTAATCCTATTTTAAATTAACTTCCCCATGTAATATTCTTAAAATTTGGCCTCTTTAATACAACGATAAACCTTAAATGAATACACCCATCACCAATTTATCTTGAATATCATAAAAAAATTACAAATCAATATTATTTATGACAAACTTACCTCAAACAAATATATATATGATAAATTTATCATCACCAATTAATATCCTTATAATAAACAAAGGATAAAACTTCAAATAAAAGATATACTTATCAAATTAAATGTTAAGTGTCATTTAACTTGAAAATTTAATAGGAAAATTTAACGAATATTAATAGAGATGAATTTGTCATAAATGTATCAATTTAAGATTTTTAGTGATTAAAAAATTAATTTATAGTAAATTGTCATCAATATATTAATTTAAGATTTTTCTTGATAGTGACCCTTAAACTGATATCCCCTTTGAAGTATTCTTGATCTCAGTACATGGCCTCCATGGTAATTATCAATTGAGCTTTAATCTCATTAATTGTATTTTGGATTTTATTGGCTTAATTGGATTTAGCAATAAATGACTTGTCACTATTTTGGTTTGCCACGCTGTTACCAAAATTCGTCGCCATCCCTTTTTTATATTTGGGTGGAGTGGTGGGTGAAAAGATTAAAAGAATTATTAAAACAATGAATATTTTATTTTCCGGTGCGAGGCTCGCTTCGTACGGTCGCCGCTTTTGGCTTAACTTTTTGCAATTTGGTAAAAAGCGTCTTTGGAGTTTGCCTTGATCGCTGGGACACGGCGTCGATGGCCAGGGGGTTTGCATTTGCCTTTTTCCTATCCAGTAGAAAATAAGGAAAAAAAGAGTGAGAAAGAGACAACCTTTGGAAGGCCTAGTGCACGCGACCGTTCGTAGGAAGTGCGATATTTTGTTTTTGTTTTTGTTTTTGGCTTTTTTTGGGCAACAGGCATATCTGATCATGCGAAGGACGAGGTCCCTCGATGAATAGAATCTATCAAACGGACGGATCGAATCGAGATTCAAAATGATTGACTCTTGATCCGATTAGATTGCTGTGTCGGATGGTGATTTTTTTCCTTTTGGATTTTACGGCACGAAAAGTTGATTTGGAAAGGGCTTCGGCTTGAAAGCTTTGCTTAACGAAGGTCATGAAATATCCATGTTCTAATTAGGACGTTGCTTAGAAATATAGGAATGGTAGAACGAACAGATCGAGAGTTAAGTAGTTGAGATGATAGTCTGCTAATCTCGTGGATTTTTAATTTTTTTAGATATTAGTAAGCATGTTCTCCTTTACTAATTTTTTTTATTTTATTCCGATTCAATTTTTGTGTATCGGATTAAGACTTTCTTCGAGAAAAACAATGACAATTCTTGACTACTATTATGATCCACTTTCAAAATATGAATTCAAAATTATCAATGAGATTGAAAAGATGAGGAATATAGAATTTGTGATAATTATTATACATTTTAATAAGGAAGATGAAAGGTTCATTAAGAGTAAGGATGTGCAAAGAAATCGAGAACCGTTTAGACCACCCAAAATCGAACCAGATCAACTCGGAACCGACGGTTCTTGGTTCAAAGTGTGGAACCACCTATCCACGTACTTGAACTGGACTGATGTATGTGTGTACACGCTCGCGCTTTGAAGTTAAATGCTTATTGAAAGATCCCGACACAATTTAGTTAGATCAACACATTGATTTATTATATTCAAATTAATTTAAGTACAGTATTCATCTAAAAAGGCAATGGATTCACATTCACCTTCCTTGTAATTAGAAGCAAATATAATTGCTATGCATAATGCCCCTTGCACAATGCCTCATCACTGAACCTACTTTAGTCCTTACGATGCCTAACTTCCGCATAAATCAATACATCCTCAAGTGAATCTTGGCAAAGAATGAGCATTAGGATGAAACTATACATCCCCCTATTTGTCTGGTGAATCTTGGCAAAGAACAAGCCGAGCAGTAGAATGAAAATATGGCACGATCACTTACAATCCGTACTGCAGTGAAAATGAAACTGACAAGTCTTGCACCAGTTCCAAATGAAACTCACAATTTCTAGTGTTTCTAAGGAGAGACTTGTAGTAATCTCTCATGGAAGACATTGATCTTATTTGTGGCCGTTGAAATTTCATGGACTATGCCCTTCTTGCGTTGGTGGATGAAGTCCAAGGTAATGAGGACTGGTTCCCACTCGGGAATCGGACTGGACTAGTGATCCGGTTCTTGGGTGAATCTATGGAACTAACAAACTGTGCTTGGTTCGAATTTTTTGGAATTGATTCTAAGTGGGCAATTCTCGGTTTCAAGGTATGAACCATCCATCGAAACCATACACACCCCTAGTTGAGAGTCATATTAAATGTTATAATTACAAGTTTACCCATTTGTAAACTATATGCAATAATAACCCATTTTAGATTTTGGCACAAGCTTTTCATGACAAATTTGGCAAAGCACTTAAAGTCGAAGATCTTCATAATCGACTAGCATTAGTCGGTCAGATTAAGTTCATCTTTTCAATTCGGTCCAAGATAGATCGTCCGAGTGAGGACTAGAAATTTTTTTGGTCAAAAAAGAATTTTTCATTCGTAATTAAAATAGTACATGACAGAAAATTCCAAAAGTCATAACAACAAAGGAAGCTAGAGATCCAAAACAAACCATAAACCAAAAATCAAGGCATATCATTAAAGCATGATTGACATAGATATTCACAAGCTCGTCCTTTAAGAGTAGATCTAGGACTGCATCCAAGCAAAAAGATGGCGACTGTCACCTAATCACACTATCATCAGTGATAAACACATGCCAAAATCTCCATTTGTAGTTACAGATTTACCTTTTGGTAGTGTGCATTTAGGTTCGACATTCTCAATACTATCACTATATGGAGACAACATATATATGTTGAAAGAACTCATGTTTGATACCTATGAGAGTGAGCCATGTAGTTTATCTGAAGTGCAAAAGCTTTGAACTAAAACTCCAAATTTAACATTGAAGTTGAGGTAATCAACTTTGAAATAGAAGGCATAGTACTTATTAATTAAAACTCTAAACTCTAGAATTAGAGCAGAGAAAAAAGCTCCCATATATATGATCGAGAGAGCAAAACTCCTAGATCTAAAACTAGATGGAGAGAGTAAGAAAAAAAACACAAAGGAGTAAAAGGAAAAAATAACCAAGAGGGGAGGGACAAATCCCCCTCCATAGAGGGAAGAGATGAAGAAAGATTCAAAGAGAGGGGGTTGGGAGATGGTTACAATCTCCTGGACTAGAAGATTGACAAAGCCACATTTTCTCGTGGCCCGACTCGAACGTCATTTCGAATGAGAGTCAAGCCACATCAAGCTTCTCCCGAGCACAAGACCTTGTTTTTTCCGTCCATCATCGCTCGAATAGATTTCAATTTTGCAAAAGAAGCAAGCCTTGCACGCACCCGATACGCACTCATCGAATTACGCGGGTCTCGCGCGGGCGGGGCCCGCCGCGGTGATTCTAAGGCAGGTAAGAACTTGTCCATCTGATTAAGGTTAAAAAATGAGGAGCAAGGAAGGAGAAAGTAGAAAGGACGATAGCCCCTGAGGCCCTTGTCGCTTTAGGAACCCCAAAAAGGTGAGAAGGGTCAGGATTAGGCCAAAATTCTGTAGGCACTTCCTTTTGGAAGCGTTGCGGAATGTGGATTGACGAGTCGCTTTCGTTATCCGCACGATGCAACGTGGGCACGCGCACGTGTTAAAGAAGCACTCGCGGGCCGAGCTCCATTTCGAAGCATTGCCATTTCCTAACGCGTGGATGGCAGCATTATATGAGCGAGGCGATGCGCCGTCGATGATAATTTGTTCTTCATCTAGAATTTTTAACGAGAGCCGTAGAGACGCTAGACGATAAAAAAAGTCCCATAGAATAATATCTCGGATGGGGTCCGTGCTGAGCAACGGGACAAGAGCCGTGGGGAAACTCCTTTGGAGTTTGTTAGATTGCCTTCCGTGGTGCGATCTTGTCTCGGTTGATTAGAAAGGCGGAAATCCATTCCCCCCCTCTCTCTCTCTCTCTCTCTTTTTGGGAAATTCGACCGGGAGGAGATCAGATCTCGCCGACCGGCAAGAGAAATTGAACCGGCCAGCCCTTGAATTTGAAAAGAGACCTCGAAAATGTGGCAAGGAATTGAATCGCGACTCGAATCGAAAGGAAATTAGAGGTAGAATCGAAATATGTTGCGTTATTTACAGAAATGCATAATTTGACTTCACCAGATGACGCCTTTTTCTCACGTCTACGGAATAAATTAATTAGCCACGCTTCTTTAATGATAAGATAATTTATGAATATAATATAAATTGACGGTAAATAAACATTAAAATGACACAGAGATCCATATTTTTAAATAATTTCTGGAAACTTTAGTTTTTTCATAGGGTGAAAAGGAGGTTTTGTCTAGGTCAAGAAACATGAGTAACGCAATTTGCTTGCGATCATTATCAAGTCAATTAGAATAAAGATTAATACCATAAAAAAATTTTAATTTATATATTTATGACAAATTTACCTCAAACTATCATAACTAGTATACTTATAACAATTTTGCCATCTGTTAGCTTTCGTTAAATTTTACTATCAAATTATTGAGTTGAATGACACGTGCTAGTTGATGGGTGTATTAGTTTGGGGTTTTATTATCCATTTATCATAAATGTATCATTTTATTAATCCAATTTAGCGAAAATTAATTGAGAGTGAATTTATCGCAAATATATCAATTTGAAATTTTTATAGTCAACAAATTAATTTATGATAAATTTTGTTACATGTATACTAGTTTGTAGTTTTTCATGTTACTAACCCTAGAATAATGAATTGGAAATATCAAAATGTAGCAAAAAAGAAAACTTGCTAATTAGGAAAATAAGAAAAAAAAACACGGTTTGGTTTGTTCATGGCTAAATACCATCCTTAAATTATTTAGTTCCCCCGCTCTAAATGCGGCGACACGAAGAACGCGTTTCCAAGACTAGCATGATCATGACGAGTTTAAGGCCCTATTTGGCAAAAAGTGTTTTTATTTGAAACAAAAATTTATGTTTTTTGTCCACGGAACAAAAAACGAACGTAAACGTGTTTGTGGTAAAACTTTTATTCCAGGAATAATTTCGAGAAACACTTCTTTTTTCTTCTTTTTGTTTCTTTCCTTCTTCTTCCTATTGGCCAGTCGTCAGCTCGCCGCCGAGGGCCGACGATGGTTCGACGAGGTTGTTGGCCCTTATCGGCCGGTTGCCGACCATGGACGAGGCCAACAACTAGCCAAAAGGAAAAAGAAGAAAAAAAAAAAAAAAAAAGGAAAAATATAATAAAAATATTGAAAAATTAAAAGAAACAACAAAATTATACAAATTTAGCAAATGCATTTTTATTTCTGGAATAGAATTTTTTTGCAGTTATCAAACATATTCTTACGCTAAGAAATTGTTCTCGGGAGCAAAAATAAAAAAAACTATTTATGTTCAAAAATTGTTCTAACATAAACATTACCAAATACGCCCTAAAATGCCACTTTTTTAGATTTATTTAATTGGGTTTTCTCTAAAGAAAGGGATTAAGCAAAAAGACAATAGGAATTTTAACAATGAGAAGAAAGGTATTTCGGTATTTTCTTTTATTTTTTACACATGATGATGAATATTTTTTCCCGAAACTTTCTCATTGCAATTTATTTAAATTTTCTCATAACTTTACCATAAATCCAAAGGCATATGTTTGTGTATCCACGTGAAATTGAACGGACACTTCCCATAAAATAATCACAAGTGCAAAAGGATGACTAAGCAAGAGGAAAAATTAGAGGACATTAAAGATTGTCATTGAACGATGGGAAACGGTCATGCTTGGATGTGATTTTCCCAATAATAAATTATTTTAGGATTTACATATTCAGACAATAGAGATTAGAATATGCACAATATTTTTTAATTATTCTGACATAGTATCCACGCAGGCATGTCCCGAGTTCACGACCGGCTGTAGCCTGTGGATATAAAATTAAGAAAAATAATAAAAGAACGGCTTGAAGGAGCGACACATGTCCACCCCCAAAACCCTCTCTTCATTTATTTTTATTGATTTCGACCAAAAGAAAAAATCTATTTTTATTAATAGCGCTTTTGTTCTCTTTTCCTCCATCGTCCTTTTCACTAAATTATTTTTTTTTTCTCTTCACAGGATTGCTATCTCTCTTAAGCTCAATTTGTCCCATCTCACAGGTCGAGAGATTCTTGCTGGGGATTCTTATAAGATAATTTAATATAAATAATAATATAAATAATGTTAAAAAATACGAGAGTTCCTCAAGAGAATATTACTGGGTCGAGAATCTGACGGGCATCTTTGTTAAAAAAGCAAATTCCTCCAGAAAAAAAAAAAAAGAAAGAAGAAAATTCGAATTTTGACCTGCAAAATGCTTTAACAAATGTTAGAGAATGAATCAAAAGCAGTTCGCGGAAAAGCCATAATAAGCCCACTCGCACCAATGAAGTATCATTTGCTGATCTCAAAGGTCACGTCTTACAAAGTAGTAGAAGACCTAAATTTTTTTCCCCTTTGATTTGGCATGATAGCGACAACATTGTGATAAGAAGTTACTGAACAAGCTCATCTAAAAGTCGCACCAAAGTGTCGTTGATTAGGCCTTTGCCTATTATATAAAATCTATGTAGTTTTTATATGAAATTGATTGTCAGGTTGGACAAGCTTAGGCCGGCGAACCACCTAAGAGGGAAATCATGTGCCCATTTTGACCCTTTTCGATTGGTCAAGCTTAGATGGGTCTAATTGAGTCCATCGAACTACCTATCGAATGATCAGGTCCATCACAAAAAGGTACCATGAGGTTAAGGGATAATAAGAGTGTGCATTGATAACCATTTTATTTTTCACCAAATCTATTTTTCTGTTATTGGGAACAAGTTTGGAATAAAAATTCATTTGGTAATGCAATTTTATTTTATTTTTTAAATTTATGGGATAAATTTTTAGTTTAGAAATAGGTTTTGAACATAAATGAGAAGTGAAAATTTTCTATTTTTATTTATTTATGAAACATAAATGAAAAATAATAAAATCTTCTTATCACTCGCCCTTACTACTAGTCAGCCGCCCACCCACCACCACTAGCCACCGGAGAATAAAATTTTTAAATTGTTATCAAACACGTATTTTTCTATAAAAAAACTTGCTCACAGAAAAGAAATAGAAATTGTGTTCAAAAATAAAATAGTTATTATTCACGTATTAATTTTTTGAAAAAGATGAACATGTAGCCTATATAACCTCCGGAATCCCTACCCTATAACTCTTTTTTTTTTTTTTGTTTTGGAGGAATCGCTTTGGGCGATACGCACATGTGAAACTCGACGACGCTAAGCGGATGAACCACCACTTCGACGCCACGCGTAAATCACCTAATAGCCCGCCAGCCTCCATATCCTATACCTCTTTGGAACTTATAACGAGACCAAAGAAAGGGGAAGGACAAAAAATAAAAATAGAAGGAAAATGACTAAAGGGGACCCATTTTTTAAAAACCCAAAAAGCTAAAATAAAAATTAGCTCTATTTAAATGAAAAAAAAAAAAAGGAAAAAAAAAAAAAGGCGATGGCATATAATTGAGAATATGCGCCACTGTGGATGCCGGATAGTGGGGGGTGTGGAACTTACTTCTTTATTGGCCGCTGTCGCCCGCAATTGGGATATGGCTGAAAAAAGCAGCACAAACGCCAACAAGTGATGGACGGGTGGATGCGTGTCTGCGTGCGTATGATGTCCACGGAACGACATCGGATTCTCTCGGGACGATGGAGAACGACGTCCTCGGTATCTGTATCGGCAAAAGGCCCGAGGATATAAAGCCACTTCAAAAGAACTTGATCCGCATATACAAGTCCTAAATTAAGTCGCTCGAGATATTATTTGTCGAAAACTAGGGGCCTGCTTTGGATCGTTGGTTTCGTGAGTAGGGGCTGTTTTTAACCTACGGGATTGTCTGTGCCTATCCACTTTTGTGGCGGGCTATTGGATTGTATTCGTTATTTTAACGTATTAGTGCTTGCATGCGTCTAGTCTCCCTTATTGGTACACTATTTTTTATCAAGCTCTATACTTAGTTCTGTCTTCTAGTTGTTTTACATCTCATGGATCCTGAGGTTTGAGATGTGGCCTTTTGACTTCGTGCTAAGGACGGAAGGCCCAAGAATACAAGCCACTTACAAAGAACTTAACCGGGATATACATTTGTGACATCCCCATATTAAGTCATGTGAGAGAGTATCTGTTTTGACCTATTTCATATAGAAACTCATGATATTGTTATTTAGTGTATATGTGGGCACTTTTCCTATAAAGTCATTCATCTTGATAGAGTTCTCATCCAAGCATGCTTAACATTAGAGTTTCAATGAGAAGTATTGTCATTACGTCAAAAAAACATCTCACATGGATTAATCCTAACTTTACATATACATATGAGGAGCGCTCTCTTATGTTTGGTGTGCAATTTGATTTGTTCTTATCCCTTTCGCCAACCTAAAAAAAGCTTATCGGGAGATGTTTCTTGTCTGGGCCCTCTGGCCTCAACAAACACTTCCTACACTCACCAAATTGAGTCGTTACAGCATACTATTCACATGTTTGTCGTGTTCTTTATTTGCAACTAGGATTTTCTTAGTTCAAGCGGGGAGGTGGGCTGTCGAACCCTACATTAACTTTTCTTTTGCTTTCTGATCGATTTATTATAAGAAATGGTGGGGGTGAGTTGATTGTGGATGAGAGATTTTGTGCCCCAAAAAATCTCGTATTTTGATTGTAGCTATTTTAAAATTGAATAAAGCATTATGTGGAACCGGAAACTTAGATTGCTCGTTCTTTTTCTTTATGATGATTTGGGGCGCACGTGGGGCACGTGCTGTGATGCTAGTACGTGAAATAGAAAAAACACTTCGATATAGCTGGCCCGAGCATGGTACAAAACCTTTTAGGCCCAATATTGCACAAGTGGGCCATCTTTTGGGCCTGAAACATGAGGCTGACCATGAGGCTTTTTCCTTTTTTTTTTTTCCTCTCATTGTGTGCAAATTTTTCTCTCGAAAACTTTGATGGCCATAGGCGGTTCTGTCTAAACCTAGAGAAAATTCATTGTTTAATTCTTAGAAAACATAGTATGATACCGACAAAATCAGACCAGCAGTGCACGTATTCTAAAAATAAACAATTAAATGAATTCACGGTCATTGTGAAAATGCCATTAACAAGATCTCATTGAATATAAACTTTGCTTAAAACTGGTATAACTATAACATGAGAAGTCAGAATATTAGTTACATAACAAACGTGCATTCATTGTGCTTGCAATGACTATGGCCTCTTAAAAGGGCAAGTTGGGTCAAAAATGATCAAATCTAAATAGATCTATTTAACCAATTCTCACCAATTTTCATGCAATATAAATATAATGATCAATATCTGACTTGATTCATACCTAATCAATAAATGACTCTACGTATATTGTTAAAACACTTATATATATATAACCTAATATACAAAAACACCTATATTATGTTTAAATTTATTTATGACCAATTATTTAATCTAACTAATCCATTTATTATCTATGTAACACTCATATGGACTAAGAAATGGGTCAATGACCCATTTTTACGTATCTACTTTTGGGAGAATCGTTAACATTAGTGCATCTTCGATGCACCTTGGTAGTACTAATATATATGAGAATCTTTAATTGACTAGCTATAAATAGTTCCACATATCACGTGACAAATGATTACTCTGGACTTAAACCGTGATTCTCAAGTTTCCGAGAATGGTATCTACGCCTCGAGATATGCGAATATCCAAGAATTTGGTTATTATAGTTTTGCTTATTTGTTTGGTTAAAATGTATAGTTTTGTTTATTTGTTTGGTCAAAATGGTTACCAAAGTTTAAACAATGCAGAAGGCCAATAACAACGCCCTACCCGGGAATCAACTTGGCTCACGACTTGAGGACGGGCGCCCGCGCACGCGCGTCCGACTGCGCTTGTCCGAACCCGACCGCCCAGCCAATCGCGCGCGGGCCACGTGACCCGCTCGCGCCACTGTCCGAGCGCGTGGTGGTAAGCACCGTAGACAAGCTCTCCCCTCTCCGATTCCAGCAAAGGATTCTCGTTCGCAGTCGGGACTTCGTGCTATCGGTTCGGTTTTGTTCGTACTGTCCCTCGCTTCCGCTCGGCTGTCGCAAAACCTCCCGCACTCCCCCTTATCTCCGTCTTCTTCTTCTTCGTCTTCTCGAGGCGTTCCGGAGCTCCTTCCATGGCGTCCGTGCTCAACACCGTCGCGGCCGTCGCATTCACCGGCGGCGCCAGCGCCGGCGGAGCTCGAGCTCGCGCTCGGAGCCGGCTGTGTCCGGCGCCTATCTCCGTCTCCTTCACCCGTGAGTCCCCTGCCGTGAGGATTCCAACGAGGACTCGCCGGCGATTCTTTGTCTTCATCTTCGAATCGGATGTTTGCGAGTGTCGTTTTGATTGCCTGTGCGGAACTGTGGCTGTGCTACAGCAGTTCATTCGTTAGTGCGCCTGATTGATGTCGCGAATTGATGTTTTTTCCTGTGCAGGGCGGAGGCTTACCGTTAGAGCTGCGGAGACCGATACGAACGAAGGTTGCCTGCCAAATCTTTTTTTTTTTTGCATATTCGTAGTTTCTGTGTGCGTCGAGTTTCGCGTTTGAAGAGATGTGGATGGGTTTCTCAAGTTGAATGTACTTGGCAGTGAATCCTCAGGTTCCAGACAAGGCGCCGGCAAAAGAAGGTTCCAGCTTCAACCAGCTTCTCGGCATCAAAGGAGCCGCGCAAGAAACCGTGAGTCTCCGCGTGCTGAATGTTTATTTATTGGATGACGGCCAGTGTGAATCCTGCTATCAGAGTGAAGTCTTGATTCAGTGACTTTTGATTGCGAACTGTATTGTGATGCCTAGAAGTAGTTGGATGTTCAGAAATTGTTTGCTTCATTGTGTTCTTTCTTCAAGAATTTATGGGAATAAGATAATTAGGTCATATCTCAGCTAGTGTCGGAACTAAATACTGCAAGATGAACCTTTCAGAATAAATGGAAGATTCGCCTACAACTTACGAAACCTGTCACTTGGCCTCCATTGGTCTGGGGAGTGGTTTGCGGAGCTGCTGCTTCGGGTATGTCTAGCAGACTCATAGTGAAGTTGTTAACACCTCAAGTACTTATTGCTATCTTGTCATGCTAATTGTTATCAAAGATGTTATCTTTACCTACACGTGGTTCTCATATCTCTAAACTCCTTCAAGAGCAGTTTACATTTGTATTTTATGTGGAAAGCTCTTACGTGCATCTTTAATGTCCCTGCTCTGATGAATCCATAGTTAGAGTGATAATGGTGGTCTCTGATCATGTCTTATACTGTGAGACATAAAGAGCATTTGAAAGCGGTTTTCAGAGATTATTCATCGCTGTGAAATCGAATAGCTAATGCCTCTGTCCTGATCGAATAGCTAAGTGCACAAAAAATTTCCGACATTTTGAATCGTGTTCTCCAGTTTTTCTTTGATCACTTCTCCAAAAGTTCAATGTAATGCATGAAATGGAATCTATCGCTGACTTTTTATTGTTTGTTCCCTCATTATATATCAAAAGAAAGGGAATAGACATGTTAAACATCAAGCTGATGCAAGGGCTCATTTATACAGTTTCAATTTCTTTTTACATCTTTAATTAGTTATAATCTGATAGAAAAACCTTTCCGGTGATCCGAAGAAAATAAGGAATTTCACCTTTTGATGCCGTCCAGACAAATGAACTCTATTGAATCACAAGATGCCGCAAAAAAATCAATTTGAGTAATTATGCTGGAACTTGAGCAACTATTTGCAAATTGCAATAACTATATCATGCAGGAAACTTTCATTGGAATCTGGAGGATGTGGCCAAATCAATTGTTTGCATGATGATGTCAGGCCCATGCCTCACAGGCTATACACAGGTACCTTTTGAACATTTGAAATTCATCAAAACATTGAAACAATATGTTCTCGAACTCACAGGATTTATCTTTCTTCTCACATGGAATCTCTAGACAATAAATGATTGGTATGATCGAGATATTGATGCCATTAATGAACCTTATCGTCCAATTCCATCAGGGGCAATTTCTGAGAATGAGGTTTGTGATTTCACCAATTGAATTATATCTGGAAAAGGACAACAATACCATGTTATCTGACTAATACTTTTTATCAGGTTATTACTCAAATCTGGGTGTTGCTCTTAGCAGGCCTTGGCTTGGCTGGTATATTAGATGTATGGGTAAGTGATTTACTTTAGTGCCAAATTGTTTCAGTTTCCTTTCTTTTTAAGTAGAACAAATAATGGTCAGTTTCTGAATCCATGTTTTGTATAGGCAGGGCATGATTTTCCCATAATTTTCTACCTTGCTGTTGGTGGTTCATTGCTGTCATACATATACTCTGCTCCACCTTTGAAGGTAGTTCTTCAAGTTATCTTTTGCTTTTGTCTCTCTTTAATGAACTGATATGTACCTTAGCTGTTGTTCCTAAGTGAGACGTCTACATGGTTGCAGCTGAAGCAAAATGGGTGGATAGGAAATTTTGCTCTTGGAGCAAGCTATATCAGTTTGCCGTGGTTTGTACCTCTCTTTTTGGCCTTTCAATTTTTATGTTCATTGACACTAATAAACAGACAAGAATCACCAAGCTTGGTTTATTGTTGTCTGATTTTGTGTTAACTCTTTGTTACATCAAAATAGCAACTTGATTTGGCTATGAAAATTTAACATACTTTTTTGGTTGGATTTTTTTTTTTTGGTCAGAGAAAATTTAACATATTCAAGGGCTTCTATTTGTAGATGGAAGAGCATTCAAGAAAGTACTTATAGTCTTGGTTATTCTAAGTAAATTATGAGGGATTGGCTATCCAAAAAAAAGCCAATGCCTTGAGTAATGGAAAAGATGGGTAAACATGGAAGTCAAAAAGGTTTATGCGGAGACTATATGTAGCTGTTAATTCCCTCCATGATTTTGTGTTAAAACATGATGGACAATAACTTGCTTTTACAGTCACCTCACAGCATGTGGGGGAAGAGTTAATCATCTTTATTAGGTACATTCTGATTTAAGTTAGCAAGTTCCTGTTATCTTCTGGCTGATAGGTGGGCTGGTCAAGCTTTATTTGGGACCCTTACACCTGATATAATCGTGCTGACCCTACTGTATAGCTTAGCAGGGGTATGTTTCCTTGGAAAGTATTGCCAAGTGCAGTATGAAATCTGTATTTTTTTTCTTTTTAGGTAACCAGTACTTATTGGCAACCATAGTTTACTGTTACATTGTGCTTTTCTCAGCTGGGGATTGCCATTGTAAATGACTTCAAAAGCGTTGAAGGTGACAGGGCAATGGGGCTTCAGGTATTTTTTGTACTTATTGTTGTACAGTTTTTGAGGAAACTCTGCTTATGTAAGCAATGGTAAACATCCTTAAGATTTTTTTTTTCCACAATCTCTTTGCTTTGAACAGTCCATTCCAGTGGCTTTTGGTGCTGAAACTGCAAAATGGATATGTGTTGGTGCCATTGACATAACTCAACTATCTGTGGCTGGTACATCATCAATTCTCAATAACTTTTTAGTTTTTAATCTGAATATCTTTTTTTGCTGATATTGTTATTTTGACTCAAATTAATAGTGTCATGCATGTAGATCAGTGCACTATCTCCTAGTACGATTTTCAGAAGGATGGCTGATACTGTGAAATATGAACTAAGATTTGTTCTGTTGTGCTGTTTTAAATTGGTCAAATAGTCAACTTTTAACTATTAACAAGATGGATCAATGCAAACAGTCATCCTGCTGTGTTAATGCTAGTCCTCAATATTTGTAGTACTCATTTCGAACTGGATTTTGACGTGGTTTAATGTGATTATGAGCATACAATTTCATTCAGTACATCACAATGTGGGAGAGTTGTTATGTCAAAAGGGAGAAGTTCCAAAAATATTTAAGCTCTTTCTGGTAAACGTTTAAACAGTGTTTGATTTTATTTTTTTGTTCCCTGGAATTAAAAAAAAATCCATTTGGTAATATTTTTGTTCTCTTGTTCTAAAGAATAAATGTGGAACATAATCACAAAGTAAAAAGAAGTTGTTGCTTTTTTCCCGAGAACAAGTCCAAAATCAAGGCTATAAATATTTTTCTCTTTTTTTTTCCTTCTTTTCCTTTTCTTCTTCTCCTTCTTCATTTGGCCAGTGACCTCGTTGGAGCATCATTGGCCATTGCAAGGGCGGCGTCACCTGGCCGTGGCCCAGTGAGGTTGAACCTTACTGAGCCAAGGCGAGGCTCGACCGAGGAGGCTTGGCCTTTGGAGCTGGTGATGCTTTGACGAGGTTGCTGGCCAAAGGAAGGAGAAGAAGAAAAGAAAAAAAAAGAAGGAAAAAAGAAAAATGTAATAAAATTATTAAAAAATTGAAAGAAATTTTAAATCACAAGAGAATTTGAGGGTTCTACCAGACGCATTTCTATTTTGGGAATAGAAATTTTGGACCAAACACCTTCAAATGCTTAGAAACTCGCCTAGGGGAACAGAATAATAAAAAAAGAAAAACATTTCTGAGTAGAAATTATTTCTGAAAATAGAATGTTTACCAAATAGGTCCTTATCGGTCATTCATTCTTTCTATGTAGTGTATATTGCTCTATACCAGTGTGGCAAAAATATGTCTGCCTTACAAGCACTTTCCATTAGTATGTTATATTCTTGAGTTAGGAACTTGTCTAGCAGCAATCAAGGTCGAACAGACTGGTGAAATCAATATACTAGGACCACATCAGGTATTTTTGTACCATTTGACAAATTCGCTGATCAATAAGTGGGTCAGAATTTTCTTATCATTTGATTCAGTGATTCCATTGGACAATTAAGAAAATTAGCTTATATGTGACCCATGAGAGTGATCTGAATGAGATTATTGAACTTAGATCATTTTTGGTCCTTGGTAACTTTAACTGACAGATCATTAGTGTTGAGATTCTTGAGAAGAAATAGGTTAATAATTTGAACAAAAGGCTATGTTAGGGTCCATTTGTTAGAATAAGGTACCCAGAAGGAAAAACATGTTTAGGAGTTTAATATAAACATAGTGAGGCAGAGATATGGCAAGAAGGATTTAACCTTTGAATCTGCTTCCACTGTCGCGGAGTCAAACTATCTGTGTTGGGCATGGGAGTACTTCTAAGAATTTCTGATCTTATTTAAAAATATATGCTCCAGGTTATCTGCTTGGGGCTGGTAAACCATTCTATGCTTTGGCTCTCCTAGCTCTCATAGCTCCACAAGTTGTTTTACAGGTAAATACGTATGTATTAAAGTTGTGAGACATTGTATCTTGACAGAGATGATGTTCCTTTGAAATGTTTTTTTCTAAGCAAATACTAAAAATATGTTCATAAATTTTCCACTTCTTTCCTACTGAAATGAGGCCTAGCTAGCCTTTAGTGTTCATGTCCAAATAAATGTTCTAGGCCTTCTTTTGAAACTAATTCTACTTGGAAGATTGTCTAAACTTTCTTCCTTGCAAAACCCACTCTCTGGCATGAGTTTAAATGGAAGTATCAGTTTATCCACCTCGCAGTGGTTCCAATGCTTTCTTATTCTTTTGCATGTGCTTAGGTGTCATAGCTTCGCACAAATAACTGTATTTTGCCAAAAATGCTCTGCAGGCATCAAAATGTTACATATCATCTTTTTGAGAACTGGTCATTTTGATTTAACTCTAGATAGTGGTTTGCTTATACTTCTCATTTTGGTGCAGTTTCAATACTTTTTGAAAGACCCTGTGAAGTATGATGTAAAGTATCAGGTATTGTTTCCCTCATCCGTATCATCTGAAATTAGGAAAAGATTTGGTGAATTGAGAAACTAAATGGTATATAAGGGTGCTTCGGTTGTTTGACTGTTCTCTAATAGTTTTGTCATTCTACAGGATTGTTGTTATTCCTGTCAAATGACATAGACATGTATCTATCTAATATCAGTGCTTTGTCAACTTCCGTGATTAAGAGTATTACGATTTCTAATGTCCTGAATGTTTGCTGAGAATGGTAGTGAGGTCACTCAACTCAGCATCGAGTTCCCAGAGCTATCAATGTCGTCTTGTGAACTAATTTGAGCACTGGATATCATTTTGTTAATGACTGCAGTTTTTAACAGCCATCTATAGCACATTGTGGATAGTAATTCTTATATAGAGTGACATTTTTAACTCAACTACTGCATCTGTGTAATAATTTCAGGCTAGTGCACAGCCATTCCTTGTGCTCGGTCTGCTGGTCACTGCTTTGGCAACCAGTCACTGATCACTCTCTTGTCCATGACACCCACTATCACAAGGTGCGGGAGTCCGCATGGAGGAAGAACCAGCCACTGATTTCTCACGAACAGTAAATTCCGGTGAACTAGAAAAGGCTCAGTGCTTGTTTGAAATGATTTCCAGGTTTCCTCCAACTGCGTCATTTTCTAAAATTGAATGCACTCTACAACGAGTGATTTTCTCTATGTTTTGCCTGCGTTGGCATTATGATTCATGGGTTAGGGTTCGCCTTTGTGGATGTAAATTTGTCTTTTCTTCCTGTGATATGGGACTTTCTTCTTTTGCTTTGTTCCTCATTTGGGATAATGACAGTACACCATTGGAGTTGACTTTATCAGAACTGGCCAGTACCGTGGAGGAGACACTTGAGACCGTGTCTTATGATTTTCCATGTTTAGAGCCCTGGAAGATTGGCACAGTATTGCTACACTTACATAATTCTAGTTTTTCATTTTGTGAATGCAAGCCAAATGGAAACCTGTTTGAACATTTAAGTTTGACTGAAACTCTTGTCTGCCATCACACTTGATACCTAACCTGGACATTGGATCATCGGTTCACCTGGTCTCAGAATCAGTATTAACCAACTCGAGCATGAACTGCAATGTCTATCTCAATGAAATCCTCAGCCAGCAGTTCCCAGCACATAATCGAGATATTGAGTCTTTGGATCCAGTCTACGACTTTCATGAAATTTGACATCATATCAATTGTCACCTCCGTCACTGTACTTTTGTTGCTGAAAGCGGTTTGTGGGATTTAGACAGACACTTTATCTCCTTCTTACCAAAAGAGTTGCGGCTGTACGCCTTGAAAAACGCAGGGATTCATTGGATCTGGCCGTGTAAATAGACATTGCAGAGTCGACTCCAGAATCTTCGACTGAGAGATTTCTCACCTTATGCGGTAGCAAAGACAAAGCAACGCTTTCATTAAGGACCTGCCCCAGTCCCCTTTGTTCTTTTCACGTTCTTCCCACTAATTAGCGAGTAAGGGGATAGGTACTAAATATCAAATTCAGAGTATAATCAATGGTCTGAAGCACCACCTCGAGGCTGGAGGACAATGGTTGACAGATTACTTCTTCAGGCAGTCTAAAAAATTCAAGTATCCTGAATGAAAAGTTCGAACTATGTAAAAGGCATAGACCCTTTCCGACGCACATCATCTGTTTCGATCAAAAGCCTAAATTAACAAGTAAAACTTGTGATTCTATCGCTTTTCGAGTTCTATCCCGACATTTGATAAATCTTCTTACAATGATACATGTTGAAAGCTAGTTTTCCTTCAAGACTGACGACATGTAGAAATAGGTCAAACTGGGACTTTTTGAAATACAATGAGTTTGTCACATAGGTTACTGAAGTTCTTTTCTACTCTGTCAGCATAGGTTTGATTTTAAACAAACTCAACTATCTTTACCGAGTCAACCTTAACCTTAATACTAGCACTGCCAATAGCCAACGATAGATCAGCTTAGTTCCATGGACAAATTACTAAGCTTTTTCTCAAAAGTAATGTCGACAGACCGATGAAGTCTATAGTTGAAGTATCAGCTATGGTGAGCGTGGAACTCAAAATGAATCAATAAGCAATGTCCATGCTTTTTATTTTATTTCATCCCTGTCAAAACTTTTAGAAAGCTTACCAATTGGGGAAATCATGTTTTTACAATTCAAAATCAATGATAACTGCGTCTAGCTAGATGGGGTTCATCTAGATAATTGAAAAGAAGATAATCTAATCAAATAATTGACTTGACTACCTACTAAATGGCCACAGACGATAAAAAAGACTAACGTCAATCAATGACTAGACCGGTGCATCTCTGAGAAATTTCCTCTCATAGAATCCGATTACTTGATCCGCGACAGCCCACATAATGGCCTGGCCGGGCGGGATTCTCATGAGCCGAGGCAGGAGTCCCTTCCACAGAGCAAGAAGTCCTTCCTCTTTAAAAATTGTTTGGATGGCATGAACCATGCCCTTGTACTTCAACTCTCCACCATGTCGACTTTGAGCCATCAACCTCGTCTTGACGACATCGAAGGGCCCAGTGCACACAGGACCTGCAGTTCCTGCTAGGAATCCAGAAATCATGGACTGCCATGGTTGGAGGACCTTGCCATCACCTTCATGCTTCTTCCATAATAGTACATCGAAAGCGTTCTTCGCCGTAAACATAGCGGCTTGGTTGGTCCCATTGCGCATGACTGTAGGTGCAGCCCCTGCCCACAGCCCACGAAGGCCTTCTTCACGGATAATTGTCCGGGCACAATGAATAGGACCCTTGTACTTTAAAAGCTCCGGACTTAAACCTCTTTGTTGCTGCAGCCTGATTTTAACAACCTGTCAGTGATCTCATCAGTTAGCTACCATGCAATACATGTAATTCACAGAACAACTTGTCAAAATAATTATTACACAGCATGAACCTTTTGGCAATAAACCCAAATACAACACCACCAAAAGCATCTGCATTTACCAATTGTTAAAATTTAGTGTTGCTACATATTTGTTTAATCCAGGTGAACTTCTCAATCTCTGTAGACAAGCAAATAATGAGTCTGGCCCTACGAAAGAACCTGCAAAATTTTTATGCACTTTACTTTTACATGAATATGGCTAATTCTTTCCTCACTCATTCTCCATAAATTTGATGCTAATTTCAAAGGAAAAGAAAGTATCCATATTTCTGTACATCTTGGTGATGGAATAAAAGCAGTAGGAAGGATTATTTGGTTACAATCCCTTCAAGTTTTAGAGGAGATGCAGCCATCCTAGCATGCATCCCAACGTAGTTGTTTTAACACCATTGGCAAGGATCCTCTTTGAGCCCCTCCATTTCCCTTCCGTTGAGGCATAAACATCCTTTCTAAAATACTATTTCTTTTTGCCTCCGCTTCACCATACCTCACTAGCTTTTGTCAAATATAACATCTAGCAAGCAAGGTAATAGAGCACGACCACGTCAAAGGATAAAGAGTCCACCATCTGTTTCTTTAAATGTGGCCTCTTACCAAGAAGCAAGGCTATGCTAAAAACGATACGTAGAGGAGTTGGGAAGCGAAGATTAATGAAATTTACCATTCTTAAAAGCAACTTTAAGGCCTACAAGTTGCTAACCCAACTCTCAGTCCCAAACGTTGGCTCAAGCAACAACAAGCATAAATTCCGCAACAGAATATAGTGAATTTGGCCCACCTATGGAGCATTACAATAATCCGTTCAGATTGACTCGTTCAGATTGACTTCCATCGTCTAAATCTTCACCGGAACTACACTTGAAAAAGAGATGGCACTTTTAAAATGAAAGGAGTAAACCCCTGCAAGGATTTTAGAAGAGAAAAGGCATTGACTCAAGCATTGACTCCAATTTTATAAGACAACGCTGCAAAAGCACCAAGCATTGACTCAAGCCTTAGCTTTACCTCCATTTGAATTGATGACATGCAGCAGAATCAAGATCCCATTTTTAAACTACAAACAACCAAAAATTGAGCTCATCTAAACCTCTCAGCCATAACACAATTCCTAACAAATAAGCCCACACAGCAAACCGAGTTCCCCAGCATCAACTCAAACCCCAAGCAATCGCATTCCCACTTCAGGCCGCTAACCTCGAATGGAGTGACGATCACGAGCGCCTCGAGCACCCCGGCGCCGAAGCCGGACAGGAGCCTGGCCCTGTTGGTGAGCTTCCCGGTCTCCGGGTCCTTGAACGCCGACTGGAGCACGGCGTTCGACCACATCCGGAGCGTGTATTTGAGCGTCAGGTGGGTCGCGAACGGCGTGAGGCCCTTCCAGAGGGCGCGGACGCCCTCGGTCCGGGCGATGGTGGCGCCGCAGTGGGCGATCCCCTTGTAGGCGCCGGACTTGTCGAGCTGGAGCCGCGTCTTGATGACGTCGATGGGCTGGAGGCAGCAGGCCTCCACGGTGCCCCCGAGCGAGCCGGAGATCGCCTTCATGTAGGCCGGGATCGTGCGATTGCGGTCAGGATCGGAGGAGGGTCGCGGCGGCCCGCTCGCCATCGCAGCCGCCCCGGTGCTCGGTACAAGATATGGGTCGGGCAGAGCTCGGCGGTGGTCGGCTTATATAGAGAGAGACAGAGAGAGAGAGAGGAGTCGAAGTTCGTCTTCTCCACTCCTGCGTCACTCCCTCTCTCTCTCTGCGTCTCTCGCCGCCGGCGGTGTTGACCTCGGAAGCTTCCGGGACCGGCGGAGATGGAGTGCGGCGAGAGAATTTCGCTAGCGAATTTCGAGTGGTGAAGTGAGGAAGGAGACAAGAAGTGATTCGGGTTGGGCGACGGTCCGGTGGCAAGAGCTGCCCACGGTCGCGGCGCTTCCTTTCTTCGCATTTGTCTTGCCTTTTCCCTACTCCTTACTGACGGACCATTGGTTCCAGGGTGGCTAGGTTCTAACCTGCCTCATTGGAATCCTGGATTATTCTTCTTGTCACGGAATTTATCATATTTTTTGGAAATAAATATATCATCAGTGTCAAAAGTTACCTACGATATTCACTTTAGTGCCAAGCTGATGTGTCTTGCTGAAGAGTATAGTAAGCATTTAAATAATAAAATAACGCTGTTTGGTGTCTCTTCCCCAATTCAAAACCCTATATCCTAAATCTGCCGGATAATCTCGGCCACCGCCACCTTCTTCGTCCTCTTTTCCTCCCTCGCTGTCCTCTCCGCCGTCGCCTTTGGTGCCACCAAGCACTGCCACCTCCTCCAATACCTCGACGAGTTCAGCGACCGCAGCGAGCAAGTTGCCATCGAGCCCTCTGCCTCCTTCGAGAACCTGCGCCTCCGCAATGCCTAGGTCGCCCTTCAGGCCCTAAAGCAGGCCATCCTCTCCAACCCCAACAACTTCACTGCCAACTGGGTTGGCCTCGACGTCTACGGCTACTCCAACGTCTTTTGCTCCCCCGCCCTCGATGACCCCGGCATCCGCATCGTCGCACCTCAACCACGACAACATCACCGGGTACCTCCTCGACGAGCTCAGCTTGCTCGCCGACCTCGTGCTTTTCCACCTCAACTCCAACCGCTTTTGTAGTAGCATGCCGCAGAAGTTCTGGAACCTGAAGTGGTTCTTCAAGTTTGATCTGAGTAACAACTGGTTCGCCGGGAAGTTCCTGAGGGTCGTGCTGGAGCTCCCGGCGCTCAAGTTGTTGGATCTCCAGTTCAACGAGTTCGACAGGTCGGTCTCGCGGGAGCTCTTTGACAAGGATCTGGACGCCCTTTTCATCAACGACAACCGGTTCTGGTTTGATCTGCCGGATAATCTTGGCCACTCCCCGGTGTTGTTTTAAAAATTACGATGTTTTCCCTCGTCCTTCCCCTTCAATCGCCCACATCCCTTGCCTCCGCCTCCATTAGTGATGGGCCAGTTGCCGTCCTCGATGGCCCCCGCGCTTAGCGGTTGTAGCTCTAGCCCTAACCTCGACCTTGACGACGGCCACTCGGCGGCCAAGTCGAATGCCGTGATCTCGCTCAAATGTGAACCTCATGTCACCAAGCAATGGCGGCCGAGCGAGCTAGGTCGGCGTTGGGCGAGGATTGGACAAAAAACCCTAATTTCAATCTCCAAATATAAAAAAAAAAAAAAAAATCCCCAAATGAGTTGTGCGGCATCGTTTTTATGAGGCCATCCCCTTAGGATGGCAAAACAATGTCATTTTCTTAAGGAGGACTGAAAACGATGTCATTTAAAAGCCATGTCTTTTTTTTTAAAATTTTAAATATAAAAATCATGTAGTCATTTTATCCGGAATTTATCGGTGGTGGCACCAAAGTTATTGTTTTTCCTCCGATTTGGCACTTAAGTAATCCGATTGAATTTTTAGCACCAAAGTGAGCGCCGTACATGACTTTTGGCATTGATAATGTACTTACCCTTATTGTTTGGGTCCAAACTTCAAAATCTATATGAGAATTTGTTTTTCTTTCGTTCCCTCATCTCTCTCTTTATAATTTCCCATTTGGTGCACTAAAATGATAGGAGTAACAAGACGGGTCGAAGTAAGAGATAAACGAGAATGAGCGAGCAAAGGCTAATTGAGAATGAGCATGGGTTGCGAGGTTCGAACAAGCAAGGGGGAGCCGCAAGAGGAGGAGGGTGAGTTGTGAGCGAAAGAGAACTGTGAAGTGTTTGAGTGAAGTTGGAGTGAAGAGAGAAAAAGAGAGAAATAGAGAGACAAGATGTCAAGAAAACGAAAAAACCAAAGTTTTTAAGCTTATGAAATCAGTTCCAAATTCAGTTCGATTGGTCCAGTTGCTAGTGGGTTCTTCATTTGGAACTAGGAACTTGATTGATTCCAATAGAAACTTTGAACTAGACCGGTTTTCAGGATAGTCCAATCTGATTGCACAATCCTAATAATATTGTAAATCATAATCCATTGATTAAAAGTGTGATTCCGTTTGAGGTTGGAGGAAAATACAAATCCGACAAGAATGCTCAATAATAGGATGGATTTTGGATTTGCATATTTGATGCGAAATCCCGATTCCAACCTACTGGAGAAATCTAAGGGCATGAATGATAACTATTATGACTAGAAATGGATTTCTCAAATAAAAATAGATTTTTCTATTTTTATTTTTGAATAAATCTCTAAGTAAAAATACGTGTTTGATAATAACAAAAAATTCATATTTTTGAAATATAAATTCATACAAAATTTCTCCTTCTAGATGGTGGTGGACTGTAAGAGACAGTTGCTTGCAACCAGTAGTGGAGGGTGGCCATGATGGTGATTGGTAGCGACAACGGCGGTCGATGGGTGGCTAGCTAGTAAAGAGGAGGAGCGATGAAAAAAGTTTTTATTTATCATTTTGTTCCATAAATAGAGAATTGAAAATTTTTATTTTTCATTTCTATTCCAAATTTATTTATGAACTAAAAATTTATTTTAAATAAAAAAATGAAATTACGTTCTCGATATAATTTTTATTCCAAACTTATTTTTGAAATAAAAAAATAGTTCTGGAATAGAAACAAAATGGTTATCATATGCGCTCTACGTATTTGGAATAACCCAAGTGTTTCAAAAAAATAGAATATATATAGTCTGAGTCAACCCCAAATTTGTATGCACAATTGTTTACATGGAACTTGATGTTCAATTGGTTTTTCCTATATAAGTCTTTAAGAATGAGTGTATTGGAAGTTTTAAAACTTGTCATGAGAGTGCAATCAAGTTCTAAAATTTTCTAAAATTTTCAATGTACAATTAAGTTTTAAAATTTGTTATGAAGTGCGATTGAATATTAAAAATTAATAAAATACAATTAAATCTAAAAACTTATCGAATTAGTCTACTTAAGTTCTTTTGTTAATTGTATTATTTGAAAATTTTTTGACTCGAATATACTTTTTTGATAAGTTTTATAATTTGATTACACTGTTTGAAAGCTTCAGGATTCGATTGTACTTTCATGACGTGTCTTAAAATTTGATTATGAATAAGCTTTGAGATTTTAGTACATTTATTTTTTAATCATGAGATCCAGTCTGCTGCGAAGGGTTTGGACTATCGTGGGAAGTGCTTGAATGATAAGGTCCGGCTCCAGTTGCAGTTGTATGTCCTTCTAGCCAAAGCAAAAAGCAAAAAGCAAAAAGAGTTCCAGATGTACGTTCAGGAGCTCCAGGCAAGCGGTCCCGCCCACCCCTCGAGAGGATCTATCTATATATAATCAACATTGGGACATGCATTAGAACGTGGGTTCCTCGATTATCGATCTGCAAGCGTGACCGCATCGCCCCTGGGGATTTGATTTCTTCTGCTTTGGACAAAGGTCGGGGTTTCGACATGGATCCGCGAATTCGATATCTTATCACATCGGAGCATGGGTTCCTTATTAAATTGATTGCCCCCGGCGTCGTGTCCCCTCCCATAATTTGATTTCTTTTTTTTTTTTTGTGACCTGGAAAGCGCCGTACACCTGGCGGCTGGCGGTGTAAATCCGAGATGACCCGCAGGGACCCATCTCCTACGTGCCACAGGTAAGTCACGTAAATGACGGGATGGGGAGTTGAATTCTGGCCTTGTGGGTGGCCAGCGTGCAACTCCACCATCTCTGCCACCAACGGGGTGGGTCGGAATTTGATTTCTTCATTTTGTGAAAGATTAGGACTTGATGTGGAAATTTTTTTATTGCACTCGAAGGTTTGCTCGAAAACAATTTGACTCAAATTGATAAATTCAACTCATTTTGATCCATTTTCACGCGATATAAATTTAAGAACTCTTATTTGACTCGGCCTATATCTGTTAAAAGGTTTTTATGTTTGACTTAATTTGAGAAAACTTACACTCAAATTGAGGTGAGAGTATGAAGTCAGTGAATGCGAAATCAAGTAAGGATAAGGGACACAGTGAGGAGAGAATCATAGAAGTGGATTATGTTTAAGTAAGTTGTGAATCTATCTAACAATAATAATACTTTGAGTTTTATCATTCTAAATCTTATTTACGATCGATTTACTTAATATAATAAATTTATATAATAACTCAACTGTCAATACAGGTTAAGAAATGGGTCAGACCCCATTTTGACAAGTGTTTTTGTACGTGGGAAAAATTGCATCCCTTGAAAAGAGGGAAAAGATATGAGCGAAGAAATAGGATAAAATAAATTAAGATTTCCACGGGAAATGACCGATTTGGGATTTGATAATACTTATTAGTATTATTATTTTTAACTTGGGGGCTTCATCAACTGAAAAAAAACTGGTTCTACTTCATATCTAGTTATGATCATCATACTTCAAAAGAAAATCTTATAAAGTATGTCATTTTTATCAAAATTTGGTGACATAAAAATCTCAAATAATATGTACATACTGCATTCACCCCAAATTAATTTTTGTATCACAAAAGATTCCAAACTAGTATACACATACCAAATTTATTTCAATCTAATTTTTGTGTAATAAAAATTTTAAATTGTATATCTGAGACAAATATATTGCATGTTAGCTTCTCTCCAATATTCTCATGGAATTGTTGACACAGAAATACACATGACAAACAACTTGGATGATCAGCATTTGACATGAATGTAATGTGGACAATCAACATAATAGGTTGCCTAAATAACATCATTTTGGGGAAGCCAGATCTGAAAAAAAATGAATTGAGGTAATAAAATATGCTAATTTTGCCCTCAGAGCCTCCTTACGTTTAGAATATCTGGTAAAATCACTTATTCTACTTCCTAGACTTTGATTTGGTTAATATGAAGTAGTAGGGTATATTAATTTGGTTAATATGAAGTAGTAGAAAATTAGTTTAGAACCTGAGTATGAATTTAGAATTTTGTAGAGCATCAACCCTTTCTTCGATACATTTACTGAAAAATCAACTGATTTGCTGCTAATCTATCTGGAGTACCTAGCAGCTAACCATTCTACCTCTTGCTATATAATCTACAAGATAAATGGTTGCCAAGCCCCTACGACTCTGCTACTCGGGAGACAGCATCTATGAATACTCGGCGAAATTGTCTCTCAAGCGTCACGAGAGTCAACTTGCCATGCCGCTGCAGCCTCCTCCAGGACTTACTGCATCAATCGTGTTACTTCAAATCCTCATTAGGACTTTCATAAACTAAAAGCGACTGATTAAGTCAAATGGAATAGTTTCATGTCTGTTCAAACGGCATCATCATGAAGGATGATAAAATTTCTAGAGAAGAATATTAAAAGTGTCAAAAGTTGTATACGGCGCTTATTTTAGCGACGCAAGTTTTTTTTAGATCACTTAAGTACTACTTTTTTTTAAAAACGATCACTTAAGTGTCAAATTTGATTTGGGTAGTTAGAAATCCAATGTTGCCATATTTTATTAATTTCTTGATCTTACAAGACTCAATGGTGTGCCCGGTTAGCATATAACACTTAAACGACATCATGCAGACAAGTTGAAGAATAATTATTTGAGTGCCAAAAATCGTAAATATGGATCTTTTGGGTGCCAATTATTATTCAAAGTGATTATTCAAGTGTTAGTTATTATTAAAGAATGATCACTTCAATATCAGTCATTATAAAAAAGTAATCATTTCAATACCAATCTCAATTTAAAAGTGATCATTGTGTGATGGGTTTGGACGTCTACGTGGATTGGATTTTTAATAATATGTGTCAATTCATATTAAAATTTTAATTACAAATGCCACCAAATCAATTTGGCTAGAATTGTTCATCGGAGGCATTTGAATAATAGTTCTTTCTCCAATTTTGCATTTAAACGAGTCGGCAAAAACTTTTGATTTTAGAGTGAGCACCATATACAATTTGGGTAATTCTTAGTGTCCTTCTCCCATAAAATTTCCCTATAATTGAACTAGGCAGGCAAGCAGGCGTAGCATCTTCCTATGAATTCCGAAAATTTTGAGTGGAGCGACAGCTTTTCTCCTCGGACACTGGGAGGGTGCAACCGTCGTTCTTTGGAGCGAAGAGACGTCTGTCTCTGTCAACCAAAAGATGGGGGGATGCGATCCAGTCTTCTGAACGGATTTGCCACCGGGCTCGAATGAATCCGGGGAATTACTACAACTCTGTAATCGGCATTAAGGAGTCGATACATAGCAGACACAGAAATTACAGGCAGTAGAGAATGATCGTTTGTACGCACGACATTTTCACTTTATACATTCTCGGCCTATTGGGTAAATGATCATGTGTGTGTAGAGTAGAAATCGACTGCGAGAAGGCAAAACACCATCTTCGTAAAACACCCGTTTTGCATTTTGGCCGCAGCTAATCTTCATTGAAATTTCACAACACTCAATCGCTGCGACCCTTCCGACTTTACATGTTAGGACTGGCGAAATCCGATATATTTACAGAGTTTTCCCCCACCAGTGGCATGGATGTTTTTTGCTATGGCATCATATGATGGACGTAGAAAGTCTTGAACTTTTGTCAACATCTGATCGATGGCCAAGAATCGATTGTGCACTTGTCTCGTTACTATTTTTTTTTTAATTATGATCACCATAACTCGAAAGAAAATCCTGTAAAGCACGACATTTCTTTTTTTTCCCAATATATTTACCGAAAAACAACTAAATTGCAGCTAATCCAATGTGCCTTCTTTTGCTATGATCTACGAAGAAATCGACTACAGATAATGGCTGAGCCCACTTGCCATCCACATGCAGCCTCCTCCAGGACTTGCTGCATTATTCATTTTACCTCTCATCCTCATTAGGATCTTCATCAACCAAAAGCGACAAATTGGATCGTTTCATATCATTTCAAACGCTATCAAGAAGGATAACAAGACTTTCCGCAATTAAACTAGTCATGCGAGCCTGACATTTTCCCGTAAACTAGGAAATATATAGGTGGAATGACAACTACTTCCTTGGACGTAAAGAGACAGATTCCGTGCAATTAAGCTGGAAGGGCCCGCGCGGCGCAACACCATCCTATAAATTAGGAAAAATATAGGGGCAATGACAACTACTTCCTTAGACATAGAGAGGGTGCATTCCTATTCTTTTTTTAGCAAAGAGAGGTTTGACTCAGTCAACCAAAACACTGAGGATTTGATATAGTTTTCTAAGGCTGCATTTAGTAGTCAACATAAAATTCAGGATAAGATAAAATTTATTCTATCATATATTTGATACCTGCTCAAGATATGATAAAGTCGGATATAAGAAGGAATCCAGCACGTCACAACAACTTTGTGATTAATTGAGACTAAGGAGTTGGTAAATAGCAGACACAGAAATTGCACATGAAAAAGAATGATCCAATGTATGCATGACATTGTCACTTCATACATTTTTGCCCTACGGGGTAAAATATCATTGAACTTACATCCGTGGTGGCATAATTCATTACCCACTGATTAAAAAGTGTGATTCCAATCGAGGATGGAAGAAAATGCAAATGCCATGAGAATGATTAGTGATAGGATGGATTTTAGATGATTGTACTCATTTTGAATCCATTACGGATTTTAATGTGAAATCCCGATCCCAACACACTAGAGTAGTCAAGTTCCAGAATAGCTTGGCATATCAAAGAAACAATTCATCTCTTCCTAGATATATTATGGTAGACCCCATATTTGTGGGCACAATTGACTACTTGGAACTAGGGAAAAATTTCAAGTAAGATATGAAGTGACAAATTCAGTCTCAATTAAGGGTCTAAAGTAGCAAATTTAGTCTCAAATGAGATCCCAAGATCACCAACTAGCCAAATGTTGATATGAGCGGGGTATTTTCGTCCGATGGCCTTTTTTTTTTTTTTGTGTGTTTTCTTTCTCGCCTTCTTTTCTCTCTTTTTCTTTTTGTTTTCTTTTTCTTCCTTTTTTTTTTTTTTTAACCTTTATTCCCTACGCAACCTCACCGCACATCTTTTTTTTTTTTTTTAATAATTCTTTTCGGAAAAACCTCACCGCACTCGGGAGGGTTCCTCTCAATCTTGACACCTAGCTTCTCCATCTCACTACTCATGCTCTCGGTTGATGCTTTAAGGGATGCTAATGCTAAATATCTTCTTTTTGAACGGTGAATCGGAGATTTTAGCGGCTTGTTAATAGCCATTGCTGCTCGCACAAGATCATCCCATTTCTCTTCTCATTTTTCCTCTCTCTCTCTCTCTCTCAAATTGATATTCGTTCTTCTCTCTTCTGCTGCTTTACATGTTGGACTAAGCTTTGTTGGTAGCCACTCGTTTGTCATCCCATTGCTTTAGGGGGCATTTGAAATTGGGAAGAGACGAAAGCAACTTTCCCGTTGCTACATCCTAGAATTAGGAATTATCCATTTGCCAAGGTCTAGGCTTTGGCTATCGTCTTCTAAGTTGCTGCTCGGAGAAGTGTCGGGGCGAACTCCGTTTACTGAGGCTCGAAGGTGGCCACCTTGGCCAGTAGAATTCTGGCGTTGAAGCTGAAGCCACTAATCACCATCGTCTCGACAACCTGCAGGGTTTCATTGAGGTGAGTAATGAGTGTGTCAAAGGAGTATGTATATGGGGGAAACTACAGTTGAGACTGTAGAGGTCGAAGAGGATTGTTGGGAGCACGAAGTAGAAGCCTAATAACTTCACCTAGGGATATTGCCAAGATGAAGCCTAAATTTGAGCCCGTCAATATATCTAGTTGGATCCACCTTCACTCAAAAGTTTAAGTCAATAAGTTATGAGTCAACTAGGATTTATGAGCTCATGTTGCTACACCATAACGCTTATCGGCCCAGAAATTGCAATCATTGATTCTAATACCATTTTGTTAGGAGTGTGCAATAGAAGCCCGATACTTTCACCTGGGGATATCATCAAGAGCTAGCCCAAATCCGAGCTTGTCAATATATTCAGTTGGACCTACATTCACTCAAAAGCTTAAGCCAATGAGTTATGAGATAAATATGATATATTAAATGCTCAATATCACATCAATTATCCTATATAAGACTTTTATGATATAACTCACATGTGAATCCTAACAAGGATGCAATCCATGAGGATGTGGAAGGAAAAAGAAAGAAAAGAAAACAGAAATAAAAGGAGAGCATAGCAAAGAAAGAGAGTGAAAGAGAAACAACAAAAAAAGAAAAAGACTTTTGACGAAAATGCCCCTGGCCAGATGAAGGTTTGAGTGATTAGTGAGCCTGGGCCTTTATTTAAGACTAATTTGTTATTTTAAGCATTTATTTTAGACAACATTCATTTTGAGCCATCTTTTGATAAGATACTTTTGATTCAAACCTTTGTTTGAAATTTCCCCGAAAATCGTGTCCGATAGATTTCCTATTAAAGACACTATTAAGTCACGGAATATAATAAGCACATCAAATGTTAGACCAAACCATCACAAGAAACTAGAGATTGAAAATCAAGAATAGGAAGTTACAGTCATACGAATAGGGTATGTTCGATCATTCAAAAGAAAAGGCGAAAACCTCCCCATTCAAAAATAAAGAAAAAACTAAGAATCTTGTTAACAGGTTGTCCAAAAAGTGTATCGATTAATACTCGGTACCAGGACATGCTCGAGTTACAAAATAAATACACACATCGCGATTTGGTCCTAAATCTTTTTAAGTTGTGCCAATTCAATCATTTCCGGCCAATTTGGCTGGATTTTGCTAACTAGACGCCTACTACTGACGTGGACAACTTTTACTAATATTTTAATATTTTTGAATTTTTTTATTTTTATTTTTATTTTTATATTTTGATATTTATTTTTATTTTTTTATTCTGCTCTTCTTCCTCCAGCCGGCCGCCGGAACTCGGCGATTGGCTAGAGGTGATGGCCAGCGAGGTCGAGGTCGACCTCGCCGACCACCTCGCCGGTGGCCGCGGGGCGACCTCACGCGGGGGCGGCGAGGCTCACCCTCACCGGATTTGGCAAGGGTCGAGCCTCGCCCATGGCCAATGAGGCTCGACCTTGCCGATTTGGCGAGGGTGAGCCTCGCCCACCCCGCGCGAGGCCTCCCTCGAGGCCTGGGCGGCGAGGCTCGCCCTTGTCGGATCTGGCGAGGGTCGAGCCTCACCCGCCGGCGAGGGCGAGCCTCGCCAGCTTGCAGGATCTAGCGAGTGAGGGGGTTCGAGCGGGGGAGAGAGTCGGAGGGGGTAGACCGCCGGCCACCACACTTGAGCCGCGGCCGCGCCTAGTTTCAAGTGCCGAAGCTCCGGTAGGCCTCGGTCTTTTTTTGTGCCTTGCGTTGGTTAGACCAGGCCGGAGCTGCGGTCTTCAAGGATTCAGTTTGAGATCTAAGGGCGTTCGATCTGGGCGGGACCTGAGAGAGAGAGAGAGAGAGAGATCGAGAAAGAAAGAGAGAGAGAGTTCTCTCCCGGCCAAGCCGAGGAAACCCTGGTCACGTGAGACCACCGCCGCAATGCTGCCGCTCGATGCCATCCACCGCTGCTCACCGACCCACCGCCATATCCGGTGAGCTGGCGCGGCTCGCCCTCAAGGCCCTCGCCGCCCCCGCGGCCACTGGCGAGGTGGCCGGCGAGGTCAACCTCGACCTCGCCGGCTATCGCCTCTGGCCGGTCGCCGAGGTCCGGCGACCGGCTGGAGGAAGAAGAGCAGAATAAAAAAATAAAAATAAAAATTCAAAAATATTAAAATATTAGTAAAAGTTGTATATGTTAGTCGGCCGGCGTCTAGTCAGCAAAATTTGGCCAAATTGGCCGGAAAGGATTGAATTGGCACAACTTTAAAAGGTTTAGGACCAAATCGGCACCAAAAAAAGGTTTAGGACTAAATCGGCACAATGACAAAAGATTTAGGACTTTTTGGCACTTTTCCCATTAGCGCGTGTGGGTTGTTTACCCATGTTTATAAATGAGTAAAAATGGCAGGATGCCTCTTGGAGTCGGATGGGCAGGCAGGTCTACTAAGAGGCGAATTTTCAGATCGTAACAATTTGTATTCTTAATAACTTTGATATACAATGTCGTAAAATATAAAAACATAGAAAGTTTACTACGGATGGACGAGATCCACTCTTTTTTTTTTTTTTTTGGGGGGGGGGGGGGGTGGGTGGGTTGAGGGGGTTTGGTTAAATGAGACTGTTATATGGAGGGTTTGGACCGTGGTCCAGTTCCAGTTGTCTGTTGAGTAGCTTGCTAGAGAATGGTACCACCCACACCTGAAGAGAATCCATGTATTTTTAATTGCCCACTTGATGGTATTGCGTGAGATCTATATGCTTTATCATTAGAACATGGGTTCCTCAATGATCGATCATATTTTAACATTGGGTGGGGTTGGAGTGGATTCGCATATCTATAAATTTAACATCTAAAAGTGGGTTCTTTACTGATTGATTGCCCGCGTGATAACGGCATTTGGTCTATTCGCTTTACGAAAGATGTGGAATTTCGTATGGATTCATGGGTGAAAGTTTTAATCGTACTCCATCCCCTTACTAGTTCGGAAAGGGTGGAAAAAGTTCGAGTAATGAAATGAGATATAAAAAGAAAAAAGAAAAAGAAGAAGACATTTTCAAGACCTGAAATCATTGACTTGGAATTTTAAGTTAACTCTTTTTTTTATTATACCTTAAAGAGTCTATAAATCGCCTGCGAAATTGTCTCCCTCAAGAGTCAAGAGGGCCGGCTTGATTCTCATGCAGCCTCCTGCCGGACTTACTGCATCTTTCTCAACAACGACCTATCAAATCATTTCATGTTTTTTCAAACGCTATCAAGACCCAAAAAAAAAACACTAAGAAGCATGATAAAAAGTTTCTTTAATTAAAAAAGGTAGGCTGCACAACATCCTTCCTAGATTTTAACATGTAAGCGAATGTGTTATACACTGAAAAAAAAATGATTTATCATAGTCAATGCGCTATTGGGGTTACTCGCGCAAGGAAGACTGGTCGATGAAAGCGATTCAAACCATTGACAATCGACAAGTATATAACATGGATATTGACATCTATTGAATAGAGTCATTGACAACTTCATGAGTGACAGAATAAAGTGGAAGAATGAATTTTTTGTATATTTCAGTGTGTGTAATACTGATGATACAAGAGCCTATTTATAGGCTAGTCTAGGCAACTATCTAAAGCAATAGAATATTACAATATCATAATCAAAACAATTATAATCGATATGAAATCAATTATAAATCAATTAGGAAAATAAATATCTCTAACATCCTAAGATATCTCTAACATCCCCCCTCAAACTCAAGGTGAGATAGAAGAGGTCAACTGGAGTTTGGATAAAAGATCTTTAAAACGCCCGGGTGGATGCGCCTTCATGAAAACATCAGCCGTTTGATCAATTGAAGAGATGGGAACAAGACAAACATCGCCACGAAGCACATGAGAGCGTATGAAATGACAATCTATTTCAATGTGTTTGGTACGCTCATGAAAGACATCATTATGAGCTATTTGGATGGCACTTCGGTTATCACAATGAATGACCGTTCCACCGTTATGACGAACTCCCATGTCTTCTAGCAACCACCGTAACCATAATAATTCCGAAGTTGTATTGGCAAGGGCACGGTATTCCACTTCCGTACTCGATTGAGCAATAGTAGTCTGTTTCTTACTCCGCTAGGAAATAAGGGACTTCCCTAAGAAAAAGCAATAGCCTGTAGTAGAGCGACGATCAAGAGGATCACCAGCCCAATCAAGCATCGAATAAGTTGTTAACTCCAAGGATGAGTCGCAGAAAAGTGAAGACCATGAAATAAGGTACCCTTAATATAGTGAAGAATTCAAGAACAAAGCAGCAAAATGAGTCGTCCGTGGCGCAGTCATGAATTGACTCACAATGTGAATAGCATAAGCGATGTCGTATGGCGGGTAACGGTGAGATAAACCAGATCGCCAACTAACCGTCGATAAAGTGTAGGGTTTGGAAGAGGAGTCCCATCTTTTTCATCAAATTTGGCATTATTTTCAATGGGAGCGGTAGCAGATCTTGTTATCGTAAGTCCAGCTCGAGAAAGAAGATCGTGGCATATTTCGCTTGAGAAAAGAATAAGCAACCTCCAACCCTAAAAAAATTAGCCAGAGGAATCAGAAGCAACCTCCAACCCTAAAAAAATTAGCTAGAGGAATCAGAAGCAACCTCCAACCCTAAAAAAATAACTAAGCCGTCCAAGATCTTTCATTTCAAACCGTTGACTCAAATACAGCTGTAGTTTTGTAATGCCTTCGTGATCATCGCGCAATAATCATGTCATCCACATATAATAGTAGCAGAATACTCCCACGAGATGTGCGTTGAACAAATAAAGCGTTATCATAGGGACCGTATACAAATCCAAGGCGTTCCATAGTAGAACTAAACTTAGAATACCACGCACGAGGAGCCCGTTTTAGTCCATATAATGCTCGACGTAGAAGACACACTTTACCAAGAGTATGAGTATATCCAGGAGGTGGCTCCATATATACTTCTTCGAAGATCTCCATTAAGGAATGCATTTTTGACATCCATTTGAAATAGAGGCCATCGCTAATAGCGACGACAAGAAGAAGACTACGAACAGAAGTAAGACGTGCAACTGGAGCAAACGTCTCATCATAATCAATGCCATACTCCTGGGTAAAGCCTTTTGCTACTAGTCGAGCTTTATAACGTTCCACTATACCATCTACCTTAGTTTTGATTTTGTACACCCATTTACAGCCTATAGTCGACTTGTTAGGAGGCAAATCAACCAAGTCCCAAGTATGAGAGTGTTCTAATGCTTGCAACTCATCCGCCATTGCTTGTTGCCAAAGAGGATTAGTATGTGCTTCTCTATATGTGCTAGGCTCGTGAAAAGAGGCAATTGTGGAATAACAATGAAAATCACGAAGCCGAATGAAGGTTGACTTACACGGTGGAGCGACGAACATAAGAAGGAACTTCCAAAGTTGGATCCATGGATGGCATAGACATATCGGGAGTTGCTGAAGTGGGATTTCCAGAGATACCTGCATCAAGATTTGGAGAGGACAATTCGACAGAGGAAGATGTAGGAGTGGCATCTTCAGGGAACAGTCAATGAAGGATTTGTGAAGAAATGAACATTTGGAATAGTGGGAGAAGATGCAAAAGAATGTAAAGATGAGAACATTTTATGTTCCCGAAGGTAACATGGCGAGACACACGAAGTCGATTGGATATAGGGTCCCAACATCTATAACCTTTATGCTCAATGCCGTAGCCAAGGAAACAACATAGATGAGCACGAGGTTCTAATTTCGTGCGTTCATTTGGAAGAAGATGCACAAAACACGCACTACCAAAAACTCGAAGTAGACTATAATTAGGATACCGTCATACAAGCGCTCATATGGAGAAATGTTACCTATAATAGGTGACGGAATACGATTAATAGTGTAGACACAGTATGACAGCCTCCCCCCAAAATTGTTCGGACAAGATGCCGAGATTAAAAGAGTGCGTACAGTATCTAAGATATGCCCGTGTTTACGCTCCGCTCAACCATTTTGTTGGGAAGTTCCGGACAAGAACGATGGACAAGCAACGAAAAATGAATAATTGTGTTTTGATCATGGCAACAAAATTGCCGTTCGATTTTTCATGAGAGCGAATAGTCATCAACAAAAATCACAAAATAACGAGAGCCTCCCATAGTGGGAGTAGGAGATGGTCCCCAAATATCCGAATGAATTAGATCAAAGGGAGCATAAGACACATATTCACTAATATTGAACGGTAAAGCATGATGTTTTCCTAACTTACAAGATAGACAATCAAAGGTTTTATTGTCAATAGAACCTAGATGACCACTTGAAAGCAAATGACTTAGACGAGAAAAAGAAAGATGACCTAAACGAGAATGCCAAGTTTCAGATGAAACGTGGCAAAGACAACCAAGTGAAGGAGTTGGGAAGCTTTAAGGAAACAAGCTCAAACAACCATCCCACTTTACGGCTGTCCCAATTGTCGTCCCGTCCGTGGATCCCGCACATGACAACCATTCGAAGAGAAATGAATATCAAAACCAAGCTCACATAGCGACCCACGATATCAAGTTTAAAGAGAGATTGGGAACCATAAAAGTATCAGGTAAGGACAATGTGGGTGTTGAAACATTTCCTATATGACTAACTATCATCTGAGAGTTATCAGCAGTGTGAATAATAGGTGCTTGTGAGTTATATGATTTTGACTTAAATAAATCGGAATGAGAAGTCATGTGATTACAACACGCGTTAATCAAAGAACCATGAATCATGAGTACCCGGAGGACCGATAGAGTAGAAGAACTAGAGGTACCGGTTTCTTGAAGAATGGAAGAACTGTGGATCGAAGATCATCTAAAGATAGCGTGATGCATGACGAGCTAGTAGAAGAATCCTCTATGATAGAAGCAAAGCAAGTGGATGGGGCGTGCGGCACCGCACCTCGAAAACGGGATCGGTTGTTTGTTCCCATAGGTTGCTTGGATTGCAATTGATAGCAGTTTGATGCACGATGACCAGGTCGACGACAGTGCGTACAATAAGGTTTGCGCCATGAGGATGAGCCAGAAGTAGCAAGCACTGCATCTATAAGAGTAGAAACCAGTGGAGTAGCACGTTGTGCCTTTAAAGTCGCAAGGCGAGTTTCCTCGTTTAGTAACTCTGAAACAACTACCTCAAGATGAGGTAAAGGATCCCTATGCAAAAGTGAGGCTCGTACATGTGTTCATACTCATCATTTAGAGCCATCGAAATTGCATAACCCGCATACGATCACGATATTCAGCAAACTTACGAGCATCAATAGTTGAATCCCATGTTGGTTCAGATAAAGCTAGCTGGTCCCAGATAGCATGCATTGAAGAAAGAAAGTCATTAATAGATTGACTGTCTCTTGACGCATGCAATGTAAGTTCTCTAACAGATGATATTGATGAGCAATGTCTCGATGTGGAATAACGACCAGCAAGAAGATCCCGGCTTCCTTTGTCTGTATTTAGACGACCAAACCGAAGTTTGATGGATGGAATCGAAGTATTTCGAAACCATGTAAGTATCTGGTGATTCTTGCTCTCCCACTCTTCCAATCGTCCAGCAATTGTATCGTCATCTTCTTCGACGGCCGAGAAGGCTCGCGAAGATTTCCAAATGACATAACGCCAAAGCTTACGTCCCTTAGAAAACTAGACATTTCTTGAGCCCATAAAATATAATTTGATCCATTTAGGATGGTCTGAATTGGCATTGAGACTTCTAACTTGTCCATGATAGGCGATATACTAGTAAACTCAATCGAGTCTTTGATGAATTTGAGAAAAACTGATATTTGTAGAGCTGATATGAAGAAAACAAGGCCGAAAATAGACTTAGAACGATAAAATACCTTAAGAACCGGTCTAGAAATGCCAAGAACCAGTCGGAAATTGGCTGAACCAGCCGAAAAACACTGTGAACCGGTCGGAATCTAACTGAACCGGTCGGAATCTGGTTGAACCAGTCGAAAACACTTTAAAATCGTTCGAAAACTACACGAACCAGACAGATAAAGGAGCTAACTGGTCGGGAAATGACTAAACCGGTCGAAAAACTCTGAGAACCGGTTGGAAAATAGCCAAACCGGTCGGAAAACGCTGCGAACCGGTCGGGTCAACGCCGGTCAATGACAATCGGTGACGAGATGACGTGGGCTGACGTCACTGATACGTGCGTAGAGGGTTGACCGGCGCGTGAGGGCACGTGGCTGACTCCCCGGCGTCGTGGGCGCGTGGATCTCACGCGCAGAGGCTTTGGATGGTGCGTGAGGGCGTGTGGAGTACTTTTCGGCGACGTTCGTTGCTGTTCTGGACTCGTATGGGAATGTAGAACCTGTATATGTGGTTTTCGATTAAAAAATTCTAAGAATTGTTTTCGAAATTTCCACCTGCAGTCAACGGCGTCAGTGGTTGTCAATAGTCCTGTAGCACGACTAACGTGTGGCTTCTCTTTGTGGTAGATCAAGATGCTACGACAATGGCAACCACTCTCTCAAACAAAACCTCGCTCTGATACCATGACAGAATAAAGTGGAAGAATGAATTTTTTGTATATTTTAGTGTGTGTAATACTGATGATACAAGAGCCTATTTATAGGCTAGTCTAGGCAACTATCTAAAGCAATAAAATATTACAATATCATAATCAAAACAATTATAATCGATATGAAATCGATTATAAATCAATTAGGAAAATAAATATATCTAACATCCTAAGATATCTCTAACAATGAGAGTAAGAAGATTGATTGAAATTTGGCTAATGATTGAAATTTGGCTAAGTGTTGGAAGTAAAGGGAGGACATGAGAGCAAGGAGATTGATTGAAGACAAGGATACCAAACGATGATTGAGTAGTCCAGTAGCCATGGAAGTTGTAACTATTTGTGGATGAGACTAATGTGCAAATGGGAGACTTGGAATCTTAGGATTACGATTATATTTGTACTTAGAGTAATAACTGCTAATGAATGGTTGTCATTAGTGGCTTATATAAGTGGCAGTTTGTAGTCATGAGAGAAGATAACGGACATATATTCTCAGTATACTTTTCTCAGTTTATTAATACGATCGTCCTTTTATTATACTTTTATCAGTTTATTAATATGATTGTCCATTTATTGTCCATCATTGTTTATCATTTCCAGTCTTTTATTTTCAAGTTTTATGTTCATCTTCACTATAATGCCGAGTGAGTTCCTATTCAAAACCACCACAGAATCCACCTCCTCAAAAAATCAAAGATTAACCTTTAGTGAAGGATTTTTCACTGTTTGGGTAAAACCCCATTTCCGGTAAAATATCTTTTAGCACACCCACTGGGACCGATGGATTTTGATTTGAGGAGTTTTAACGTCTAGAACTAGAAATCATTGAGAGCCTGATAATGCCGTGGGTGCAAATCCTTCATTGCGCAACGGCAATGACAGGACTCCACACTCCAAACCTTCCGCCGCTCAAAGCCGTAGCGGAGGAGGCCTAGTGAGGGAATGCTGACGTTCTGAGGAGTCTAACAGACAAGCAAATGAGGGAAATGGCTTCAAACGGTAGTGTTAGGGGTGAGCACGGTTCCCGGGTAGAAACGAGAATCGGAGTTTCGGTTCAGTTCCTGGTTCCAAAAAGACCGGTTCCGGTTCCCGGTTCCCTTTTTCGGGGAACCGGCGTTCCCGGGAATCGGAACCGGAACCGGAACCGGTCGAGTTTTTAAAAAAAAAAACCCCTCACTTCCCCTCCACGTGATTTCCCCCTCCTTCCGCCGATTCTCCCCCCCTTTCCCTTTCTTTTTCTCTCTTTCTTTTCTCCCCTTTTTCCTCCTCACGTCACTTCCTGCCCCCCAACTTTTTTATTTTCTTCTCTCTCTCTCTCTCTTTCTCTTCTCTTTCCCCTCTCTCAGCCGGCCGAAACCCCCCTTCTTCTCTTCTTCTTCTTCCTTCCTCTTGCTGGCTACTGCTTCACCCACCACCACATCGCCGCCCCACGCCCTACTCACCACCACCTATTGGCCACCGAACCACCACCACCCACCGCTCGTCCGACGAGCCATCTTGTCGTTGAGCCTAACGAGCTGTCGCGCCGTCCGCGCCGCCCCTCATCGCCGTGAGCCACTGCCACCGTCACCACCTCTTGCCGCCGCTCGCTCGACCGTTTTAGCCATCGTTCCTCCTCGTCTTCGCACTGTAGTGTGGCTTCCACCAGACAAAAGGCTATTTGAGTAGCTACTAAATAACTTGGCCAACTACATCGTGACACAGATGTTGGAGCTAATCAGACCAATGGTCATCAATGCTGTAAAATATATCCAGAGGTTTGGACTATATGCATTTATAAAACTCAATAATGCACACAAATCAATTCTGTAAAATGAATTGCAACGAGCCCAGCAACTTTGAGAGGGTTGGCAAAAATAGTAAATCAAGTTTTTATTTTCTAGATATTTTTTATAATAAAATTGAGCATGGCCCAAACATATCTCATGTAAACACTATCGTTCAATTATCAACACATGAATTTGTAAAAATCAATGAACAAGCATCGCTCATTCAGCAGAACCAGCAACACAGAAGTACATCAAGAAGTGTTGTATAATTTTCATGAAGACATCACATCTAGATTCAAAACATATGAATTTACAAAAACTATTGATTAAGTGCATGTCAATCAGAACCACCAATTTCCAGCAACAAATAGGTTTAGTTTAAGCATGATCAACCTAACCTAATTATGTCCATCATTATGAAAATTTTATGTTTTGTAAACAAAGAGGTAATGAACAACTTCCAAGAAGATTCAATCACAAATTTGGGATAAGTACACTATCAATGACAAAATTTGTGTATGTCGCTTAATTTGGTGCCAAAATTTTTCATCGGATCACTTAAGTACCAAATCGGAGAAAAAACTATCACTTTGGTGCCACTGGCGGGAGATTCCGGCCAAATTGGTTACATGGCTATATATATATATTTTAAAAATGACGTGGCTTTTAAACGATGTCGATTTCCATCGTCCTTATGAAAACGATGTCATTTTGCCATCATACGTGGATGGCCTCACAAAAACGACGCCGCACAACTCATTTGGGGATTTATTTATTTATTTAGGGATTGAAATTAGGGTTTTTTTGTCCGATCATCATCCAATGTCAACCTAGCTCATTCGGCCGCCGTCGCTCGGCCTCCGTCGCTCGGCCTCCGTCGTAGTTGCTCAACTAGGCAAGTGAGGAGAGGCTGAGGTTGTTGCTCATGCAAGAAGCGATGGGAAGAATATGAGGTGAGGGCGGAGGAGGAGGAGGAAGAAGGGGGTCGAAAGTGGAGAGAGCGAAGACGAGGAGGGTGAGGGAAACAAGGAGGCGCCTTACTTATCGTCTCGAATGATGAGGGGCGCTCCCTTAAGCTGAAAGCTGCTGCTCTGGAGTGGAGTTTGCCCTCTACATCAACTCGTAAAGCCCAAAGAGAGTTGCAGGTTCTCACAAAATCAGATGCCTCCTCTCCCGCCGCTGAGGATGACTCCATCAGCCCTGTGGAAGACTTCACACGAGTGTCGCCTAGCCCTGGTGACAACCCTGATGATTCGGCCACCCATATAGGTAGTTTAGATGATGACCTGCTCTCCCCTTGCTCGTCGCCAGAGGCCCTTCCGACTAGCACGGAAATTGAGACCATTCAGGACAAGCTGATGGCTCTAGCTCCAGTCCCACCTCCTCCTCCATCTCGTGTGGCACCGCCTTCTTCTCGGCGCAAGCCCGCAAAGAGGAGGTAACCCTTGGTCCTTCTCTTTTTTGTTTTTTGTACATAGGGTGTTAGAATGTTAGGGGCCTTGTTGACCCCATTAAACAGGCGAAGGTCCGTAATCTTGTTTTTTCAAATCATTTGTGGTTGGTTGGTCTATTGGAAACGAAGGTGTCACAGACTCTCTTCAATTCCATTTCTAGGAGATTGTTGAGGGACTGGTGATGGCTTGCCAACTATGAGTTCTCCCCTAGGGGTAGGATTTGAGTTAGTTGGGACCCCTTGCGGGTTAGCTTTGGAGTTTTCGCTATATCTACTCATGCGGTTCATGGGATTCTTAAGTTGTTGGACTTGGGGATGGCCTATTATGTTTCAATTGTTTATGGAGAGCACACTTTTACTCTCCAGAGATAACTTTGAGGGAATATTATTTCTAGAAGTAGTGCCTTGTAGAATTCACCTTGGATAGTGATGGGGGATTTCAATGCTATAAAGGACCCCTCTGACAGGGTTGGGGGTTCTAATGCTTGGATCCCATGCTTCAATGATTTCCGGTTAGTGTTTGGTGCAGTTTGAACTGGAAGACCTTAGATATGTTGGTTTCAGGTACACGTGGACAACTTCTTCAGGTTCTTCTAGGAAGGCTAGGAAGATTGATAGAGTTCTTGTGAACTCTAGGTTGTGCTTGGATTTCTCTTACTCTGAAGCCTCCTTTCTAGCGCTAGGTATTTTGGATCACACACCTATGGTGGTTAAAGTGTTGAACCTGATTTTTAAGAAGAAACCGTTCAAGTTCTTTGATTTTTAGATGAAGCATCCACAATTCAATGCAATTGTTACTCAAGTTTGGGAGGACTCGGGAGAAGGGGTTCCTATGTTTAGGCTTGTGCGCAATCTTAAGGCGCTCGAATGTCGTCTTAAACAACTTAATAGGGGATCATTCTCTAATATCTCTGCCAGGACGTCAAAAGCAAGGGTTGCTTTAGAGAGCATGCAAGCCGACCTTGAGCGGGATCCCTTCTCGGTTGATCTTGTTGAGTTGGAGAAGGACCGGCAACGTATCTTTGTTGACCTTCGGGCTAGTGAGGAGTCCTTCTTCAAATAGAAATCAAGAGTCAGGTGGCTCAAGGAGGGAGGTCACAACATCAAGTTCTTCCATCAGTATGTAAACAAGAGACAACTTTGGAATAAAGTTCTTTATGTTTTGGGTTCCTCTAGTAACCAAATTACCAAACCGCAGCTAGTTCAGTAGCGCTTTGTGGAGCATTTCTAGGATCTCTTGACATTGCGTGTGCAGCAGGAAGGGTCGTTGATTTGGGAGATTCGGGAGACTATCCAACATTTTTTTACGAACGACCAGGTTAGCTTTCTTGTTCAACCGGTCACTGAATTAGAGATCCGAGATACTTTCTTCTCTCTAGCTAGGGGTAAGACCCCTGGCCTAGATGACTTCATGATTGAATTCTTTAAGGAGAACTGGGAGACGGTTGGACATTTGTTAATAACAGCAGTGAGGGATTTCTTTGTCATGGGGAAGCTCTTGAGAGAGATAAATAAAACCATTTTGGTCCTTGTACTGAAAGTCCCCAATGCGACTTCTGTTGATGATTACAAGCCCATTGCCTACTGCAACACTATATATAAGTGTATCACAAAGGTGTTGGCTAATCGAGTTGCAACTGTTCTAAAGAATGTTGTTAGTCCGTTTTAGAGCACTTTTGTGAAACGCAGACGGATTAGAGATAATATCTTGATGGCTCAGGAACTCTTTTCTAGTTTCCACCTTGAACCATACTTTCCTAAGTGTGCGGTTAAGGTTGTTTTCAAAAAAGCTTATGATACAATCAATTGGGGTTTCCTTGAGAGAGTTCTCCTTGCTTTTGGCTTTCCCGACTTTGTGACTAGGCTTATTATGACATGTGTGTGCATGCCCATGTTTTCCATTGCCCTAAATGGGGAACTTCATGGTTACTTTGCAAGTGGACATGGCCTTCGCCAAGGTAATCCTATTTCTCCATACCTTTTTACTTTGATTATGGAGATTCTATATGGAATTCTGTTGAGGTGGTCTTCCAAGCCGGAGTTTAAGTTCTTCTGGAGATGTAGGGCGATGAATCTCTTGTAAGACGCAAATTGCGCAACCCCAAGATCTCCATAACCAGAACAAGAACATGCATAATCGAGTAGAAAGATTAACGCACCTGGATCCATCGAACATAAAGCGAAAGTAGAAAAAGGGATTACCCACATATAAAGGGGATCCACGCATCAAGTTCTTCTCCTCTATTGCCCTCCATATCACTGGCTCAATGAGGCGGCCCCCTCACGTTTAACGTTAGGTAAACACCCCTTAGGTGAGGATACATGTGAGAATTAGGGTTAGAGGAGAGACTTGAGCACTATTTATAGAGTTTCCAGCCGGTCCCTTCTCATTACGGGCCAAGCTCAACTCGGCCCACACTAGCCATGCCCATATTAGACTAATTAAGAAACCTTCTATCTCACCTTAGACCAACCCTGTTTTACGGTAATCGTAAAAACAGTAAATTACAATATCAATTAATTTAGTCCACATTAGAAAAACTCTTACATTCTCGCACTTGGACTATATTAATTGAAATCGTACTGTATGTGCGCACATTTGGTCCAGAGATAATTCTTAATAGTCAATCCTATCCTATAAAGTTTTAAACACCGAATCATGGCGGTAACTGCATGTATACACACAGAGCCTTCCATGGTCACGAATGTTCTCAACTTTATTGATATGGATTCAGTATAGTAGTGTGTCAAATGAATAACATCTCTCATAGAGAGATCTCATTTGTCAGTTACTATTCTCTTACCTTAGGTGTCACAAAAACTTGTGCCATAAGAGAATGCTTTATGGTTCCAATGAACCCACATATGTCTTGTCCTTATGGTTAACATTTCTTTATGTATCACAAGACATATGCATAAGGCTAATAACCGGATGCCCGGATGCCCCTACCCTTCACTCAAGGTCTATACAATCCCTTGAGACTTTATCAATATGTATTCAACATAATAACAACACATTCAAAATATTTTATTGAATGCAAAAGTTGATACATATCAAACCGTTACTAAGTGTAACGAACCACAAATGTGAACTTTATCAGAGTAAAACCAAAATAGCTCCCACTAAACAACAATATCCAAAGATACTCCTAGGCCCATGTTAACAATATGTTACTAAAATATACATGGGTGTAGGCCTTTAGTTTGTGGATATGCAACCACATCATCTGTGAAAATATGTTATATCATAAGTCACCTTTCTGTACCGTTTCTTTATGGTCAAAAATATCTGACAACCATATATTTAGACCCCTTGAGACCTCTGTAGTAAATAAATAATACTACAAATTTGTTATATTAATACAACCGTATAGGTCTATCCATCAAGTTAAAACGATCAATTCCGTCATGAGGTTTTGGAGCCTAATAGCCCAAGTAACAACCTAAAATAATGTTACTAACACTGCATACATAGTAGAAGATAACAAAGAACTTTATTTACTGCACTTCCTACTAACATAAATATGTATTCCGTTATTGATTGCATGTCATCAAAACAGCCAGCAAAGTTTACATCTAAATACTCTACTAACTGCAACAATTGAACATGTCTATAAATTAGCATACAATCTCTTGTCTTCTTTAAGTACCTTAAAACCTTCTTGACAGCAACCTAGTGATCATGTCTTGGATTTGACCGATATCTGCCTAGAAGTCCAGTCACAAATACAACATTTAGTCTAGTGCAAATTCGAGCATACATTATACTTTTAAGTGCACTGACACAAGGTACACCATTTAATTAGATTTTCTCAATATCTAAATAAGGACAATGTGATAAATTTAGTCAATCACCCTTAACAACATGAGCAATTCTTGGCTTGCAATGATGTATATTGAATATTTCCAATATACAATCAGCAAATGTCCTCCGAGAAAATCTAATATAATATGGCAAAAACAATCCTTACAGACCTCAGTATTGTCTCAAGGTCACAACTTGTAAGCAAAATATAATGTATATTAAGTATGAGAAAAAATAAATTTCCTCCTACTGACCTTGCAGTATATTGAATTACTTTGTTCCCAATTGAACAAAATAACAACACTATGAAACTTTAATAATATTTTCTGGAAACTTGCTTAAGATTATGAATTAGAACTTTTCAGTCTACACACAAATTTACTTGAATCTGCTGCAAAATCATCCAGTTGCACAATATAGATTTTGTATCTATTTGGCGTAACTTTATATCAAAATAAATTATTAATGCCACGTTCACTACGAAAGAACATTTAAAGAAATAATTATTTATTCACTATAAACAATCCACCCCTCTTTCAGAGTTAAAACTTTAGTTATCAATTTGGCTTTAAATTCCACAATCTTTCTTTGAAATTCTTTTAGTTTTGTACGCCAATTTGCAACTAATAAACTTGTGATCTTTAGACAAGTCAGTAAGTTTCCAAACATGTTTCATAGATTATATACCGCATTTTATGGCATCTAATCACATATTTGATTGAGAATAAGTAGATATTATAAATCATGTCATTACATCAATCATATAAATAGACTATATAGACTATATAGTCGATGGTATAAACGATTGTCTTTCCTTAACAAATCTCCTTAATAAAGCTGCAATCACTTCATTCTGCACTTGAGAGGTTTAAGAAATTTAATTATAAACTATATCAAGAATAATACCTTGAACCTCAACAAGTTTAGTCTATGGTACATGAGATTCCATAATTATCTGTATAGGTAAAGACAAAAACATAGTAACATCCATCGTACTATTATCTTTAATAGTCTGAGAGCAGTTATCCTCTACAATTACGTCAATATTTAGAAACTTTAGAGTATGTGATTTCATAATTCTTGTACCTTCTTTAGGGTCATAAAATCAATACCCCTTTTGTATATGAAAAAAAAAATTGCTTTCATAATATTAGCCCACAAAAGACCAGATAAATTAGTCTTACTAATCATACTCATCACCATGTTCAATATGGTGCATTTATGCCTTTCGACCAAATCTTTTTGTCAGAATTTTCAGGTATTGTAATTAAATTACCACCCCAGAATCTACCAAGTATTTGAAAAATGACCATTTAAGCTATTTCGCATTGTCATACTTGCCAAAATACTAATGACCACTGTTAAACCTAACAACCTTTTAAGACATTTATCTCGGTCATTTTCTTTAAATAAAAAAAACTTTTGGAAACAACATTTTAATCATATACAAGATGTATATGTCATTAGAACTTAAACACAATCTTTGCAGATATGTCCTAATTTCAATATCAGACAAGACATAATTTCAAGCAACTAAGGCTTCCATCATCTTATAGCAGTGCAGTCCGCAAGCAAACCTCTTTTCAAGTGTTTCAGAATGGAACGCTTCATGGACAGTAAACCAATTCAATTGTTTTTTTCTCAAGCAACAAATCATATGTCCACAACTTAAAATTTGAAGCAGTAAAAACCTCAATGATAACTGAATTACCATTTACAGAAAATGTGACTGAAAAACAAGCAGTATATAATTAATATCATGTGAGCATTGTGTAACTTGACGTACAAGTACACATCCAGAGAGTTACATGCAAAGTCACATAATCACCTTTGGGCAGAATATATGACATGCAATTGTACACTCCCCACATGATAAGGGTTATGAGAATATGTTCCAATTCTTTGTAAATTCATCACCTTTGGGCATATGAATCACTAGAATCAGTCACTCCTCCACCACACTCTCATGTATCCCTCCATGAACTAATACACAATCACCTCTTTTGGGAGTATGATTACGCATTAGACCAAGAGACATTCCAATCATCATACGAGACTGAAATTTCTCAAACCCAATCAAGCGTGCCACTTTGGCGGTCACTACTCAATTAAATCATTGAAATTCTCTCATACCAGGGATATAATATTTACTACTCACATACATCATATACATGCGATTTTAACTTTAGTGATAGGGGCATGTTATCACTAAAATCACATATCATGCTAATTACATTGCTTTATCCATTAATAAAAATTAATCATACATATATATAAATATATATACAATGAACCTGTTAAACAGATTCCAATGAGATCATTGATCACAGTAACACAAAAAACTTCTCATAATAGAGAATAAAACATCTCTTATGCACCCCAATTACATATTACCAGAACAAGATAAAAAGAATGCTGATCTATAATATCTCTCACAAATTAACATCAATAGTAATTCAGGGTACACAAAATCGACAAGCTTGACAGCTGATCCATTATCACTCATGAGTTCATAAGGCAAAAAATGACTCAAAGGCCAACAACTGATTTATTAATCAATTTTAGGTAATAAATATCATTACTTCAACCAGTGGCCTATAAATTGAGTCAAACCACAGAACTAAATATCTAAACTATAACAGTAGATACTATTGCTCTGCATAAATATTGTCATACTCCTTAACCATAAAAATATTTAACTTGATAGACATTAACAAGTGACTAGATGAATTCATGTACAATATGTAGTAACTTAATCGACATGCATTACCCACATACAACAGATATGTAAATCAGTACAATCAGTTTGGTCACGAGTTCTTAAGACATCCATCATTCAAAGATTACCAGCGTGTCAAGGAGTATGCATGAGCAACAAAAGTTTCATAATCTTTATTGTTTCTCATCAGCTCAATACATAGCTCAAATACAATCTCATACGAATTGTATTTCATTAAGCCAACTTCAGTTCACAATAAAGTTTGATTTTTATTAATGAATCACATCTTTTTATTATGTGATAACATACTAGTAACCCATCACCTGTATTTCCAAAATCATAGAAAATACAAGAAAAAATACGCAAAAATTAATTTAAAATACACGTATTTAGGGTTCTATATGTATTTTCACATCCATAAAATTATCAAAAATATAAAAATAAATATACCACGAGATAGGAAATCACCATACGAGTCCAACGCCGCCAGCCACGCACTGATCGGAGCCTCCACGCGCCCACACGCGCCGCCTGAGTGCACGGCGCGTGGATATCACGCGCGGCGCGCGTTCGACGCCCAGGCGGCGCGTGTCCGCGCATGGGGGCGCGTGCGGCCTCCTCCAGCGACGCGCCGCCTACCCTCTTGCTCGTCTCGTCGAGCCCAGTCCGAATTTGTGATTTAATTTAATTTTTATTGAATAAAAAGTCTCGAAAATCACAAATTAGGGCAAAAACTTTATGCGTTCAAGTTCTAGGGTTATGGAGGCTCTAATACCACATGTAAGACGCAAATTGCGCAACCCCAAGATCTCCATAACCAGAACAAGAACATGCATAATCGAGTAGAAAGATTAACGCACTTGGATCCATCGAACATAAAGCGGAAGTAGAAAAAGGGATTACCCACATATAAAGGGGATCCACACATCAAGTCCTTCTCCTATATTGCCCTCCGTATCACTAGCTCAATGAGACGGCCCCCTCATGTTTAGCGTTAGGTAAACGCCCCTTAGGTGAGGATACATGTGAGAATTAGGGTTAGAGGAGAGACTTAAGCACTATTTATAGAGTTTCCAGCCAGTCCCTCTCATTACGGGCCAAGCTCAACTCGGCCCACACTAGCAAGCCCATATTAGACTAATTAAGAAACCTTCTATCTCACCTTAGACCAACCCTGTTTTACGGTAATCGTAAAAACAGTAAATTACAATATCAATTAATTTAGTCCACATTAGAAAAACTCTTACATCTCTCACATCTTTTCTTTGTAGACGATGTTTTCCTGTTTTGTGAGGTGGACCTGACTTCGGTGAGTCTCCTCAAAGAGGGCCTCTAGCTCTTCTCAGCTTGGAGTGGATTGTGCCCAAATCTTTCCAAGAGCGAAATCTTTTTGGCTGGTGGATCGCCTGCTTTAAGGAGTCAGATCCTCCTCAACCTTGGCTTCCAAGAAGGTAGTCTACTGATGTGATACTTGGGGGTTCCTATTATTACCTCTAAGCTTAGCAAGGCAGATTGTTGCGTTCTTGTCAATCATATTATTGCGAGAGTACAAGCTTGGACTCATTGCTTTCTCTCTTTTGCTTGCCGGCTATCAGGTCAGTCCTTCATGCTATTCAAGCCTATTAGACGAGTGTTTTTATTTGACCTATAGCTATGTTGGATCAAATTGAGAAAATCCTTAGGCAATTCCTATAGAAGGGCCCGGAACTAGGTAGAGGGGATGCTAAGGTTGCTTGTGATGATGTGTGCCTTCCAAAAGAGGAAGGAGGCCTTGGCATTCGGAGGCTCCGGGATTGCAACAAGGTTGCTATGTTGAAGCATATCTAGCTCCTATTTTTAGACAAGGAAGCTTTATGATGCAAGTGGATTCATTCCACGTTTTTAAAATCAAGGAATTTTTGGGTTGCTAAAGAACCCACCTACTATTCTTGGGCTTGGAAAAAAAATCCTATCCTTCAGAAGCGAGGTCCGAAATGCCTTCTATTGGAGGATTGGGGACGGCCTTTCTACCTCCTTATGGTTTGACAACTAGCAACCTAGGGGCCCCCTGAACTTAATCCTTTCGGATTCGCTCATCTACAATTCAGGGCTTTCTAGGCAGGCAATAGTGGCTGATCTCTTCTCTGATGTTGGGCAGCCTCTCAAGTTGGTGCCTAAGTCGTAGGATTATCCCCACTCAAGCCTCTCTCAGAACTCGGATTGCTTTTGCTAGAGGGAGAATTCGTCAGGCCGTTTCACTGTTGCGACGGCTTGGGAGACCTTCAGGCTAAAGAGGACTCGGGTCATTTGGCATGCGTTTGTCTGGAACAACGCAATTACATCACGGTATCAAGTAAATATTTAGCTTATGGCCAAGCACAGGCTTCCCACCTAGGCGCTTTTATTGTCTCATGGCATAATAGATAGTGGTGCTTGTGCCTTCTGCAATGATGTACTGGATTCTATTGACCATCTGTTTTTTGGTTGTCATGTCACAGCCAGGGTTGCTTTCTTTTAGGTGGCCAAATGCAATATGCCTTGGCGTAATAGGCCGTGGGAGGATAATCTCCATTGGGCCACCACCATGCTGATGGGAAAGGATTTTTATAAGTGCATAGCTCATTTCTCTTTGGAGCACTGTGTCATATTATTTGGAATAACATGAATAACATTCTCTTCAAAGAACAGCCTCTTTTTTGTCCTCGCTATGAAGAACCATCTCTTTAAAGTGGTTAGAGATAAGGCGATCACTTTTAGGAATGTCGAAGATAACTTCAAGAATATAAGGTTATAGCGGAGCTGGGGCATTGACCCGATCATCTTTTCTGGGGATCGTTAGCTGCCTTCCTTTCAGTTGGTGCATCTTGATTAAGGCCTTCGGTGCAACGGCTTTTGATGCTTGCTGAGGATGTTCTTCTCCCTACTTGAGGGCGTTTTGTATTTGTTCGCGGTTGTTCATGCCATGCTTTTCCTTTGTGTTTGTTTTTAGGTTGCCACGACTGTGGCTTTTACATCCCGACATCCTTTCACTCATTATGATTTATTGTTTTGAGTGTAAGTTTTGATGCCATGATCTTTTGTACAGTTGGTCTTTGCTCAATATATTTATTACCTTTCAAAAAAAAAAAATCATTCTCCTCCTTTTTTAAAGCATCGAATGTTTCAATATTGGCCACTTTGCTATAGCCATTCTCCACGAGGTTTCACAACTCTTGCAATTTAAAATGAACTTTCATTTGGATGGACCAATTATTGAAATTTCTCCTGTTCAAATTTTGAAGTTGTAATTGGACAAAATTGGTGAATGCCGTTATTAGATTTGATACTAAAGCCCCGTTTGGTTCGGCATTTGGAAGTAGCTTTGGGACTCTAAAGTCCATTAGCCAAATGCAAATGCATTTGGTTCGATTTTTTGGGTGACTTTGACAAGATGCAATTGCATCTCCAGATGGCTCTAAGGGCCTTTAGCTTGATGTAGCTCTAGAGGTACTTTGGGAAGTTGTATCTTTGGAATGCAAGTCCCCGGTACCGTTCATCCTTTCCAAAACCACCGCACGAAAACCGATCAGAGGCCGACGGCACCCTGGCGACCGCCGCCTAAAGGTTGCCCAATCTTGGCGACCGTTGCTGGACCTTAGGTGACGCCTGGGTCGCGTGACCCAAGCGACTAATAGCCTAAATCGCACGACCCAAGCATCCGTCACTGAGGTCACGTGATGGTCGCCTGGGTCAAGCGACCTCAAGCGACCATCGCTTGCAGTCGTGCAAACACAGGCGACGGCATCTGGCTGCTAGATCGGCGGTCCGGTGGCCAGACTTAAAAAAAAAAAAATACAAATGTTTTTTTTTTTTTTTTTTTTTTTTAATTTAATAAAAATCCTTTACAAATGCAAATTTTTCCAAATGGTATTTTGGCCAAAGATGTTTCTCAATACACTTTAGAATTACAATTCACCAAACGCTATTTGTATTTCAGAAAACCTCATTCACGCATTTTTGCAAATACATTCCCCAAAAGCTGAACTAAATAGGCCTAAGTATTAGTACCACAAGGGATAGAAACTTTTTACAACTTTGGAGTTAGAGCAAACAAATACAAAAGGAGAGAGAATTATATTCAAAATGCCTTTTGCGTAAGCTTCACACGGTGAACACACGACACTCTTACAAGCTCAACTCTACAAGCTTTTATCTAGGCTTAACTCTCTCACTCTCGACTTCTAAGGCCTTATATATATATATATATATATATATATAGAAGAGCCACCGCCTAGTGAAGTCAGCAAAACATCCAGCTAATGCAAGCTTATCCAACTCAAAGTAGAATTTGATTTCTCTTTCTCTAAGCCAATCAGTAACGAGTCCACACTTGACTTTCCCTTTTAAACATCTTTAACATGCTGGCCGACTTCAAATAAGAAACAAAAAAATTTCTATAATGAGCCATACATTTTGCATACCATACGCTTCGCCAAAACTGATAAAATTAAAACTAAATGTGAACTTCTACTCTTCAACCAAAATGAGTTTCATTATTTCTAATAGAAACACGTCGTGTCAGACATAGAGTATGACGACAATCTTAGAGGAACTTGCTTACTTTCGCGATTACCATAGTTCTCAGATTTAAAACTGTTGAGGATCCTAAATTTTATCATTGTCTGCGTTGTCATCTATATTTTTATTCATGCTCTGCAGGCTTCTTTGCCGTCCGTGGGTAGTGGTCCCCACGTGTTGTGAGGACCAGGTTGTCCACGTGCTGGCTCTCCGCCGGCCAGTGGAGTGAAGGACTTATATAACAGTGTGGAGAGTCGATTAGACACATTAGATCAGAAGGAAAAGCAAGAGTCCAGTGGAAAAATCCAAATTTGAGAGAGAGAGAGAGAGAGAGAGAGAGAATGGCTCATGAGGGGAAAGTCACTGCAAGTAGATGCGGCGGCCACAACAACGACACCAGCAACAAGTGGTCGCTTCAGGGAAAGACAGCTCTCGTCACCGGTGGAACTAAAGGAATTGGGTCTCTCTCTCTCTCTCTGAACACTTCGTTTTTTAAACTGTTAATTTCAATTATAAATCAACTACTATGATTTGGGTTAGGGGGAAAATACATCGTAACTTACATATTTGAAGATTGCCAATTATGAAATCTCTTTTTTCTATAATAATTTGAGTGATAGTAGGATTGTGCATGGATTAGATGGTCCAAGCGTTGGACATAGGATTAAGCTCAAACCATATTAAATTAGCTCGGATTGAAATAAATTGGTCGAGCCCAATCCGATTCTAATTTAGGCCCTATTTTGTGCACATCGACTTTTAACTATATATAGAATTTTATCCAGTCAAAGTTATGCGGCTTATATTACACATCAAAAAGCTCCTACAAAGCTCAACACCATGTGGCTCAACACCATGTGGCCATAGGCCAAAGACGTTTGATGCTACTTTTTTTAACACAAGAAGACTTGTTTCCTGACTACCTTTTCGAAATCCACCCCTATGCCTGGGTAGGATAGGTTTTTCACTTAGACATGTTCGAGGTGAGTTTCGAACCTGAGAAGGTTAACTCTACAAGCTTTCATTTAAGCTTAACTCCCTACAAGTTTTTCATTTAGGCTTCTACGACCGTCTGTACGTAGGGATCCACGCGTGTTGTGAGGACTAGGTCGGCCAAGTGCTCGTTATCCGCTGGCCATTATAGCGAAGGAATTATATAACAGTGTGGAGAGTTAGAGAGACGCATTAGACCAGAAGGAAAAGCACGAGTTCGGGGGAAAATCGAATTTGAGAGAGAGAGAGAGAGAGAGAGTGACTCATGAGGGGAAAGGGGTTGCAAGTAGGCGTGGCAGCCATAACAACGTCACTGACAATAAGGGCTCGCTTCAGGAAAAGACCGCTCCCATCACTAGTGGAAAGAAAGGAATCAGGTCTCTCTCTCCCTCTCTCAACACTTCGTAGTTTTATGCCGTTGATTTCAATGATAAATCAACTATTATGGTTTAGGTTGGGAGAAAAAAAAACATCGTGATCAGGTATTTGAAAATTGTCAATCATGAAATCTCATTCCTCTATAATAATTTGAGTGATGGTACATTTATGCACAAGCTGATGGTCCGAGCATCGAACGTAAGATTAAGCTCAACCCTCCGTTAAACTAGCTCGGACCGAAAAGAACTGGACGAGTCCAATTTGGGTTTTTCTGGCTTTGGCTCGGAATTTTGTCCACATCAACTTTAAGCAGACATAAGATTTTATTATGGCAAAGTTATGTGGCCGACCTACAAAGCTCAACACCACCAAATGTCTTTTAAAAACAATACAAGTATCATTAATCTCGTACGGCACTTATTTAAGTGTCACAATTTTTTTGGGAAAATTACTAAAAAAGTCCTAAACCTATTGTAATTGTGTCAATTTAGTTCTAAACCTTTTTTTTTTTGCCAAAATTTAGTCCTAAATCTTTTTACTTTTGTTCCAAGTTTAGTCCATCCGGCCAAAATTGGCCGGCCGCCATTGATGCCGCGAGCTTTTTTTTTTTAATATTTTATTTTAAAATTTTTTTATTAATTTTATTAATTTTTCATTTTTTTTCCCTCCTCCCTCCTCCTTCCTTGGGCTCTAGCGATCGGCCGGGCTGGCCGGTCGCCGGACTAAGGCAATCCGTTGGGGTGAGGAGGCCGCCAAACGTGACGGCGAGCCCCCTCTGTCGTTGGGCGCGAGCTCGCCTCGCTCGGCGACCGTGAGGCGAGCTCGTGCTGGGCCGACGGTGTGGGGGGCTCACCGTCGCGAGCGAGGGCTTGCCTCCTCGCCGTCGCGTCTCGGCGAGGGCTCTCCTCACCCGATGACCGCGAGACGAGCTCGCGCCCGCCACGGCGAGGCCCCCTCGCCGAGGCGAGGGCTCGGCGCGGTCGCGGGTGAGGCGAGCCCTCGCCGATCCAGCGAGGGGGGCTCGCTGTCGCATCTGGCGAGGCCTCCTCGCCAAATCCGGCGGGGGCTTGCCGGCCGGATTGCTTCAATCCGGCGATCGGCCCGGGTTGGCGTCGCCGGAGGCCAAGGAAGGAGGAAGAGAGAGGAGGAAAAAAAAGAAGGAAAAAGTAAAAAAAAAGTAATAATAAAAAAATTTAAAAAATAAAATATTATTTAAAAAAAAAAAAACGCCGGCGCCCGGCCGCCACATCAGCGGCCGGTCAATTTTGGCCGGATGGACTAAACTAGAACAAAAGTAAAAGGTTTAGGACTAAATTGGCCAAAAAAAAAAGTTTAGATTGAATTGGCACAATTGCAATAGGTTTAAGACTTTTTTGATAATTCTCCCCAATTTTTTTTACTCACTTGAATGTCACAAATTTAAAAAATCGATCACTTGAGTGACATCATTAATTTTTCTCGTCGGAAAATCTGACGTGGACACTAATCGTTCGATGTGATTTCACTAACACTAATGTAATAATTTTTTTAATATTGTTTAATTTTTAATTTTTCTTTTCCTTTTTTAATTTTTTTCTTTTTAGGGCTAACAAGAGTCATAGGCAAAACTAGCAAGTTGCAAAAATATCGCCCTTGGATGCGAAGGCCTCTCTAGACCTAGGTGAGGTAGCATCACTTGTGACGAACCTCGAGCGACCCTGAAAAAAAAAAAAAGGAACAATAAAAAAGGAAAACAAAAACAAAAATTCAAAAAAAGATAGATAAAATTGAAAAATTAAAAAAATCCACGAAAGATGATTTGCCAGAAATTGCACTCAAATGATCAATTTTACTCCAATGTAGTATTTAAATAAGCGAAAAGAAAAGTTATGACACTAAAGGGAACGGAGTATGACCATTATGGCACTTACATTGTTCTTCTCCCAATGCGTTCGATGCTAGTTTTTAGCCCAAAAAGACTTGTTTCCTGACCACATTTTCAAAATCCACCCCTATGCTTGGGTAAGATAGGTCTTTCAAGAAGAGTTTCGAACCTGGCAATAGTCCCTTAGCTACTGTGCTATAGATTGTTTGCATAGTATGCCTTCTTAAAATAATAGTTGCATTACTGAAAGTTTAGCCCCTAGTTCTTGAGTCAACCTTGGAACTGGTCATTTTGGTTCCAGGCTGATTCTTGAAAGAACTTAAGCAACTCCTAGTTCCAAAAATCAGGAGTCGATTTTGGCGAGGGAATCTTACCCATGCTAGGATCAATCACTCCTAATCCCTACCATCTTCAGACCAAAAAAAAAAAATCCCTACCATCACGTCATTTCACACTTAGATAATGTTTAACTAGTGATAATCATGCCATGCTACAAATTTATAAATCTATATATGTTAGTTTGAATCGTTTTATTTTTCTAGTTTTTCAATTTCTCATTTTATCCAATCTTGATTGATCATAGATTATAAAGTAGCAAGCATACGTGACCAATCACTAGATCCGAAAGTTGTAGATATCCATAATATTGAGAATCATGCTATGTATGTTAATTTGAATGTTCTTATATTTCTATTGATTCATCTCTATCAGTCTAAACAATCTTATAATAGATTGCAAAGTTGCAAAAATAAATGGTGAAGCGCTTGGTTCAAATGTGGTAAATTCGGTTTTTAAATCCTAGAGTCATAGTATTTTTGGTTGCCTGTCTAATGAGTGCACATTTACTCAATACTCGTAAATGCATTATACCGTATGATTAAAAAAAATGGTGTCATTTTGAAATTGTTAAATGATAAAAACCTTATAGTGAATGATCGTAAAAATTAAGATCGTAACATGTAGCGATAATAGAGCGTGATACACTTTATTATTTTATTTTTCTCCTCGTGCCTTTCAATATGATAATTTACTTTATAATAAAAAATTATTCAGATATATCTATTTTTAAATGTGAGTTGTTGCTCACTTATTCTAATGTTTAACAAATTTCTCTCCGAGAAAATAAGGTATGCAATCTAATTTTTGCTAAAATGAACCGCTAACAAAATGTTATGTTCTGCAATGTCCAATTTTTTTAATTGTCTCTTTGGCCTTAGATATGCTATGAAAGAAGGTGTTCTCTCTGATTGGCTCTGAGTTATAGAATTAAAAAATTTAAAATCTTATCTTTCACAAAACATAAATTATGACTTATATAAAATATTTTTAATAATTTTATATTTACAAAACGAGAAGAATTACCAAAAGTAAAATAAAAAAAAAAAATTAACTATGAACAAATAAAAAAAGATTTTTGCACCCTATATTACTTTTGAAGATGTGATATACTCAAAGTTTTTCAAAAAAAAGGAAAAAAAAAACTGAAATGAAAACAACAATGGAGAAAATGAAGTGAGAAAAGGAAGAGAAAAGAGGGTGTCCAAATTCTCTCCAAAAACAATTGAAGAGTTAAGTTTTGGCCAACCAATTGTCAAAGCACATGTGGCTGGGAGGAGCTCTATAATAGGCTGTTTAGCCAAGAGAAACCAAAATAAGAAAAAGGGAAAGCAGTACCGGTGATAGAGGGAAGCAAATCTCAACCATCCACGTGAATTTTAGTGAGCTGACCTTGGAATGACACATGGACGAAGGTGGGAGGATGTTAAGGTTGTATTAGTGTTTTAGATTATGTACTTAAATTTAGTTATGACTTTATTAGCGAGCCCTTAATATTTTTTTTTTGTTTTTTTTAATCTTAAAATGTAGGTTTAGTAGCCCCACTCAAGCCTATCCGGGCCCGAAAAATTGTTCTGAGCCGGAGGTGTCAGACTGGTAAACGGCCATCAAGATTTTTTGAAACCCCTCTAAATGATAGCAAGTTCTTTTAAACCCAACAAAAATTAGACAATTAATTTTGTTAGTACTTGAAAAACTGTGTGATGAAGTTGACATACGACTAGTAAGTAGAATTCATAATATCCTATTGTGATTTCCCAAATAAAATCCAGTGCATTTGACTTCAATTGCGATGCGACCAAATCTTTGTTTGCAATTACGAGTTGGTAAATAGTCAGATTGCTCTTCCGTGATTAGGCATGCCATTGTTGAGGAATTAGCCAGGCTCGGCGCCATCGTGTTTACCTGCTCCAGAAATGAAGCCGAACTTAACGAATGCTTGAAAGATTGGAAAAGCAAGGGCTTTCGAGTTGAGGGTTTGGCTTGCGACGTTTCCTCGAAATCAGAGCGAGAGAAGTTGATGTTCACCGTGTCTTCCCTCTTCAATGGCCAGCTCAACATCTTGGTAAGTAAAAGACGTCTCTGATCCCGTGGATTGAATAACAACATTAATAGCGCGGTTGCATTTGCACTTCTCTTTCAATCAATTTTGTACTTTGGTTTTCATTTTCTTGGGAGTGATCTATGTGTTAGATAAACAATGTTGGGACCAGCATACCCAAGCCGACCGTGGATTACACAGCAGAAGAGTTTTCCTTCATCATGACAACTAACTTTGAATCGGGTTATCATCTAAGCCAGCTCGCGCATCCTCTTCTTAAGTCCTCGGGAGCCGGAAGCATAGTGTTCTTGTCATCCGTTTGCGGCGTCATTTCAGTGAACGGCGGATCAATTTACTCGGCCACGAAAGGTAAATTAATATTATCATAAGTAACTATCTAAAAACTTTTGATATGGAGCTAAACAAAATTCCTCTATTTTCTCGAATTCATTGGCAGGAGCAATGAACCAGTTGACCAAGAATTTGGCATGCGAATGGGCTAAGGATAAAATAAGAAGCAACTCTGTTGCACCTTGGTTCATATTGACTCCATTTACTGAGCCTGTAATTTAATTTTGCATGGCTTTAAATTCTCTCTTGCTTAAAAGTAGTTCACTACATTTATTTTGATCATGTTCACCATCGTGATCCGACGTCAACCCATTTGCTGTCACAGCTATTTAATGACGAGAAGTACAACGAAGAGGTCGCAGCAAGGACACCACTTGGTCGTTTGGGAGAGCCGGAGGAGGTATCATCGTTAGTGGCCTTTTTGTGCTTGCCAGCGGCCTCTTACATAACAGGGCAGACCATTTGTGTCGATGGGGGTTCACCGTGAATGGCTTCTTATTTCCTAGAGCATGAATCTTACTTTCTTATAAGTCTAGGTTGTTCATCGCGCATTATAATCACGAAAACAAAGAAGTTTATTAACAGTTTTATCTCCATATATTAAAATGTGTACTTTGATAATGTGTTGACAATAAATAAAGGAAGTTAGCTGCCATGCTACTTTAATGTTCATTTCCACTTTCTATTCCCATTTTCAAGTTTTTTTTTTCCCTTTACTTTTAGCGAAATTTTTTCTTACTTTTATGCAATTGTCTAAAAGTAAAATATATGTGCCCAACGAGCAATGAATGACAAGACAAACATGTTATATAAACAGTGCACTATCTGATAAAGTAACTTGATCTCAACACAAGGCAAACGTATTTGGGTCGGTATTTATGTTTTACTTATAATTTAAATTTTATAACTCTAGAGAAAATATTACACATTGGGCCAAAATTTAGGAATCACATTACACAAATTAAAAGTTCAAGAACCATTTGTACTATTATCTCCAAAAACTTTCTTACTAATAGCCTTCATTGGACCTCAAAAAATGTTGAAGAGAAAAGTTGAAAAGGAAAACTAAGAAAGTAATTTGATTTCTACTTTTCTTTTGAATAACCTTCATTGGACCTCAGAGTTGTTGGAAAAAAAAGTTTAAAAAGGAAAATTTTAGAATAAGAAAAAAAAGAATCAAAATGATTTTCTTTAACATTCTAAAAGAATTCAATCAAACTTTAAAAATAAAACTATGGAAAATATATAAAAATTACTTTAATGAATGAAACACTTATGGAAATTAATGGGATTACCATCAAATTCAAAGAAATTGAACTATGTAACCCCTTCGGCTTATGTAATTTAAGTGCATAGTCTTCTAATATTGCCATTTAACTGAATTAAATAACCCATTCTCTTTCGATTATAGTGGGGAAGTAAGTCAGTTTGGCTCTGGACCTTCATGACTAGGACTTGTTTTTCAAAAATTAAAAGTATATTGCTTTTTCCCCAATAACCAAATAACCTTGATGGTCGCAATAACAAACAGTTTTTTGTACACCATACAACACTCACTATGTGGCACAATAAGAAAATTACATCTATTTCTCTTCAATTTATTGAGAGACGCCTAGATGCATTACCTATATATGTGTCTATAATTCTAGACTTTAAAATTTAGAAAATATAAAGCTGGCACAAAAGATAAAACATTTTTTTTAAGCCAATTGATTTACAAGTGACAGTTTAAATTTTGGGTTTGATAGGAAAAGGATATGTAAAGTCATTATTAGACGCAATTAAGTAGACACTGAGGTAGCTTCTAGGTGGCGGCTAATTTTGTGGAAAAAGCTCAAAAAGTTTTCTTGCAGTGAGGAGAGGCAAGTCCAGCATTCTGCAATCTTAAGTGGCATATTTAGAGGCAACGCTTAAAAGAGACTGTTATAATATAAATTTTGATTGGGATAGGGCAATAACCCAACATGAGTAGGTACTTAATAGCAAACACAATAGAACGAGCTGAGAAACTTTTTTTTTTTTTGGTCGATATAAACGCTTGTATTCATATTAATGGAAACTTACAACATGAAGCCAAAGCATCCACATAAACTAGGTCAAGCATTACAACAGGAGGGTTAAGGATCTAGTTGTGGGCCGAAAATTCTGTGTGTTGGGCCTTCACGGCCTAGTCGGCTACCAAATTCACCTTGCGCCTATAGTGATGCATCGTTAGGTTAGGGAAATGGGAAAGCAAAATGACGGCCTTCGCGAGCAAAGGACGAAGCTCCCACGGCGGCGATCTCCCATCTCGCATAGCTTCGATGAGGGTGAGGCAGTCGGATTCAATCACAAGTTTAGCACCATGGAGTCCTTGCTGCAGCAGATGTTGAAGGGTGAAGGTAAGCACTTGGATCTCTGCCTCAAGAGCCGACTTCACTGGAAATCTGCTCGAAAAGTAATCCGTAAGTCGACCTTGGTAATCTTTGCAAATGCAGGCCATCGAACCTTCTGTGCTTCCCAACTAATAGGCACCATCAATGTTTCATTTCAAGGTTCCTAGATCTGGAGGTCTCCATAGCTATGTAGGAAACAGAGTATCATGCCCTGTTCTCGATCGGGTGGAAGCAGGGATCTAGTATAATTTGGTCTGTGCAACAGTTGCCTCAACTACAAGAGTTGGATCTAGTTGTTGGTTGCGGAAAATGAAGTTGTTTCGCTGCCACCAGATCTGCCAAAGGACATTCGCAATGAGTTCTAGTCCAGGTAAATGTTTGGGTGTTGTCGCTCTTACTATTAACAATGTATATAGACGATGGATCGTGTGAGGCAAAGACTATATGTTGATATGTGGGTGAGTCCAGATTGCTCAAGTCTATGAGCAATGTAAAAATAGATGCTCTAGGGTTTCGGGAGTATTCTGCTTACACAGTTTGCATAACGGATCCATGATGATGTGTCGTTGTTGCTCTGGAAGCTAGTGCATTTTAACAAATTGACCATAGAAATGTTCTAATTTTTGGTGCTGTTTTCATTGCCCATATTCGTCACCATAATAATTTGGGATTTTGATGAGATGTTGATGCTCTGTTGCTGCTGTGGTTGCTTGTTGTCTGCGTTAAATTATGGTAGTTGCTTTTCACAGTATATAGACCATCCTTCGTGGCTGTCCAAACTAATTTATCTTCATATATAGAGGTCTTGCTGGGATGGTAAGAACTTCTGCTGTGATCTATTCTCCTAAGAACCTGTGAAGCATCGATCGGTTCAAATCATGGTGGATCGGATCTATAAGATCAGCCACCATCGATGGTTCCTCTCTAGTCTTAGGTCCATGGAGAATTCCCATTGGTAACCATCGATCTCCATGGATTCTGATCTTATTTCCATTACCAACTGACCAGCGTATGTGGTAGAATAGCATCCCTACCCATTAGAATGCTTTGTCATCCCCAGGATGGCCGAGTTCCTCTATCTGCTGTTTGGAAATCTTTTGAGGGAAAATATAGACCTTTAAAAATTTGACTCCATAAAGATTGAGGCTGTTGTAATAATTTCCAAGCCCACTTTCCAAGCATCGCTTTGTTAAATGCTATAAGGTCGTGGAAGCCTAGACGTCTATTACCCTTGCTTTCTTTAAGAACTTCCCATTTTTGCCAATGGATACTTGTTTTGTTTTGATCATTTCTCCACCAAAATCTAGCAATGCTCTTTTCAATAGATTTGCAAATAGACAGAGGCAACTTAAAGATCGACATAGTGTAATGTGGAAGTGCTTGTACAACAGATTTAATAAGAATTTCCTTACCTCCTTTTGATATTAATTTCTCTTTCCATCCCTCCAACTTTGCATTTACTCTTCCTATTATCCAAGAGAACATCTCCCTCTTTGATCAACTCCAATCAGATGGTATTCCCAAATATTTGCCAAACCTTTGCAGCACAGGTATTCTAAACTCCCGCGACATGTTTTCTTGTAGTGTCAAAGGACAAAGTTTACTAAAAATCATGCCAGACTTGTTGCGGTTCACTACTTGTCCCGTAGCCACACAATACTGATTTAAAATATTAGCAAAGTTATGGCATTCATGAATATTACCATCTAGGAAGAAGATTGCATCATCAGCGAAAAAATAGATGGGACAAGGTAGAACACGGCCTATTTAACTTAATACCCTTGATGTGTCCCGAACTGACGGCTTGGTTAATAAGAATTGATAAAACATTTGCCAGTAGAATAAAAATATATGGGGATAAAGGATCACCATGTCGGAGGTCCCGAGATGGGTAAAAATAAGGTAGTTGTTTTTTTATTAAATTTCACACTAAAAGACGTTGTCGTGACACACTACAATATCCACTGAACCCATCTTGGATGGAATCCCAATTTAAGAAGGTAGTCGTGAAGGAAATTCCATTTTATTCTGCCGTATGCCTTTTGCATATCTGTCTTTAGGATTGCATTGAATTTTCTTGTCCTCTTCCAGGTCTTAAATTGATGAAGAACTTCTTGAATGATTATAATATTATCTCGAATCTATCGTTCACTCACGAAAGCCGACTGTTCCTTAGATATCAGATAATTCAACCAAGGTTTCAGACGGTTAGCAAGTACCTTTGAGATAATTTTGTAGGCGAAGTTGCAAAGGTTGATTGGGTGATATTGCTCTAGTCTCTCTAGATGAGGTGTTTTGGGAATCAATGTAATAATGGTCTGATTGATACTTGTCAGCATCACCCCTGACGTAAAGAGATTATGCACGAAAAGAGTTAGATCATCTTTAATGGTTTCCTAGTGTTTTTGATAAAACAAACCATTTAATCCATCAAATCCTGGGGCTTTTGTAGTTCCCATCTGAAAGGTGGCCTGCCGAACCTCCTTAATAGTGACCGAATCTGTCAGGTGGTCATTCATTTCAGAGGTAACAATCTGTTGGCATTGATCAAGCACGGGTCCGTAATCCCTATATCCCTTAGTTGTATATAACCTCGAAAATAAATTGGATGTCATATCTTGTAGAGTCTGTGGGTCACGTACCAATTGCTAATGGTCGTCCTGCAACATAGTAATTTAGTTTCTTTGCCTTCTTTGAGGTGTAGTTGCATGAAAAAATCTCGTATTCTTATCACCCCATTTCAACCATTGAATCCTGGAGCATATGGCCCAATATTGTTCTTCCTTTTGCCAAGTCCGTCTAATTTCCTCTTGTAGTTTCGATGCCTCCACTCTATTATAATTGCAATGATGTTGGTTCATTAGATCCCATAGTTGCTATTGTAAGGCGATCACCTTGTTATGACCATTTGAAAACTTTGTTTGGCTCCACTTACTCAGAGCTGCTGTAACAATCTTTAATTTTGGAAGGAAACCAAAATCTCAAAGCTGTAGTGAATTCCATGCAGTAGAGATAACCTCTCGACATTCTTCATCATCGTTCCAATAAGCCTCAAATATAAAAGGCTTCCTTCTTTTTCTATAAGGTGCTGAAGTGTGAATAAGTAGAGGACTATGGTCGGATCCCACAATAGGTAGAGCAAAAAATTATGCCCCAAGAAACAGTAAGCGCCAATCCATCATGCACAACACTCGATCCAATCTTTCCTTCACAATCTCTTCCCCTTCTTTATTATTCATCCAGTTGTACTTGCAGCCTTTACTTTCTATCTCCATAAGTGCACAATCATTGAGTATGGCCCGAAAAGACATCATTTTAGAATGGTCTGCAACTCACTTTCCTATCTTTTCCCAAGGATAGAGTATTTCATTAAAGTCCCTAGCACATATCCAAGGTGAATTATTCTTAGAGTTTATCTCATGAAGCTCATCCCATAGAAGTTGACGCTATTGATAGGTGCAAGGAGCGTGAATACATGTGACGCACATAGTTCTATCTTCCTGCACAATCCTACAAATCATGTCAAAAAGGTGTTGTGTTGAGCGAACTATCTGTAAAGATACCTGCTCATTCCATAACACTGCTAAGCCTCCGGCGAGACCAACTGGGTTTATAAGATATGAATTTTTGAAATTTAAACGGCGCTGAATATGTTGAAGCTTTACTTCAGTGTTCTTTGTTTCCATTAAGAATACAACCTCGGGCTTTTCTTTGGCCGTCATGGCCTTAAGAGCTTGAACTGACAAGGGATTGCCCAAACCCTGACAGTTCCAGCAAATCATCTTCATTTGTTGGTGGGTGGCTGTTTAGGGCCAGCCACCAAAGCCCATGATCCCGCTTCCTCTGCTGCATAAATAGGTGTTTCCATGAGGTTTGTATCATCTTAGTCCTCGATTATCAAACCCTTTGTCTCATAGGGGTTGTATCTCTTTTGTTTTTTGGCTATTCCCATTTTTGATGTCACTCTCGTACTTTTCAGCTTCTTTTGTAACTTTACTTCCATGGGTTGGGTTTGAATTCCTTTCAGTTTGGTTGTTGTAGGTATGAGTGCTGTGTGGATAGAGGTCCTTTGTATAACTGTTTGTTGATGGTGCTGCGAGTCAGGGCCTATTGCTTGTGTTTTGGTTGTATTGACTGCGCTGGACAAGTTCTCTACTTCAACATTAGTTGGTGGGGGCAATAAAGGAACATTCGGAATTTGTGAGGGAGGAGTTTTAGGTACAGCTTCTTCTGACTGCTTTGATTTATCTTGCGGGTTGTGAAAAGTGTGCCAATAAGGGCTATGTTCCTTAACCTCAGCACGAAGACATTGGCCATCTTATCTTTGCCTTCTAATTTTGCTTCATCAAAGGGGATATCCTTGTAGTCCCATCTTTCCACAAGAGTAGCAAAAATGTGAGAGTCGCTCATAGTGGAAGTCTAGCCATAATGTCTTAAAATCAATTCGAGTCAGCTTCCTTGTTTTTAGAGGTTCTTGCAAGTTTAAGTCTACCTTGGCTTGACCAACTCTGGATGATGCCCCCTCCTTTGTATCAACTTTTACATCTAAGACTCGACCCATATGTTGCATCGCCCTGCTAATCATATGTTTTGTACACCATTCCAAAGGCATTCCAAACACCTGTACCCAGAAGGCACAACTAGAGAAGTCGTAATAATGTAATGGTGTGTTAGGGATCCATGGTTTAAAGATAACTAAACGGCTTGAGAAAAGCCAAGGTCCCCTTCAAGTATCCTCTATTTTTCTGCATCTGATTGGAATTTGGCCACATAGAGGATTTTTCATCAATATGGCTATTTTGGCCTATGATAAACCAAGACTGTGTAGATTACTTCAAAAGATGCAAATTGTGTCACGTGAAGCACAGCATTTTCTTCAATGTATTTTCTAGAAACCACTATCTAGATTACCTAGCAGCTAATTGAGTCTGCCTTCTTCGTGCTATACACTCTAGAAATCGACTACAATATGATGGTCAAGATTGTGTCTCTCAAAGAGTCAAGAGAAGCCAACTTTTGCCATTCGCATGCAGCCACCTCTAGGACTTACTGCATCAATCAATTTACTTTGAATCCTCATTAAGGTTTTCATTGACTAAGAACGACGAATCAAATCAATTTCGTGTCTTCTCACGAATCAAATCAATTTCGTGTCTTCTCACGAATCAAATCAATTTCGAATCAAATCAAGAAGGATGATGAAATTCTTTTGAGCAAAGAGATGTCTTGACTCAGTCAATCAAAACACAGGAAGATTTAATATAGTCTTCTCAAAGGATTTCACCGAGAATCGAATGACTCCGTCTAACAACTCGGTATATGATCGGCATAGAAGAGTCGGTATATAGCGGAAGTAGAAATTGCAAGCACAAGAGAATGATCCTCTGTATGCATGACATTTTCTTGACTAAAAGATAATGTGTGTATAGAGTAGAGATCAACTGAGAAAAGGCAAACATCTTCCTAAAATTCCTGTTTGCCACTTTTGCCTCAGCTCATTTTCATAAAAAAATTCACAACACTTAGGGTTAGTTTGATTACATTTCTACTTCCAGAAATAATTTCTGTTCAAATATTTTTTTTTGTATTTCTATTTCCTAGATGAGTTTTTTTAGCAAAAGTGTGTGTTTAATAACTGCGCAAAATTTCTATTCTTGGAATAGTAAAAGAATAAAAATACGCTTCGTACGATCCTAAAAATTTATATTCCCTAATTTTTCATTTAATTATAAAACATGTCAGTGGAGACTTAACAATTCATGTTTGAATTAAAAACGGACTTTTGTAAGGATTTAATTGATCAAGATATTTTTAAATGGCCTTAGAAAATCCAACATAATGTTATTTAAAGATGGATAGCTAGAAATGGTAGTAGAGAGTCCCACTAATTTATGACTCACAATACGAGGAGGCTGCCAATAAAACTTTGGGCATTGTGATAAATATGTGCATAGACATTCTGAGCTTTTTCAACTGCAAGAAGAAGAGCAAACGTTGCTTGGTGGAATGGACAATGCTAAAACAATTGAGGATGGAAATTATCCTAAAGTTGATGCATTTATTTGCACAACTCATCAAACCTTCAAGCAAATGACTTCGAGTATCCATGGAGCATAGGCCTATTCGACTACTATGTACACAAGACAAATGATAACACAAAAGACTTGTTCAAAGCCATCTAATTTTCTATTGAAACATAATTCCATAAGATTTTAAATAATGTCTCAAATATTATCTTAAGGGAAGAAGATTAGAGTCACTAAGCTTTTGTGACCTAACGTGGTCTTTAAAAGAAAACGGCATTCAAAAATCCATATAGTAAAGCCCTAATAGCTTGTTCAATTTTGAATCCAATTTTTATTAAAAAAAAATTATTTTTTATGCTAAACTAATTCTAAACTAGAATTTACACTAAAATGTAGTAAAACTATTCAAAATCTAATTTCTATATTTTTTCCTAAATTTTTTATTTTTTTTATTTTTTATTCTGAAAAAATGGGGACTTGGATCACGTTAGGAGACCAAACTTTGTGTTAACTGTGTAAAGACAAGTACTAGGTCACGTTGAGCTTATTTTTCAAAAATGACATTAATTCTCTTTTTGTTCCTAGAACCAAAAAAAGAAAAGGGAAATAAAGGAATTTTTTTTTTTAAAAGTAAATGATGGAAATGCCCTTAACTAGCCCATAAGGTTAGCCCTTTATTTGAAACTAACATGATCACTTTAGGTTCTTATTTGAAATAAGATACATTTCGGATCTTTTGAAAAAAAGATGGTATTTCAGACTTTTATTTAAAATAAGATTCACATCATACTCTTATTTGGAATTTTCCCTAAATCTAATAATAGCTTTTTTTCGCAAAAGTAATGAAAAACCAAAGAAGTCTAGATTTTTAAGTATTATTTACATTTAGATCATGGATTGCCGTTGGAACTCAATTTGAATCAAGGAGCAAAGTACATGCTTTTAGAAAGCTTGCCAATTGGAGACATCATAGAATTACGATTCAAAATCACTTATGACTGCGTCTAGATAAGTGGTGGTCAACTAGACAACTAAAAAGAAGATAATCTAATCAAACAATTGATGACTGTTAGAGAATCAAGATCGAAGCCAAGTCTACAATATTGAGAAATCAATCACAGGAGGTTCTCGACTCAAGAAGTCAACCACAGAAGGTGAAGTCCTCGACTATTATAGATGTGGATCACCAAAAGGCAATCAAGAAGTAAAAGAGCTGAAGAGATTGATTGATAACTCATGGATAACAAGTTTTATCAACGGTGGAGATCATACAAATGTCAAAGACACGGATTGCCAAAGTCTCAAGATTGTTTGTTCTGTTATGTTCAGTTGAAAAGTTTGTTAGTTGAAGTTAGTTAGTTCGCTTTTCTAGTTGTTAGTCCTCTGTTTTTCGTCCTTATATAGAGAGATATTGTAATCGATTCAAGGCTAAGAAGTAGAGTATAATGATTCGAAAGTTTTCTCTTTGTATTCTTCAATCTCCTTTTTTGTTCAAATGAATGGAAATACAAGATATCGAAAAACTTCTTCACAGATCATCTACTATCATTCTTCATCTTCATCTTCGTATTCTTGATTTCATAAGTTCTCATGGTATCGAGCGGGAAGATCAACATGCATCGAATAAAATCTATCGAGTAATCGGTTCGTGCATCAAGTCGGAAGAAGTAAACGAACACCGAAGCTCTCGGATCAAGGTAAACTCATACGGGTTTAGAGCTCATAAGCACTACGTTATCATCTTCTTCAAAGAATCATAATAATGGCGATTAGAACTCCAAAATATCCTTTTCCGATACATGTGAATATCACAAACTTCGTCACAATCAAACTTGCTGAGGACAACTTCCTATTGTGGCAAGCTCAGATCCAAAGGTTTTTGAAAAGCCAAGATCTATTTGGTTTTGTTAATGGAGATATTCCTTCACCCTCTCAAATGCTGCAAACAGAGGATGAAGGTTGTGAAACCGATCTTATTAATCCAGAGTACACTGACTGGACTAGAACAGATCAGTTGATTTCATCATGGATCTCGGAGTCATTCGAAAATATTCGAGCTTAATCATTGGATTAGAAACATCATCCGAAGTATGGCAAACTCTTCGAAAAGGTTTACACGTAAATCAATTGCTAGAGAGTTCGAATTAAGGGGGAAACTACAAACATGTCATAAGCATGAACAAACCCTTGCCGATTATCTCAGGGAATATAAATCCATATGTGATCGTTGAATGCAATAGGCAAACTGTGGATGATATAACCAAGATGTTTGGTGTATTGGAAGGTTTAGGTCCTGAGTATGAGAACTTTCGGACTACCATATATTGTTTGAAGCCTCAGCCAGAGTATGATGAGGTTATTGCTCAATTAGAAAGGTTTGAATCAAGACTCAAAAACTTTTCTAGGAGTCAGTTCAACCCAAATTTGGCATATTTTGGACAAAAGCAGTTTCAGGTTCAGTCTAAAGATGTCACAAATGAAAACTACTTTTCTCAAGCTTCTGGATTTATATCTGAAAGAGGAGGATACATAGGTGGTCGAAGCTATAATCGTGGTAGAACTGGTAACAATAGGGGTCGTGGTTTTGAAAGATATCAGAATTACAGAATAGATATCTTCAGTCCAGGGCAAGGAAATCAACACCCTAGACAGAGAAATGTTATCCCTACAACAAACCAAGGGTTTAGACCCTATACTACTTACTCACAAAGGTACCAAAATGTCAAGACTTATCCTTCGCAAACTCAAGTAAAAATTTGCAGAATGAAAAAGAAACAAGTAGCATTCGATTAGAGTGTCAAATATGTAAAAAGTCCGGACATGATGCACTTCGTTCGGTATCGGTTTGACAATTCTTACCAAGCGTAAGATATTCCAAGAGCCTTGACAAAGCAATGCATATTGAAGACTCAACGGGCAAAGTGAGTGGTATCCGACTCGGAGCTCTGACTCACATTAGTGCCGATCCTGGTATGCTCCATACTCTTTCTAAATATCAAGGACATGATATCTTGTTATGATAGGCAATGGATCATGTTTACCAGTAACTCACATTGGCAACACGGCTCAAAACAAAGAACAATACATTACCTCTTAACGATGTTCTAATTGTCCCAGAGATAAAGAAGAACCTTCTTTCAGTATCTAAACTCACAGATGACTTCCCTTGTTCCTTTATTTTTGACAAAACTGGTGTTTATGTAAAGGACAACAATACCAACACAATGGTGAAGCTCGGAAGGAAAATTAGAGGTCTTTATCAAGCTAATCCACAGACCACATAAGCCTTCTTTACTCAGCGGCAAAAGACAGTCGGTGAAGACATATGGCATCAGCGTTTGGCTCATACAAATGCTCAAGTAGTTAAGCATCTACAAAAACAGAAGCTTATACAATTTGTTTCTTCATCTCAAGTTGTTTGCAGCAGCTGTCAAATAGCTAAGAGTTCAGCTCTATCGTTCCCTTTTTCGGATTCTACATCAAGTTCCCCATTAGAAAGAATTCATTGTGACATATGGGGACCATCACCGATCTGTTCCTTTCAAAAGTTTAGATATTATGTGATTTTTGTTGACAATTTCTCTCGATATTGCTGGTTATATCCCATGAAGTTGAAATCTAAGTTTTATGATATATTTGTTCAATTTCGAAGTTAGTCGAACGACAAGTATAATCATCGATTAAAATCTTCCAGAGTGATGGAGGAGGAGAGTTCGTAAGCATTAGATTTCAAAAATTTCTGAGTCACCATGGAATAAGACAGTTCATATCATGTCCTCACACTCCATAACAGAATGGGATCTCTGAAAGAAAGCATCGGCACATCGTTGAACTTGGATTAGCCATGCTCTATCACTCAAAAGTTCCACTGAAATTTTGGGTGGATGCATTTGTGACGGCTAATTATATCATCAACATTCTTCCCACACCAAAGTTGCAGATGGACACACCCTATAACAAACTTCATAATAGACAGCTAAGGTATGATCATTTAAGAGTATTTGGCTGTGCATGCTATCCTTGCTTAAGACCATATGCAAGTCATAAACTTGATCCTCGATCTCTCCCCTGTATCTTCTTGGGTTATAGCAATCAAAGCACAAAGGGTATCGATGTTTGGTCCCAACTAATAATCGTGTATACATCAGTAGGCATGTTATCTTTGATGAGCATTCCTATCCTTTTACAAAGAAGCTGATCAATGAATATGGACATTATACAAACTTATACAAACAATGGAGTGAAGGCATACATCTCTTTGAGTCATCAAGCACCGAGTCACCAGCTACTAGATCCACTCATCAGTTAGCCACAAACCAGATCCATCCTGATTTTCATGATTGCTATACTTATCATCCACATCACAGACAACAATCTCAGATCATTTCCTCGAGGAATATGCAAGATGCGACAATGACAGAAGGACAATCTATAGATGCTGTGCTACAAAATTGTTCTATTTCTCAAGGACAGAATACTACCGGTTCTTTATCTTCACACAATGATCTACTAACTGAAGGTAGTTCTAATGAAAGGCACTCCAATTCCAATTCCATTATGTCTTCCTCTCAAGGTACAAGTAATACTCATCATATGCAAACTCGACTGAAGTCTGGAATTAGAAAACCAAATCCAAAGTATGCCTATTTAGCTGATTATCCAGTTCCTATGGAACCAAAGTCTATCAAGTCAGCTTTAGCTAATCAAGCCTGGTATAGGGCTATGAAAGAAGAGATGGATGCGCTTGCTGAAAATCAAACATGGACATTGATTCCTAGAACTAACCAGATGAATGTGATAGGCCGGGTGGGTCTATAAGACCAAACTCACACCGAGATGGCGTCTTGACAGACTCAAAGCTCATCTAGTCGCCAAAGGCTTTCACCAAGAAGAAGGACTAGACTTCACCGAGACTTTCGATCCAGGTTGTGAAACACACAACAATTCGAATAGTGTTATCTCTTGCTATGATAAGACATTGGCCAATACACCAGCTTGATGTTAAGAATGCTTTTCTTCATGGAGATTTGAACGAGACAGTGTACATGGAACAGCCACCTGGCTTTATCAATCCTCATCAGCCAAGCCATGTCTGTTTACTTCACAAGTCTCTATATGGCCTTCGACAAGCACCAAGAGCTTGGTTTGATAAATTCAGCAAGTTTCTAATTGAAAATGGTTTCTTCGCAAAGACACGGTGCCCGATCCATCGTTATTTGTTCGCATACAAACTCACATACAGTTCTCTTGCTCCTATATGTTGATGATATCATCTTGATCGGGAGTTCACCACATCTCTTAACCGCCCTTATTCGAAACTCGGTCTTCGGTTTCATATGAAGGACCTTGGGTATATTCACTATTTTTTGGGCATTGAGGCCAAACGAACTTCACAGAATCTTTTTTTGTGTCAAACTAAATATGCTACTGACTTGTTGAAACGAGCTTTTATGGCCGACTGTAAACCAGTCTCAACACCTCTGCCTCTTCGATCAATCTCCATGGCCGATTAATTGCAAATCTACTTACGAGATCCTATGGAATACGAAGCTTAGTTGGTGCTCTTCAATACTTAACCATTACTCGACCGGACCGGCATTTGCTACTAATCTTCTCGTCAAAAAATGCAATGTGACCCTACGTAGGAGATTTCCATCAATTAAAAAGAGTACTTCGATATGTCAAAGGTACTATACATCTTGGAATCTATATCCATTCTCAAAGTTCGGTACATCTCTATGGTTTTCTCCGATGCGATTGGGCTGGTTGTCCAACAACACGACGTTCCACAACAAGGTTTTTGCACGTTTCTTGGATCCAATCTACTATCTTGGTCTGCCAAGAAACAACCTACTGTTTCTAGATCCTCAATTGAAGCAGAGTATCGTGCACTTGCTTCGACCACGGCTGAACTCACCTGGATAACGTTTGTCCTACGAGATATAGGGATTTCTCTTCACCACCTACCACTATATCGTGACAACAAATCAGCAATTTCTCTCACCGCCAATCCAATATTACATGCTCGAACCAAGCACATTGAAGTTGACTTTCACTTTGTCCGTGAGAAAGTCTCTTCTCGGATCTATTCGTATTCGTATATCTCTACTCATCTACAATTAGCGATATATTTACCAAGTCTCTATCCCGCTTGTCTCATCTTACTCTCCGAACCAAATTGGGAATCGAATCCTTTACACTTCCCAATTTGAGGGGGAATGTTAGAGAATCAAGATCAGAAGCCAAGTCTACAATATTGAGAAATCAATCACAGGAGGTTCTCGACTCAAGAAGTCAACCACAGAAGGTGAAGTCCACGACTATTATAGATGTGGATCACCAGAAGGCAATCAAGAAGTAAAAGAGCTGAAGAGATTGATTGATAACTCATGGATAACAAGTTTTATCAACGGTGGAGATCATACAAATGTCAAAGACACGGATTGCCAAAGTCTCAAGATTGCTGTTCTGTTATGTTCAGCTGAAAAGTTTGTTAGTTGAAGTTAGTTCGCTTTTCTAGTTGTTAGTCCTCTGTTTTTCGTCCTCTGTTTTTCGTCCTTATATAGAGAGATATTGTAATCGATTCAAGGCTAAGAAGTAGAGTATAATGATTCAGAAAGTTTTCTGCTGTATTCTTCAATCTCCTTTTTTGTTCAAATGAATGGAAATACAGTATCGAAAAACTTCTTCACAGATCATCTACTATCATTCTTCATCTTCATCTTCTGTATTCTTGATTTCATAAGTTCTCAATGACTACCCTCCAAAATGGCCACAAAATAGAACAAGAGAAAAGACCAATTTCAATCAATAACTAGACCGGCGCAGTTTCGAGAAATCTCCAATTACAGAGTCCAGTTACTTGATCAGCAACGGCACACATGATGGTCTGGCCAGGCGGGATTCTCATGAGCCGAGGCAGGAGTCCTTTCCACGAAGCGAGAAGTCCTCTAGAAATTGTCTGAAAGACATGAATCATGCCCTTGTACATCAACACTCCACTATGTCGGCTCTGAGCCGTCAGCCTTGTCTTGACGACATCGAAGAGCCCGGTGCACACCGGACCTATAGTTCCTGCCAAGAATCCTGAAATCATGGACTGCCATGGTCAGAGGACGTTTCCATCGCTTTCGTGCTTCTTCCATTTACTAACTCATCAAAAGCATTATTGGCTGTAAACATAGCAGCCTGGTTGGGTCCGTTGCGCATGACTGTCGGCGCAGCCCCTGACCACAGCCCACGAAGGCCTTCTTCGCAAATAATCGTACGGGCACAATAAATAGGATCCTTGTACTTCAAAAGCTCCGGACTCAAACCTTTCTGTTGCTGCAGTCTGATCTTGACAACCTGCCAATGACCTCATCAGTTAGTTCCCACGCGATACACAACAACTCGCCAGATTAACCATTACGCAGCACGAACCTTTCCAGCAAACTCAAGTAGAACAACATCAAAAGCATCCGCATTTACTCATAATTAAAATCTACAATGTTAATAACTACATATGTATTTAACCCGACCCAGGGGAGCTTCTCCAACAGACAAGCAAATAATGAGTCTAGCCCTACGAAAGAACCTGCAAAATTTCCATGTACTCTTCTTTCACATGAAAAAGGCTAATTCTTTCTCCACTCGTTCTCCATGTATTTTGATGCTAATCTCAAAGAATAGGAACTATCCATATTGTTGTACATCTCGGTGATTACATAAAAGTAGTAGGAAGGATTATAATGCTAGACTTTGGTTATAATCCTTTTGAAATTTAAAGTGTGTTTTTTTCAAAAAAAAAAAATGAATGATTTAAAAAACATCTTTTAAAAAATAATCATCGGCATTGCTTACAAAAATTAATTAACTATATATTTAGATATAGGGTTAATATCCTGAAAAACCCCAAACTGGTACACCTATAACAAATTTATCTCAAATTAATTTTTTGACTACTAAAAATCTTAAACTGATATACATTTGATAAATTTACCTCAAACCGGTACACTTGTGACAAATTTACCGTCTATTAGTTTCCGTTAAATTTTACTATCAAATTATTAACTTGAATGACACGTGACAATTAGCTTATGTATCAATTTGGGATTGTACTCTTCGTTTGTCATAGCTATATAATTTTTGTGATTTTTTGTGGTATTAATTTAATTTAATAGAGGATATAGTTGTTATAAATGTACTAGTTTAGAATTTTGATGCAAGCCGAGGGTAGGCTTTCTCAAACAATAAGATCGGGAGAGTGACTCATATACGGGAAAACAGGACAGGCCAATCTTCTTGGTCAAGAGAGCTGGTCTTTAATGCGGGCTGCATCAAATTTTTTGCGGTCAAATAAATTAGTTTTGGATAAATTTGTCACAAATGTACTAGTTTGAGATTTTTCATAATTAAAAAAAAAAAATTGAGGTAAATTCGTCGCACATGTGCAAGTTTAAAGTTTTTCAGGGTATTAACCCTTAGATATAAATTGATATTGATAATGAAAATATTTTCATTAGTTAATAATTTCAAGTAATGTGAGTAATTATTTTTTCAAATCATTAATTTTTTATAAAACAAATGGAGCCATCCTTGCATGCATACTGACAATAGTGGTTTACAGCATTGACGTACTTTTGAGCCCCTACATTTCCCTTCCGTCAAGGCATAAGCAACCTTTCAAGAATATTATATCTTCTTGCGTCCTCGTCATTGAACTACAAACAACAAAATTTAGCTTCATCTAATCCTTTCAAACGTACGATTCCTAAAAAATAAGGCTACATTTTAGATCACATAGCAACAAACCAACTTCACTCCAATCAACTCAAAACCCAACCAATCGCATTCCCGATCAACCGCTAACCTCAAATGGAGTGACAATCACGAGAGCCTTGAGCCCCCCGGCGCCGAAGCCGGACAAGAGCCTGGCCTTGTTGGTGAGATTCCCGGTCTCTGGGTCCTTGAATATCGACTCAAACATGGCGTTCGACGACATCCGGAGCGTGTACTTGAGTGTCAGGTGTGTCGTGAACGGCGTCAGGCCCTTCCGGAGGGCTCAGACGCCCTCGGTTACGGCGATGGTGGCGCTGCAGAGGGCGATCCCCTTGTACGGACCAGACTTGTCGAGCTGGAGCCGCGTCTTGATGACGTCGGTCGGCTGGAGGCAGCACGCCTCCACCGTGCCCCCGAGCAAGCCCGAGATCGCCTTAATGTAGGGCGCAACGGTGCGCTTGCCGTCGGAATGGGAGGAGGCTCGCGGCTCCTTGCCATGGCAGTTGTTTGGTGTTCGATAGGATTGGCATTGAGCGGCGCTCGCAGGTTGTCGGCTTATATAGAAGAGAGAGACAGAGAGATAGAGTCGAAGTTCTCTCTCTGGCGGGCTTGAGATCTTTGGAAGCTTCGGTGAGCGGCGGATCGGAGATGGCGTGGTGAAGTGAAGCAGACCCGGAAGACCGCGTTTGCTCCGACCATCTTTGGTCAGTTACAAAAAGGTTAAGATCCTGACCAATATTATAACGATAATGCTGTCTGATGATGCATTAATATATATATAATGCACGTGTATGCCTTCCCACACATTTACCCAATGCATTCTTGTTCTTTTTTCTTTTTGTTTTTCTAATTTCAAGAATAAAAATTTTGTGTAGTTACCAAATGTTTTCGAATACTCAACAGCTTGTCCGATGAACAAAATCAGAAAAAGCTATTTTTAAGTAAAAATTGTTGTTAGGAACAAAATGATTACTAACTACACCATAAGTTATGAATTATAAAATTTTAAAAACTTAGGACCAATCTATTAATGGAAAAAACTATAAATATAATTCAATTTATGCTCATTACGATACATTTACCTTAAACATTTTTGTGACATCATAAAACCCCAAACTATACTCGCTGTGACACATTTATACTATTTTAAAAAAATATAAATAAATAAATAAATAAAACCTAAACTTGTTTTTACATGACACATTCACCTTTAGATAATTTTATTAGCCAAAAGAACGTTATTTTTATTTCACAAGTGAGTATCATGTTAACACTGTTTGCTTTTTAGCGTCTATGTAGACAAATTTTTTAATAGTTATAATAGACAGAATTTGATAAAGGATAAATGTGTCACACAAGAACGAGTTTGAGAATTTTTTTGTCACGGAAAATTTTTTATAGTAAATATATCACGGTGGGTATAATTAAGAGTCCAACGACTAGGGGACGTTAGATCAATTAAAAAAAAGACAAACTACCAAATGTGTAATATTTGACCATATAATCGCAGATGCAACTACTCAAAACTTGTTTCTAATAGACTAAGTTACATATTATAAAATTTTACAACTTTTAAGACCAAGCTATCGCAAGAAACTAAGTTGGGGGTCCAAATCCATTTGTCTGGTCTTAAGTATGAACTTAAATTGCTTTGTCTAAAGCTTTATGCAGACCTTAGCATTCCTTGGACGTAAAAAAACCAGAGGGTATTCTTCCATGTCATTTTCAATCATTACGTCGTCAATCTATCAAAGTAAAACAGACGTTCATTACAAACACCCTCGGAAGAAATTCCCGTGAAGAACAGCATTTTCTCCAACTTATTTACTAGAAATCAACTGATTGCTACCAATCTATCTAGATTACCTAGGCTGTGCATGATAAAATTTCTGAAACAGAAATTGATTTCTGGCCAGAAATCAATTTCTTAATTTCTATTCCCCAGACAAGTTTCTAAGCAAAGAAACCCATTTAATAACGACTCAAAATTTCTATTTGAAATAGAAATCCGTTTGATAATGAGAACAAAATTTCTATTTCTATTAATAGAAATTGATTAGATAACAATATAAGAAATCCCAAAATACAAAATAATAGTCGAAATAATACTAAAACAACATAGGAAATCATCAAATACAAAATAATAGTTGAAATAATACTAATACATTACAAAAGTTGAAAATACAATTTCATGGAATTTCTGGCATATTATTATCTTTTGCCATTTTATTAGTAATTATTTTCCTAAGCGTATTTATTTGGTTTCCCTCATTGGTCAATGTTAGGGGTGAGCATGGTCGGGTTGGTCCGGGCCACCCCTAACCCTAGGACCAACCCGTACGGTGTCGGTCCTCAATTTTTAGGACCGAGGACCGACCCTATTGAACCTGGGACCAAGGACCGGACCGACCCAATGGGTTCGGTCCGGTTCCAGGGTTAACCCGGAACCGATTGATAATTTTTTTCGTCTTATTTTTTATACTCCCTAAAAAAGCAAACCTACAAATTCAAATTACATATCCATCAATAATGCAACATTGTGCAATTAAACTATAAATACCAATACATATTTAGCAATTTTAAGATGACACAATAATAAAAATTTCATACTTGCTAATCGCTCATCGAGATATGGGACAAGATGGAAAGTTCTTGTAATCATCTATCTTTAATATTCATAACACCATATGCAAAAGCATTTTTCTGCATTTGATCATGTAGAGTCCACTCAATCAAAAAATGAGCTTAACATCATTTGACTAACAAATCACCGTAGTAACTGCAGTACTACTCTACTCTTCAAAAACTTCTACCATTTGACACAAATTGAAAAGCAAAGTGCAGTTGAAATTCATTAGTAAAATACAATTAAATCATAAAAAGTTCAAAATACTTAATATAAACCATGAATATATAAAAGACATTTTACTTAGGTTTGAATATATAAAAGAATTATAAATAATATAATATAATATAATATAATATACGGGGTTGGTCCGGGGGGTTGGGTGACCCAAAACTCTTAGGACCGAGGATTTAACCGCACAAGTGTTGGTCCTGGAATTTCAGGATCAAGGACCGACTCAGTCTCCTTAGGAACCGGACCAGGACCAGCGAGGTTGGGCCGGTCCGGGGGTCGGTCAGTGGTCGACCCTAGACCACTGCTCACCCCTAGTCAATGTATCATTTGCAAGCTCATCCCGCGTAAGTTCAGACAATCTGCGGAAGCATGAATATGGGTGCCATCAATGGCGCCTATACAACCTTGTCATTTTATCAAAAACTAGCATTATACAAGATTATCAACAAAATAAAATTAATGGTGTAAAGGAATATATGAGAATTCTACCTTAAAGTAACATTTATGGTTAGGAACCAATCGGGGGAAGGTCGGTTTATTTTGATTCTCAAATTGAATCAATCCAGTTGCTCATCCCTAATTTCTTTATTGTTGCTCAATGAACCTTTAATGGCCCTTGCATAGCAAAGAGAGAGATTCTCTTGAATCTCTTGCCATCGAATTAAAATTCAATATTGTGTAACAATTTAATTATTTTGATTTTGCAAGAATTTTGAATCTGTAAAAAAAATAAGGTTAAATTTCTAGACACGTTTTTTATTCATCTATTACGTAAGAACTTTTTTTTCAACTGGCCATGCGCGTGCATTTTCTATAAGGAAAGAGCCACATTGTTTTTAAGTAAACATTTAAGAACTTTGGTCATTTTTAAAAATTGGGGATCCATTCGATTGCCTTTCATCCTAAAGAGGAAGTTATCAAAAAAATTTAAAAAAATACAAAAAAAAAACGAGCAAAATAAGAAAAAGAAAATTAGCAATAATTTATGAATGGTTATGAGTGAATTAAGTTAGAAAGAAAGCGCAAGGTTCTTTTATATAGTTTGATTTTAGTTTCTAATTTCTATTTCAGAAACTAAGAAGTTAAAAATTTCAGCTTCGATTTCTTCAATTTCTCTATTTCGAAATAGAAATCTGTTTTAAATAGAGAAATCAAATTACGTTATCAAACGGATTTTTGTTCCAAACCTGTTTCGGGAACGTAGAGGAACAGAGAAATCGAGAAACAGAAATTTTGTCATGCGCCCTAGCAGCTAATTGAATATGTATTCGTTGTGCCATACCCTGTAGATATTTGACCGGAGAATTACCAAAAAAGTCCTAAACTTATTGCAATTGTGCCAATTCAATCCTAAACTTTTTTTCTTTGTCAATTTAGTCCTAAACTTTTTACTTTTGTTCCAGTTCAGTCCATCCGGCCAAAATTAGCTGGTCGGCGCTAACATGGCAACCGGCCGGTACCGGCGAGCTTTTTTTAATAATATTTTATTTTTAAAAATTTTTTTGTTAATTTTTTCCCCTTTTTCCTTTTTTTTTCCTCCTCCCTCCTCCTTCCTTGGGCTTCGGTGACTGGCCAGGCTGGCCGGTCGCTGAACTAAGGCGATCTGGCGGGGCGAGGAGGCCTCGCCAAACGCGACGGCGATCCCCCCTCACCGTCGCTGGGCACGAGCTCGCCTCACGCAGCGACCGTGAGGCAAGCTCGCACCCAACGACGACGAGGGGGCTCGCCATCGCGTCTAGCGAGGGCTTGCCTCACCCCGCCATTGCTATGCGCGAGCTTGCCTCGCAGTCATCGGGCGAGGCGAGCCCTTGCCAGATTCGACGAGGGGGCCTCGCCGTCGCGTCTAGCGAGGCCTCCTTGCTAGATCCGGCGAGGGCTCACCTCGCCCGGCGACCACAAGGCAAGCTCGCGCCCAACGACGGTGAGGCCCCCTCGCCGGATCCGGGCAAGGGCTCGACTCGCGGTCGCTAGGTGAGGCGAGCCCTCGCTAGATCCGGCGAGGGGAGCTCGCCGTCGCATCTAGCAAGGCCTCCTCGCTAGATCCAGCGGGGGCTCGCCTTGCCGGATTGCCTCGGTTCGGCAATCGGTCGGCCTCGGCCGGCCGCCGAAGCCCAAGGAAGGAGGAAGAGAGAGGAGGCAAAAAAAAAATAATAATAATAATAAAATTAAAAAATAAAATATTATTAAAAAAAGCACGTCGACGCCGGCCACCGCCACGCCACATCAGCATCGGCCGACCAATTTTGGCCGGATGGACTAAACTGAAATAAAAGTAAAAGGTTTATGACTGAATTAGCACAATTGCAATAAGTTTAAGACTTTTTTGTAATTCTCCCGATATTTGACAAAGAGACGGTGGTCAAAATTGAGTCTCAAGAGTCGAGAGCACCAACTTTTGCCATTCGCATGCAACCTACTCTAGGACTTTTAACTGCATCGGTCAATTTACTGCACATCCTCATTAGGGTTTTCATCGACTAAGAGCGATAAATCGAATCATTTTGTGCCTTCTTAAAAAAGACCATGGAGGATGATGAAATTCTTCCGAGCAAAGAGATGCCACAACTCCATCAACGAAAACACAGGAGGATCTGATAGTCTTCTCAAAGGATTTCACAAGAATGAATCCGTCACATTACAAGAAGTAGCACGGACACCTTGTCCATGCTTCCGTGTCGTGTCCGAAACGTGTGGAAGTGTGTCGGACACGTCGACATGCTCGGACATGGCCGGACACGCGATCAACGAGTGTCAGATTTTCCAATACGTGGTCAACCTTTGCCCGACACGTTTCGACACGCGTGTCGGGAGGGAGCAGACCACGATCGACGGTGAGAGACGGCCAAGCATAAACTGAGACGAGGGCCGCCATTGTGATGTTGCGATGGATCGAACAAGGCTACAGCTGCGAGGGAGAAAGGATCAAAGGCGAGAGGAAGAAGAGAGGAAGGCGGTCGAGCGGCGAGGAAGGGGGTCGTGCGTGCGGCGAGGAAGGGGGTCGAGCGAGGAGCAGCGAGGAGGGAGGAGGAGAAGAGGAAAGGTCGCGAGCGGCGAGGAGGGTTAAAGAAGCTAGGGTTTCTAAGAAACTCATAAATAATAAAAACATGGGAGTCTGATTGGTACGTATTTTTGTTTGGAGGGGAAGTGACGGACAGGTGGGGGAAATGGACGACGGTGGGAGGAAAGAATAAAAAATTAATTTGGGGGTGGGGGGAATCGACCCATTGGGCTGTCAGGTGGTGAGGAGGGAAAAAGAAAGTGAAAAAAACCTGGGAGGAAAAAAGACGAGGGAAGCTTGGGCGCAGATTGGAGGGTGGGGGTTTCGAAAAATAAAAGTAAATTGGGGGGGGGGGGAGGATTTTGAAAAATAAATGTAAATTTGAGATAATGAAATAAAAAAAGTGTAAGATTTATTAATATTATTAGTATAAATTCATTATAAACTCTTTATTTATTTATTTATTTATTTATAAATTTAAATCAAATTAATTAAAAATAAAAATATTTATTTAATATTTAACGTGTCGAATACGTCGAAACTCTTTACTTTTTTAAAAAATAACGTATCGCGTGTCCGTGTCGCCGTGTCCGTGCTACCCAGACAACAACCCCGCAAATGATCGGCATAAGGGAGTTGGTACACAGCGGATGCAGAAATTGTGCTCATAAGAGAAGCACGATATTGTCACTTCACACATTCTTGGCCTATCAGGTAAAAGATCATGTGCGTGTAGACTGCAAATCAACCGAGTAAAGGCAAACAGCATCTTCCTAAAATTCCCGTTTTGCATTTCCGGCGCAACTCTTTTTCATCGAAATTTCACGACACTCAACAGCTGTGACCCCTGACTTTACATGTTAGGACTGGCAAAGTCCGAGATATTTACAGAGTTTCCCGCTACCATGACGGCAAGAATGAATTTTGCTGTTATCAAAATCAAACCACAAATGGGGAAAATTTTTTGAAGAATATGAAAGATCACAACCCAGCAAGAACGCTCCGATTTACCTGGATAAGAAAGAAAGAAAAAATTAAGCTGAAGGCATCTTATGATGAGCATAGAAAATATCAACCTTTTGTCAACATGATTAACTAGAGACTTTGAATATGCACGCACATAAAGAAGGTAAGGAGAGCACGATAGGAGGCGATAAATCAAATTAGAGGTGGTCAACCATGCATGAAGCACCTCTAAGGCAACCCCGTGCATGAAGCTCCCGTGATGCAGGAGGTCCAGAGAAGGGTCGGACCACTTCCGGTCTCAGGTATGCAGCCTTAGCTTGCAATTTTCATGATAGGCTGTTCCCACAACTCAAACCTGTGACCTCCACATCACACGGCGACAACATTACCGTTGTGCCATGGGTCCCCTTCATGCACAGAGCACCTCCAGTGATGATAACACTGTTCATCAGAAAGAGAGACTTACAGATATATCTTTCTCCTTAATAGTGGACGATCACAACAATCTGAAGGGCACAACGTCAAACACCACTCGTTGGAATGTGTATGAAGGGCCACGACTCAACACAACATTCGCTTGTTTGTAGATGAAAACAAAACTATTGCATCTTCAGCGCTTGCTTCAATTGTGCAAATGCAGCTGGATGCATTCTGCTGATGGCAGAATTAAACGATTCTCCATGGATGTTAGCACATGCTTGAAGATTTTCCCGGACTGAGCTCTCTAGTGATAACTGGTTGACAGGGTCTGAGAACTTTATCTGTTGAAAAGGCCTTAAAACTATTAAAAACGAGAAAAGCAGAAGGCTGAAGTGTTTTCACACACATTTGTATGTACTAGGTTTGAGGGAAGCCAATCAATGTCCACCTGTCTTCTTCTTAACTCTTTACTTGGAATGGCTTCAAATTGACCTCCACTTGAGCCCGTAGTATCACTACTGAATTTTGTTTATTCACAAAGATCAGTGTTTTACTCATAAAAGAAGTTTGATACAATTCAATGAACCGGATAAAGCAGCATGTTTAGGAACTAACCCGGACTCTTCCTCATTCACCTCATCATTTCCACCCATGATTACACTCGTGCAGACGCTACATGAATCAGAATAAAGGTGCATGCATAAGCAATATCTATAAGAATTTCACCAAATAAATGGCGATAAAATTGACTACCTCAGGATCTGATCAAGCTTGTCAAGAACTTGAGGCATTCTCAGGGTCAGAATAATAGAAAGGGCTAATCCAAGTGTCTTCTTTTGGATGGAACCCACATTGTCAACCTGTAAAGGAGCATACAAGTAAATCAAAGTTTCAAAGAGTCAAATAACCTAAAGAATGATTGCAATATTAAGGACAAAGACGTGGTCAAAGATCTCACTATTTGAAATGACAAATTAACAAAAGTCACTACCCTGCAAAAGTTTCCAGAGTCACGTATTTTAGAAAATTTATTTCTCTGCTACTTATTTGATAAAGACCAAGAAATTACAACTTCACTACAAATAAAATGTAATTCAAAAGTTCTATGACCCATTTGTGCAAGGAACTTCGAAGGATGGACTAAATAAATGCAGCTAATTCTCCTCAAAGCAACACAAACCAAATTTTTACAGTGTGAGGACACTTGTGTACATGAGAGCTGAAGGTCCAGCAAATTGGCTTCCTTAAGATATTAACCATTGAAATCTCATTTTAAGCTGCTCGCAAAAGCTAACACAGCATGATAAGCAACTGCAGCATCAAAACACAGAATAGAACCTAGTTCATTTGAGTACATGGCACAAAGTGGGCTTGATTCCTAATTTTACAATAAGGAATTCAACATAGAAAACTGATAGGTCAGGATATATGGATGATGCAATGCCTATCGGTTCAAATATCTACTTTCTAAATTATTTTTCAACTGCATCAAAGATCAAAAACTTCATGTCTAGTTCCCAATTTAACCAGTAAAACTAGCTCAATCAACATCTTAACTTTATTTTCCTCCAACGACAACTGAATTTATAAAGAAGGCTAAGTTATTTGATTTGACATCCGAGTCCCATTTTACTTCAACTACAATAGAAAGAGCAGAAATTTTTCAAAAGAAAAAGAAAATAGTTTACAGATTTGAAAAACTTGGTAAAATTATCTTCCCCTAATTACTTGTATATTGTCTTGAAGTTATTTTTTCAAAAAAAAAATTTAAGAAATTGCTTTTTTTCCAGTTTAGCCAGGTTGAAATGATCTTCAATTTGCCCTTTCCTTTTTTCTGATTTTCTGGCTTTGACCTGTCTATGATCCAATAATATGGGGGTCAAACCACACATGCAACCTACTCAGTTAGAAATGTCCACTTCAGTTTCAAACATTGCTTTCAATTTAACACAAAGTTTCCTTTCAACTTCAAGTTGTCGACTAGTGCCTTAAAAAAAAGACTCTTTTTCTTTCTGGTTGCCAAAATAGTGGGAAAAGGGGCAAATGGTATTAGCAACTCTCTTGGATGTTTCAGTAAGAGTTCCACACCTGCCATAGAATATTCAGTTTAAGTCATGCAGATTGTGTGCAACGATTATTTAGATGGTAAGCTTGTCACTGCAGCTCCACCATGAAGCCAGTACATCCAAAGCTGGAAGCTCCCTAGTCAATGTGTTCCACATAAGTTCTAAAATCCCAGAAGCTACTAGGAATCAAAGCCAGGACCAAGGCTTCTCCAAACCACTTTGAAGCAAGCCTTGAACAACTAGGCCAACTGCCGAGCTGGTAAAAACCTCAAGTTGGTAATGAACAAGTTAATGGGACTCGTATCCATCACTCCACTTTCTTCTCACTCATTCCCCTTCCTACAATATGTCAAAAATATTTATTCCTCTTGACCAAACAAAGCCTTACTCTCCTTCATGCTAGGGGTGTCCCCAAAACCTGCGCCAACCCAACCAGATCCATCCCGGACCAACCCGACCCGACCCGGCTCAACCTTATAATTAGGGTATTTTGGGGTCAGGCCTTTTTAGGTGTTGGTATTGTTTAGGTTCAGGTCAGGTCAGCCCAGGTTTTCTCTCTCCGCACGTGCGCAACAAGGATGAAACACCTAGCTAATCGGCCCCGATGCCGGCCCGACCCAACCTGATCTCTTAGGTTATATAATATTTGGGTATCGGGTCAGGTCGGGTATCATAAAAACCCAACCCAACCCATTCACACCCCTACCAGAGATTACAGCAATTCCACTTCTATATCATTTCATGCGTTCCAAAAGTAGACAACTTGGAGGGTCTCCATACTAATACTAATCAAAGATAGATTTGAGGCAATGCATGCATTCATGGAGGTCTTCCACTCTAAGCCCACCAAACATAGCCTGCGCATTAGCAGTTGTTCCTTCCACATTTTTAAAATGTCATCCTGAAGCTGATGGTCAACAGATATTACCAAAATGACCAATTAGGAGACATGATTATTAGAAGTATAAAGGGTAAAATGGTCTCTAGGACCTTAAGGCTTATTTTGATGCTGATTACTAATGTATATATACTGATCTTTAATGAATAATACGATCGACAGTTTTCCTTTCACATGGTATCTGCGCACTTCATGCAATATCTTGTTCATAACATCAAATTGCTTTTGAATTCTATTCAAAGACTTGAATTACCAAATTAGACTATTAGAACAAGCCGAAAATACTTTTCTCCAACTTAGATAATAAATACTCTAAAGATATCCGGTTGGTTGTCCAAACATTTGGAAGAACACATACATGCAAACTCAGCCAAACACGAAACATCAACCAACGTTTTATCAGCTAGAACTGGATGAAGGATTAGCTTAACGGTCTTCCCGTCAAATAACAAATCTGAATGCAAAGGCAGGCACTAGAAAATTTTTGAAAAGATTCACTGTCAACTTCACTTAGAATTCCAAAACATAGGACCTTAGTTTAGTTGGAGAAAAGTCAATCATGACAATTACTATGACAGGAAATTTCACAAGAAGTTCAAAAGTAATCATTTCATACCCATGTAAGGATCATCTGTAGCAACAGCTTGAAAGAAGGGAACCAATCAAATTGAAGAACAAGAGAGCTTATTACCTTGTCAAGCCATGTGTCTACCAGGCAAAGTAGTACACTCTCTTCCACTTTCACTCCTGTGTTTTTAAGTGACAAGAAAAGGGAGGGCTCTGAAGTTAACTGTGCAAAGTAACTTGTGTTCATCACCAAAATCCTTGCTATTATTACAGCAGCAGATGACTTTACAGCTGTCTTTGATGGATCTTGATCGTCTCCTCCACTCAAGCACATAATAATCAATTTCTATGGACAGTAGGAAAAAAGGGGAGAAAATGAGATTTAAACAGAACCTCGAGCCAAATATCATTGAAAAGAGATTTTATAACCACAAAAAACAAGAAAAAAGAAACAGAAGAAAGAAAAGGAAACTGGCAGGTGACTCCAGAAAAAGCATCGCGAGATATTTACAAAGAGAGCCAAATTACCTGAAGAGTACTGTTAATCAATGGCGGTACCTCCGCAGGAAAGCACTGACATTTAAACATATAACGTATTGTTAGATGGCATCAACTTAAACCAACTGCCGTAACAGTAAATCAATGCTTTACAGCAAAGAACCTAACAATGTTTATTGTGCCATCTCATCATCTCAACCAGAGGAGATGCATAGCAGAAGCTAATTAAATGAAGACCATTTACCTTAGCCAGAGAGATTGGCACATACAGCTCCCTAAAAAGCTGTTTGTGAACATTTGTGCATTTAGCAGCCAAAAGTAAGGGATGGATTGATCATTCATAAGTAATTCCAACAATGTTAAGCAACTGTCAGATCTTTTATCGGTGATATGAATTTAGTTTCTCTTAGGATCCAATTTTTGCGAGACCGCAGGATTAGGAATGCTTCAAGATACTGTACAGGTGGTTGCTAATCATAGGAGGATCTTGCTTTACTTGAATATATTTATGGAAGAACAGAGATCCTTCTACTCTTGCTTTCTTTGCATGGGAAGTTCTTCTAGAAAATTTAGGAATCGATAAACCCAAAAGAAGGAAAGATGAACGGATTTATTTGACAAGATGAACGGATAAACCCAAAAGCAGACGGTTCTTTGAACTGGCTATTGCTGCACCGAGATCAATTAACATGAACGGATTTATTTGACAAGAGTATCTCAATGGACAGCAGACAGACTGTCCATGGAACTGCGGGGTGTGGAAGAGCTTACAACACATCTGAGAAAGAGGAGATGGCCTGGCCCTCTCACCTTTCACCTTGAAAGGAGAGAGAACAATTGAACTTTTGAGGGTAAATTGCAATTAGAGCAAAGGATGATGCCTTCGTGTTGTGGACTCTAATCATGCACTAACAATGCTAATACTTTAGCCACACCAAATGTTGTGTATGTTGTGTTCTACTTCTCTTTAGGACATCATTCATGGGAGTCAGATGCTCACAGAGGGCCAAAATGGGGTTAAGAAGAGATGCCCTACTGAATCACGATCATCTAATTCCTTTCTGTTCAATTAATTTTTTTAGGAGAAGATGCTGTAAAGACTTGTGAATAGGAAGGCAACCACTTTTTGGCAGAAAGAAAGTGGGTACTTGAACATGACTCATAAAGAATATGGAGAAAGTATGGTCTACTCACTCAGGACTAGACTTCAATACAGAAAGACACATGAGACAATTAAGTCTTTCATATCGCAGTTAAAGACAACAAGGCACTTCGATGTATACCGCATGACTACTGGAGTTGAATGAACTTCTTTGGAGAAGACCTTTTGAGCAAGCAACTGACATGCTAGAGATATTACCAGGAAAGAAACAGCACAAGTAGGATATTCACTAAACTCCTTTGAGGAGAGCACAATGGCTTAAAGCTATTATGGCAACAACAAATGCCAGCACTTCTTGAGTAGCTTCTCTGCTGGTGGAGCTACTCCAATCCTTGCCATGGATAATTTGAAAAAATTGGAAATCTATTGTCGAGTGGTGCTGCCTCAGCAAGGCAAAGAAAAGGTCAAATCCAACACTTTATTCAGCCCACCAATGATTTGGGAAAGTTCATTTTAAGAGTGGGAAGTGATCACTAATATTTCCGGAGGGATTGTGGCCAAGGAATGCATTCTCAAACATGTAGCCAAACATAGAAGATCAAGAATCTGATTTCTCTGGTCTGTATTTGCTCAAATTGGAAAAAGGACTAGAGAAAAGATTCTTTGAAGGATATAGAATAGATGTAGCTACTCTTATATAAGCACATGGATTAATTTCTTAGCAGCCAAAAGCAAAAAGTTGGCCAGCACGGATAAGGACAGATGCTACAAACAACTGTAGCAAAAAGGCTAAAGAAAGCATAGCTGGGCTGCAAGAGATATCAAGAAAGCATCGTAGAAGGTATCTGAGAGGATAAATGCTTTACAGTACCCCTATCACTACCCCTGTCAACACGATCTTCCAACTTAAATGCACCAAAGGACCCATACATATACAGATATCTCAAGGATTTTCAACTGCTGAAGAGTGATCGCAAATGAGGCACAACCTTGCATTCAGTAACATTTTATATCTAAGCAAAGTTGCTACTTAAGGTGAAAAAAGATCACCACAAAACAAGATCTCATACTTTTAAGAGAATCAAAGGCATGAATGTTCTAAATATTATCAATTTATGCTTGCGAAAATGACTGCATTGATGGTCCACAAGTTCAGACAAGCTCACATCATAGTCATTCTTTTACAGGTACATAGTCAGAACTTTGCATAAATTTCACCTAAATGTTGAAATATATCAAAACGATGCACATATGCACAGTTGAGCATCTGGCAGAAAGTGAACAGCCAACTAGAAATGATCCAAAGATCGACAGATATGGGATATCCAGGGATGACTTGCACCAGTGAATGAGCTTCACAACTTGGGCTCATATGATCTACACTTCTCAAGAATCTAAAGTTAAGTGTACCAAGATTCAAGCATCATGTGGACATAGCTCGACCAAGAAAATATATTAATCTTATTAATGATTTTATTGTTTCCTCATTTACAGTCATGCTGCCCTCAAACTTTTGAGCATAAATCGCCAGACAGCTGTGGACTTCTGATAAGTAGTACAAAAGAACAGAGTAATTTGAACTGGACATACACCAACGTTTTCTATTAAGGCAACAATTCTTTGCAAGTAAAATTAGTTTTTGTAATTCTTCTAAGATGAACTAAGGATCACAGAACTTCACCCATTGAATAGGAACTAGGGGTGTTTATCCACTCTAGGTTATTCAGAGATGCCAATATATCATAACACATACAGAGATTGAAACATATTGCACCTGAATCAGAACATCAATGACTGGCAGAGTGGATAGGAGGCCTCTATCGTTCACATTTCCAACAATTAAGTCAAGCAGCTTTGCAATGCTGGAAGCATGTGTTCTCAAAAATTCTAAACCGCCCAAAATGATGTAACCCTCGATAATGTTGACAGCAACCTGACATAACAGCACAATGCCACAATCATAATATGGGCGATTATACAATGATGAAACAAATAACCAATAACTATTCAAGAGGACACAAGCAATGAAAGACACAGGCAAAATCATGCAAAAGCAATTCTGATCTTAAGAGAAACAACCTCTGGGCTACAGGACATTTTATCCAAAGCTCTTAAGCCATAGTAACCCAACACTTTGGCCCCATAATGTCACAGGAACTAATTTATAAAAGCGGCTAAGATGAAAGTATGAGTTCTTCATGCAAGTAGACCACTCAAGGCAAATTTACTTTCAAATGCAGCACTTATCATAGCATGTATAATCAATATAGTCTTCTAGCGCGTCTAGATTTAGAGCTTTTTATGATGACTACAAGCAAATGATGCATATCTAAGTGGTTCAGCTCCCAGCAGGAAATATTCATTGAAAAAACTACTCTCCATAAGCCAATTTGTCATCTCCCGCCATATAAGACAAAAATGGACCATAAGCATGAGGTTGGAGGTCTGTCAATAACAGACCCTGACATAAAAGAAAAACATGGACAATTGCGAAACGACAGCTATGTTTGGTTTAGGTTTTTCTTTTTAAGTATTTTTCTTTTCCATGCAAAGTCTGAAAGCAAAACGGAAGTAATTCAAAAAATTTTAAAAACTATGAAATGTTCCAAATGTCACAGTGAACTACATGCTAATACATTTATGAGTTCCACGGTTTCAGATGTTCAACATCAAACGAAAATCAAACTTCAAACACGGTAAGATTTATAAAAGAAAATGAGATCACGTGTGCCATTAGATGAATCACAATTAGTAGGGGCATATTTCATGAGAAATTACACTGGATTAGTAAATCCTACAAGATTTACAATTTTCAAAATCATCGAGTGTATGGAAAAGTTTTATGTGCTTCATCCTACACAAACTAGAAAAAGAAAAGTTTGCAGCCACATTCATTCCTTGTCATGTTACATTCATAAAGAGAAAAAACTGATGCAGTGCAGGAGACTCTTAACAAAATTCTCTTTAAGGTCCTGTTGAATAGAATCACTATAGGGATGGTGCAAATAACATGAAAAGTTTTTAGAAGAAAAATTAACCTGCAAGTGATCAAAACTTCTTTCCATGATTTCGACCAAACATGGGAAGTATGACAACAGCTGGGGGACCATTGAAGGAGCATGAGAAATGGCAGCTTCCCATAACTGCACATTGCATCACGTGTATTACTAAAATAAAACCAAATTGATAGAGACAAGCAATCATGTAGTGAAATTTGACCAAAAAATAAAGACAGCCATTTGAGAAACCAACCAGCATACTATCCTCGAGAAGATTAAGTTCATCCGGGCTATTTATATCAATTCCCTTTTCCAGAATGGGCAGTAGCATGTTATAGCAAATGGGTGACTGATAGCCAAGAGCAATGACAAAGTTCCGGAGGCCAATGAGAATTTGAATCTGTAATAGACTTTCACCAGAAGATTCCTCCCATACCTTGTTCATGAAAGACAAGTACGAAAATTAAAATTTGGGAGAAGGGAGGAGGGGGGGGGGGTGAGGGAGAAGAGAATGTGAAGATATTCAAGTCTCAGTAAAGAAAAATTACTTCTTAAATGTTGCTAAAGTCACTGCACGATGCAGATAAATGCAAATGGCATTTCAAGTGCATGAATAAATTATGCCGAAACCAATGTGGTTCAAGTAAGCTCCATTTTTTTCAAGCTAAGAAATGGACAATGAGCAAGCAGAGAGAGAGAGTTATAGAGCTCAACACACCACAACTCCTCAGGTAATCTCCATTAATGAAGCCCAACATGGAAAGCAAAAAACTCAGGATACCAATTGCCTATCAATTTTACCTCTATAAGTACTGTATTATGACAGTATCCAGATGTGTAAAGACTCATTCCACGATGAACAAATCCTATATTTTTTTCTTGGTAAATTTAATTTATGAACAAATAAGAATTGTGGGATGTTCAGAAAAGAGAGTCTAATCAAGGCAAGCGATAATGAATACATCTCTAAACAGAATATGTTGAAGTCTTTTCTTTAGAATTATAAAACACAGAGCAATAACATATGCTTGCATGATCTATTACTAGCTCATGACTTTAAAGGATAGGGCAAGAAGCTCTACTCCGACGTCAACTTCTCCACCTAATATCCTGAAGATCTTATAATCATTGTCACCCACCCATTCACAAATTATCTACCATCTTGACAAGGGATTGGTGGAAGTAAGAGAAGCCAATCACGGATTTAATAAAGGTTTCCAACTACTAAATCATCTCAAATGATGCCCAATCAAATATTCGCCACCTGCAGAGGTGTAGGGCAGAGCTATTTTCAGAATCCCAATTGTTTGCCATTTTATACTTTGGTGATATTGTGCTCCAATAATAGACAAAGCAAAACTAGTACAGAATTAAAGTAATACCTTCTGAAAGAATTCAATCAGTTTGCTTGAAAATGGAACCATATCATTCACGTATGCAAGTAGTACTGAAATCAAATTTAAAACCTGAACCTGCAAACAGAAAAACATTCATGAAAGAGTTTTTGTCCATGTTGACATAAGAAAGTTCACGTCACAAAGTACGCAGTAACTTTCGTTGAGATACAACCATCCGTCCAAATAAATAATCATCACAAAGCTATATAAGGAATAAATTTCCTGAAACATATCTAACAGAACAAAAGAAGGATAAGCCATCCATTATAGTTTTGCATCACAGTATTATGCTTTTGTAATCTAGGTTTTACTGTTTTACCTAATGAACCAACCAGGTTTCATTCTGGTCACATACAACATTCATTCAGCAGTTAAAAAGTAGTCACCGAACTTCAGCATGCTCCTTGAATCAAAACTTTTGAGCTGTACCACGTATCTTCCAATTCAGTCAACAGGATAGATGGGGCTATAAACATTACAAGGGTTGACAATACATAAAGAGTACAGCGTAGCTACTACATATTTCAGTACAGATGTGGTGATCGGCCAATGTGCATTAGTTTCCAGCCAAATCCAGCATGAAAAGCCATCGAGCTAAGAGTACTACAGAGAACTTAACCTCAGATAGTGATGCTGAAGATATAATGTAGCCAAGGAAAGCTTTGTACAACAATTTTATTCAAACTTTGTTAACTTGTTATGTTACCTTTGAATCAAATTCCTGGACATCCTCCACCAAATTAAAGCAGAGATTAAAGCAGATTGCAACAAGATCAGTGAATTCACTTTGCAAGAAGTTTGCATCTTCAATGTGTGAACACAAGGACCTACAGGCTGCCAACTGCCATATTAGACAAACAACTTCAGATATTAGAAAGTACTCTGATACCATTGATTAAAGATTTTGTCAAATAATTAAAAAAAGTAGGAGACATTTCATATCTGTGAATTTTCAGTTATGCATCATACCCTGACTGCTAGGTCCTTGTGCTGCAGAAGCTTTATCAAAGCACAGTACACTGGTCTTTTTATATCATCTTTGATCTGCATGCATCCATCAGAAAATCATCACAAAACAGAGTATGGATTGCAGAAAACACATAAAGGACAGACTCCACAAAGAGTAGCTGAAATATCAAGATCGAATATGTGAGAAAAACATCCTCGAAAAGACCTCTTATTCTAAGAAAGTATTCACTTCTTCAAAAATCTGATGCAAACCATCAAACACTCTATTATAATAGTCAAAAAAGACCATAGTGCAAGATTTCTTTTTAATTTCTCCTCCATTCTGCTCTGGGAACCAATGAATTAGGATTCTCTAGCCACTTTAAGCCAATGATGACATAAATTATCCAGCACTTGCCTAAAGATAAGCAATCGTCCAGGAAATGGCACAAGGAGTTGACATGATAGATTGAGAGAAAAGAACATCATAAAAGCATTTCTGGTTTTATCTTAACTTCGTCACCAGTGGAACCAGTAAAACTGACTACGAAGAAACACAAGCTTTATAAACTTCAAACTACTCCAGGCCGGAATTTGCTTATCACTACACACCCTATGTAGGGAGACACCCCCATAAAAAAGCACTTCTATCAGATCATGTTTCTGCCTTCAGCACTTCTAAGAATTCACTGAAAAGCTCACATGCATCCCAGACTCCCAGTTCCAAAAGAATATGGATGTAGTGACTAGCACAAACATGCATACACACATATCACATAAGCATCACATTGACTTCGACCAGCATTTTCATGAACAATCAGAACACATGCAGTAAACCCATGAGCAGGAACTTGCCTTAGAAAATGCAGTAAAAGATTTGTGAAAGTTTGAATTGCCACATTATTTGAGTGCACGAGTTGCTAGAACAACAAAGGCAGAGTAATCTCAATCCAAAATTTATCTTAGTGTTCTGAGATATATCTCCAAGCATCAAGAATGAACACCAAGTAATGAGACATGACTTTGCATCTCCCCCGCTCTAGAGCTGTACATAGGAATATTCATCCACTTAAAAAATTTACCAGAATTCTCTCTCATGAAGATATTCTCATCAGAAACCCCAAGTTTTCTTGGAAGCAAGTGCCAATAAGTAGAAGTGAGTTAAGATTCAAACACAAATCTCAGTAGAAGCATAGGGCAATATTGTCTTTTTAAATATTAGCATGTAACATTGATATCAGAACAAGTGCAACTGCCAGATTACACAAATTTAAGCACCAGTTGCAGAAAATAAGTGCCTTTACTCAGGAGAATGGAAAAAGGTTACCTCAGAGACCCAGTGTCCCAATATCAGTGCAACCTTCCTATGAATGATCCGCATGTTAGGATGATCATTCGAGAGTTCAAGAGATAGTGCACCATTGAACCTGCAATTAGGAGTTTCAGGAAGAGAAGTCTCAAGTCAGGAGGTTACCCTGTTTGATTAGTCATCTAGTGACATACCTATCCTGACAAAGTCTGAAAATACAAGTCATACTGACAACCAGCATAAGATTTTTGTTTTAAGTAACAACCAGAGGTGACGATTAACAATCGCTTCTATCACAGGTACGCCTTATTAGCAGGAAAAATGACAGAAGTTTAAAAGACTGCACAGATATTCCTCCACGAGAACACAACCCACAAACAAGATACTTTGCCGATGCATTCATAACCTATAGAGTGGAACTGGAAAGGAAACAAGTTAGATGGCCAACTGAAGGATTGCAAGATTGAGAGCAATCTTTTCTGTCAAAGTAGATAGAAAGCCTTCAATTGTTTTTATTCATTTTGTGGAATTATATAGATAAAGAGCCTCCTGACATGAAACCACAAAAGATTGAGGATGAAACAGACTTGGAAAGGGATATTTATAGAATAAATGGTACCAAGTTAGGGACAAGAAGCTAGAAATATCCTTCAAGAATTCAAAGGAAATTCCCATCAGCCAAGAGTGCTCTGTGTGAGTGGCAAGATCCAAAAGTCATAGTTTTGTAGAGCGCTTATATAATTAGGGTTTGCCTTACGTATTGCTTTTATAGAAAGTGTGTCCATCTTTAGACTGTTTTGCTTGTCATGGATTTGGGGATCCTTGCCATTAATTCCTTTCCTTCCGCCAGCAAGGGCCCTGGCTCCGCCGGATTGTAGAGAGTCCAACTATACTTCAAGAATCTATAAGGCCTTGCGGCTGAGTTATGAGAAATGTTGCTACACGACACCTTCAGGTGGCTAGTTAACAGAAAACCTATAATGATCTATTTAGCGCACATACACAGAAAGAATATCAGAGTGGAATGCCTGATTTTATATCCCACCTAAAGGCTTTAAAGAGTTGTCGAACTGATTGACAAAAATAATTTATTGCGTAATCTTAGTGACAGAAAATGCATCACAAGGCTTTGACAATTGTGCACAATAATGGGCACGTTCCATGGATTATAATACTAAACACAGTCAGAGGAAGAATATTTTCTACAAGAGGCTTGGAGCACTGTGCATAGTTACCTAGGCTAGAAAGGGACACTTATACACAGTTCAAGGCTGATTTTGGTATAAAAAAAAAAATCTCCACCGACAGTGTATAGCATAAAGGTCCTAATTCCGTTACAAAAAGTTGCATTACTAAATTGATGGTGGTATTGGAACAGCATTACACAGACAATACTTTGTTTATATGTGATGTCTGACAAAAACAAAAATTACTGTGAGGTTTAGTCATTGACCATGCTTCACTTGTCCCTCCCCGGACAACCCAAAAAGTAGAAGAGAGAAAAGACCCCTGCCACACCGTTACCCCCATTCCCCACAAAACAAAAACAACAAAAAGGAAACCCTGTCTGGTTTCTAGAATTCCACTACTCAAAACAGTAAAAGAACAAGAGATTAAGAATATAGGGCTAGTGTCCCATAAACTTGTGGTCCACTAGCAACAGAATTTTAAGAAAAAAGTGCTGCATTGAATTTCTGGATGGAAAGCTCCAAAAAGGACAGAGATTAAATACCTTATATGCATATCAGTAAATCAACTATAGTTCGCACACAAAGATTGGCTACAGAAATTATAAGGGCTTGTTTGGTTGTGCCTTGTAAAAAGTTAAGTGATTATTTTGCTCTCCCACCAAAATTTACAAGGCCTTTCCTGTGCAGCTTAGGTGGAAGGTGAAGAAGAAATTATTAGAACTTCTTAAAGATTTTGAGAAAATTATATGTGAAAGCTTTGGGTGTTTTGAGCTAAAAAAATTCAAAGTACATCTGTCGCAAGATTTACATTATGCAGAAAGTAAAATCTACCCAGACAAATCCTAGATCTGTCCAGAGAAATAAAGCAAATACAAAGAAGATCGCCTTGAGACATTAAGAAGATTAGTGGATATACTGGTTTCACGAGTACAAATACACATTTATGTATGGAAGTTGCTCACTTGAAACTTCTAGCAAAAGGGAGTGATGCATGTCATTTTATGCTAATGCTAAAGGACATATAAATCATTCTTTGTTAGTATTAGCAAGAGAAGAGGGGAGTTGATTCTGACCAAAATAAATGCCCTATATGTTTATAATGTCATAGCTTGAAGCAAATGATATCTTAGGTCAATTAGTGAATTATAAAAAAAATAATATATATATATCAACCACGTGCTGATAGTTAAAAAGCCATAAGGATTTAGAAGTAACATGCACAACATACACAGCCTAACTCTTTTCGTGTAAGATCCTGCTGCTCCCCTCTTGATAATGTGAACAAGATTCCAGGTGTCGACTGAAAGAGATTGTGGGGAGAGAGTATTCTCTCGATAGCACCACAGCTTAGAGCAGTAATGTGAGTGCACAAACAGATGCATGTGAAAGCAGGAAGGTAAATGATTATTCTAGATTATCCTTGTGGTTTGTCCCTGGATGGCATTTATTATTTTTATGACCGTCATGCACAATCTGCATTTTGACCAAATATAAGGAATAGAATGAATAGTTATCTAACCAATCTTTGAAGCTCAGGTAGTTTGACAGCTCATAATAAACATATGCAGCCGCCCCATAAGCAGCATCTTTTAGAAGCAATCCCGGAGTGAGTTCCATTGTGGAAGTAGGACAACCATTCATTGCTTCTTGAAGGATGGAAACCACAACAGGACCTAGTAGCTGAAATAAAGAAGCACGAACAGAATAATCAAATAGGGAAAACGTGATAACAGTAATTTCAAAAGATATTCAGTTCAATGCCACCTACTTGACTGTTATTTTCAAACAAAACGATATATAGAGCTTCAGCACATGGTCTTAGTTTCTCTGTCCATTGAACCATATCTTGTTCATGATGAAAAGACTCTGGGTTTTGGTACCATTCCTCCAAATCACCCGCTGTCAGAACAAAGTACCTGTCATGATGTTACTATAATGGTCTTAGGTTCAATATGATGATGTTTGGAAGAGAAACCATTCAAAATGACCGACCAATAAGTACAACATTGGATCCTAAAAGAGGCTCCACCTGCCAAATCATTACATAATAGACTGCTAATACAGCAATGGTAATCCTGGTACCCCTTATCCAATTTATTCGCCTCATTCTACATTTTTTACCATCAACAAGTTCTTCTTTGGACAAGCAAACTGCAAAATCATTTACCAGAAAAATATCTCTAGGAAAGCAGCATATTTGTGGAGTGCTGCAGTGCTGTTTCAGCCAGAGTTCACAATTATCCATGTTCAATACAGGAAATGACTATCCTATCCCTCAAAATCTCTCCATCCTTTTCCACACCAATCCCAGAAATTGGTGAAAGAAGCCAAACATGATGTTTGAACTGCTAGAGTCCTTTCCAACCCCAAAGTTACTTCAGAATAGACCCCTTGACACCCAAAGAGTCCTATAGAAGCAAGAAAATTTCCCCCAAAGAATTATTAAATCCTATCTCAATCTGGTTGCTTCAAAACCTCCAAATGCCATCACAAACAGTAACTGATGTACTAGAAATACATAACTTATCAAAGCACCACTAATTTATGTATATAACTAACTGCCAGAAGGAACTAGATAGTGAAATAAAAGCATATGTCCCTAAAAGGGCCAATGCTTTTAACAATTGATCTTCCAATTTTCCAGAAGAGTGGCTAATTATAGAGGAAAAGAAACCAGTGCATATCATTCTAGATCAGTTTATCATAGATGCATTGCCAGCTCTGCTCCTTTTGCCCTCTTCTATTCCTACAGCAGTCACCGATGGAATATTCAGGTTCTAGATCACTATTTCAAGGCCAATTAACAGAGGCAGTGTAGGGAAGGCCTAAATAAATGGACCGATTAAATATGAGTTGAAGCATATAATGAGAACAATCATAAGATTCAAGTATCCCTTGATTACAGAATCAGTACCAAGCAATATCAATTTATTGATATAGCTCTTCGCAACAAGATAATTAATCAACACGTTCACAGGGGAAGGAAAAAATCCCAGGTGATCAACGAAAAATATGTAAGTTGCCAGTTAAACCCGGCAAGTGGAAGACATAAAACAAATAAATTAATTTTTTACTTTTTAACTCTTCCCCTAATGTGTATCATCTGGAATCTGGCCTTGCCAACAAATATAGAGAACTATTCGTCTCTTATATCAATAATATAAATGTAAACATAAGTTATCAAAGAATAAAGCCTGCCAGACATTTAAGTGTCCGGGACATCCATGGATCAGTTGTGTCTTCATTGTAATTTTGTTCAATGCTTATGGCATTTCATTTTCAATTCCTCTGGATTAAGAAGACATGGGTTTAGCATTTGTTTCAGTGCTGGAGATTTTCTTCTGGCTCCCGCCCTAAAAAATTGGCTCGAATAAAGTCTGCCAGACATTATAAGTGTCCAGGACATCCACAGATCACTTGCATTTTCATTGTAATTTTGTTCAATGTTTATGGCATTTCATTTTCAATTCCTCTGGATTAAGCTGAAGTTGGTTTTGCAATTATTTCAGTGCTGGAGATTTTCTTCAGGCTTCTTAGCATACAAATTGGCTTGGAGTGCCACTCCTTTTTTTCCTCATGTGGTGCATTTGCATGAACAAATTAAAGGACTATACAACATATCTGAATCTTCCCTTGATCCATTTTGCTGATTTCAAGCAAACTTCATCTTCCAGTCATTTCATGAATTATTGTTATCTCGTTAGTTTACATTTCATGTTCTTACATATTCCTGATGTACTTGAACAGTTATATAAATTTCCATCTTAATAACATTTAGTAAATCAAAAGTCACCAGAAGCAGTTGATATACCACTATCCTAACTTTACCTGATGGGAGCATATTAAATGAAAAGAGGCTTTACTTGTCAGTGTACCTACTTAAACTAGGGAAAGAGGACTGAAACCAAAATTTAAACCCCTCCCAATTTACAAATAGGAAAAAAAATAGGAATTAACACACAGCATAAGCTCCATTCTTCAGTCATCACTGGAGATAATTGAACTGAAAGGCAGTATCTCATTACCTTCTGATCAGGACATTGCACAGGAGTACTATGCGATCGCTAGGTAAAAGAGACAGAAGGAGACTTCCAATGACAGCAGAAATGTTTTTCTTCATCTGCTCCGGGGACACCCCATTTTCATCTACCACTCGGCCAGTGAGACTTTGCTTGTACTCTTTACATTCGAGTAGAGATTTTACCATTATCATACACTGAATAATGAACTCCTCAAATGACATCACATTGGCCTTGGGATCTATTATAATATTCAAACAGAACTCCATTACAGGTGGAAGAACGCATTTATCACCAAATGAATAAGGATGCCTTCCTTGAATCGAGATTAAAACCTTCATTAACTTTGTGCACACTCTCCTTACAAAGTCCCAGAATTTAGGATATCCCTTCTGAAAAGATGAATCTGCAAAAAATGAAGAAATTAGACAGAGGATAATTTAATATTTCAAGTTCAAAAGAATTGCTAACGCCATTTAGTCATTACTTCACATCAGAAGAAATCTCAAACAGTACCTCGTTACAGATATATATCAACTGCAATTGTCTAAAAGAAGTTCAATTACAGTCTTCGCTAAAACATAAATTCTATTTTTAAGTACGGAATCCTTTCAGTCAAAATAATCCCCTACAATGGATTGAGAGTTACATATGGCTCCATAAGACTAATTTCTGGGGCTAAAAGATTTCTAAATTTACTCCCAACAGCATAAAATATAGTGGTGCTTTCAACATATAAAGCTGCACCTATTCTGGAAAACTGCCAAAATTAAGGTTATGTACATCTCGAAGTCTACCATTAGATCTATAATTTTATGAAATTAACGCTTTTCAAAAGCATGCTAGAATCAGGATGAATAACTTATCCATTAACATTTTAACTGATCAAAAAGGAAGATGAACATGTTATGTAGCCCAAAGTGAAAAAGAACACATAATCTTTTAGTGAGACAGTACGATTTAAGCTACAGAATACACAAATCTTAATTGCAAAACCGCCGCATTCTATGCTTGCAACATAAGCATGTGCATATGGACACTGACATGTCCTTGTGTGATTATAAGAACACTTGTGTCGCAAGCATGGATACGCACAAGCCTGTCTCATGTGTATGTAAACACTGACAGATATGTGCATATAAACACTGACATGTCCCTGCGTGATTATAAGAACACTCGTCTCTGCAAGCATGGGTATGCACATGCCTGTCTTGTGTGCACATAAACGTTTATACATGGGTGAGTATGTGTGCGCATGTGCAACAAAGAGCACAGGGGGAGGTTGGGGAAGAGGAAGATGTACTTAATGTACCTTCATACATTACACTCTGTAAAAGAATATCAAGAAGACATGTCAACATGAGCATCAAAAGGTTAACGGGCAATGCCAGAAGATCATCAATTTCAGCATATATGTTGCCTTTCATCCATAAATCAGGCTAAGAAAGCAAGGGTTAACTTACAGTAAGGGAGAAGAGACTGAATGGCAGTCAAGAACACAGGAGAGACCTCCTTAACAGGTCGGACCTCCTAAAAGACGGCAAGAAATAGCTTAGAAAAAATTGTCCTCTTGGTATTTTCCTAGTCTATCTGAATTAACCTAAAACATTTTCGGACATATGGTACCTGCATGCTTTTTGAATCACTGGAAATCCTGAAATTATTAGCTGTCTTATGATTTTGAGACACAACAACCATCGCTCACACGTCAAATATAGTTCATCATTTTGCTGCTCAGAAGTTTGAGAAAGTGCCGAGAAACCAGACAATATAGTCTTTACATCACTCTGCCATAGGTGCCAGCAATAATCAAAGAAACGGGAGGATATCTGCAAATTCAATCATTTTAGAAGATGTGCATTAGTAATGATTCCGAAAAATAAAAGAAAACAAGATAGCAAATGAATGCTTAACAAACCAAATGACGAATTTGTGATGCTGCATTGAACTTCTGGCATTCCATATACAAAAGATATATTTAGTGAAGCCAGTATACCTCGGCAAAGTTTCTTTGGTCCGATGTAAGCCGTTTAGTTGACAACTCCTTTAGAGTTCGGAAGATTATCATAAAAATTCTGTGTGATGTAAGAGTATCCGCTGACTGAAGCTGTTGGCCCAAAATAGAAAAGAGGTCCGGCCTTAAAACATGAAAAATCAAAAAGTTAAAGCATGTACCACAAAGCTTAAACTTTTACAGAAATATGGCAACAATGCTACACTGATAGCAGCATGTGAAGTGACTAGTGTGCATCATCAATATTCCTGCCCTACTATTGTTGATCTCAATAAGAAAAAATTAACTAGTCTTCTTGACCTCAAAAAAATGCACTCAACTGAGTATGTGTTACACTTATCAGGGCTCAACTGTTCACTTACTTGAGCCCTCGAAAACCCACATATTTGTCGTGATCTATCAGCACTAAGTGTGAGATGATTTAAGTACCAAACCTTAATATGTGAGATGTATTTGAATAATTTTTAGACCAAATAGACTAGCATGACGAATTTTAAGTAAGTTCATCGTCATAACAATACTCCAGTGACTGAATTATCCCAATTGGATGACTTAGTATAGCTTTCATGCCTAGATATATGAAATTTAAAGATTTGAAGAGTTTGACATTAAATAAGTGAAATTTCTAAAATTAAAAAAAATATGCACATCACATTTTTTTAATACAAATGGTGATTGAGGCAACAAGACATGTTCTAGCTATGGAAATGCTGTTCTTTTTTAAGCACACAAGTTTGTACAGCCCCATCAATATGATGCACAAATTCTTGCCATATTGAGATAGCAAAAGAAAATATTTCAGCACTCGATCATACTTGTAGAGTAAAATAAAATAAAATAAAAAATGCTTCACCATTTAATCATCTAACCGTTATTAGTCCATTTAACTATTGCCAAGCAACTGTACACAGCTACGGAATATACTCGTAAAGCAACTCAAACTGTAATTTTTTGTGATGCGCATTCTTTCCTCAACTAACAGTACATACTCAGCATAACACTTCTCTTTCTTCACAGAAAAATGGTACTTCCGATAACAAAAACAACTGACCTTAACAAGGTCAACAGATGCCTCAGTTCGATCAGGACAAAGGGGATGGGCAAGAAGATCTCTAATGCAATGAAGTCTCGTATATGTCAAAAAATAATAATGGATCTCATTGAAACAAGAAAGTTACTCTGCTAATCATTTAAGACAATGTATCAATCCTTCATACACTCATCAAATCATGCTATTGTTATTTTGTCAAAAAATAAATGACTACAAAGAGATTGTGGATGAACAAGGTACCACTCTTTTGGATAATCAAAACGAGCTATTTTTGAGATGAGTACAGCCAACATCACAGCTATCTGCATTCATGTAAAGACAAGATTCCATTAATTAAACTAATAACCTTCAGCAAACATTTTGGACAAAAAATTCATGAAGAGAGAGATGCTGCAAGATGACTTATTGCAATAAACAAGAAGACAAGAGAGGAGAAAAACGAAGATAACTCCAACAAAGCTTAGAAAATGCAACTCTTAACATCAAATAGAAAAGGAAATAAGGAAAGGAAGAGAAAATCCTTTATTACCTGATAGTTCTCTTCTCTCAAATGGGACAACAGCTTTTGCCTCAGATGGGCCTTCTCATCAGCGCTGATTCCCCTGTAAAGAAATTATTCGCTCACAAACTAAATGCATGTGCGTCTTATCTTAAAATATCCAAATAGAAGAAAACCAACATGCGAAATAAAAAACCAGATAAATAGGAAAAAAAAGGGGAAAATCACCCCAACAACCAATGCTTCTCACAAAGGTTCAGAACACATTAGGATGCATGTCACAGGTACCTACTCAGTGAAATTACCATAGCTTTCAACGATTAGTTCTCACTCCTCAGGAACCTAGAGTAAGTTCGACATTATGTTACTTATTTGTAGAATTTGTGATTTGCATAGTTGATAGAATATTCATTCCCCATTATTGTCAGACCATCTCTGCCTTCGGCTAGGAAAAATGAATATCTCAGATGGTGTGCAAGCCAACCACGCGAGTACCATGTGATTTGTCAATAGTAGTTAAATAAGCCATCCACGCCTTATGTATGACAGTTGCCACAGGCTTTCTATTCTCTCCTTGTCATATTGCAGGTTTAGAAGATCATGCATAACAATGTTTCAAACACCAGAATCGATAGACAAATCCTTCGCAGTTACAATGCCTTCATCTCGAGCAACTTACGGGGTATCGCGCCTGGTCCTCCAGTACCGGTTGACGCTGTTCTTGAAATACACCGACGCCATCAAGCGGACGTCCACTTGAGACGCCAAATCCTTCGCGGTTATCACTTCCTGAACAACACAGAACAACCTCCTCAGCTTAAAGAAAAGAACCGCCGACTCATCCACGCATTCAGAGCGAAAACAAACACACGCGACAGGCGAAACGCCGGAAACCACTCCCGACGGGAGATGCCAATCCCACGGCACAAACCGAAAAAGCTCGGGAGCGAAGAGGAGGGAAGATACCATGAGACAGGAGCAGAAGCCGGGCCTGCTCTCGAACTCGCCGAGCGCGGCCTCGGCCGGCTTGCGCACCCTCTCGTCGCCGCTCATCGAATTGGCGAGCAGGGCGTAGACGGCGGGGAGGTCGGAAGCCGATAGCGCCATGGCCGCGGCACCTTCGGAGCTCCGGAAACCGAGAAGAGGCGGCGGCGGTGGAATCGGGCGGGGGGGTCGGCCGGAGATCCGATTGCCGCCGGGGGACGAATGCCGCGTCGCGGCGGAGATGAAGTGGAGAGGAGGTCGGCGCCGATTGATCGATTCGTTCGGGTTTTTCTCTCTGCGTGCTCGCAAGCGGAGGAGGAAAAATGGAAGGAGGAGGAGGAGCGAGGAGCAAGCTGGTCTCGTCTTCTTCGCTTTTTAGAGAGAGTTTACACGACGGGACGCTTAGCACCGTGATGTGGTGAAGCTTTTGCATTAGAATATTATTTTGGAACTTTTCCTCGCTTTTGCCCGAAATATTAAAAAACTCCCTTTTGCTTTTTTTTTTTCACTTTTAAAAATACCATTACCTCCACTAATTATTTGGGTTAATATCATTAAAATAAAAAATTTTAAACTGATATACTTATAACAAATATACCATTTGTTAAATTGGATTAATACCACAAAACCGATATAAATGGAACAAATAAAGTCAATTGTCGTATGTTATCAAACTTAGTAATTTAATAATAAAATTTAATAAAAACTAAATATGGCAAATCGAGTACATTAGTTCGAGGTAAATTTATTAAGGTTAATACCTGAAAAAAAACCACAAACCTGATATTTGTGATAAATTTGTGATCAAAATTTTTTTGACTATTTAAAAATCTCAAACCCAGATATCTTGTGACAAATTTACCCGATCGACTATAAAAAACCATAAACTTGTACATTTATGACAAATTTACCCCAAACTAATTTATTCAACTGCAAAAAAACCCCCAAAATGGTAAATTTGTGACAAATATACAATATGCTAAATTGGATTAATACCACAAAAAAATCACAAAAATTGTAAACGGTGACAAATGGAGTGTAAAATCCTAAATTGGTATCTTTGATCAAACTGTCACGTGTCATTTAACTTAATAATTTAAGAATAAAATCTAACGAAAATTAACATAGGGTAAATTTGTCACAAGTGTACTAGTTTAGGGTAAATTTGTCAAATGTATACTAGTTTTGGATTTTTGGCAGTCAAAAAAATAGTTTTTGGTAAATTTGTTACAAGTATACCAGTTTGAAATTTTAAAAGGTATTAACCCATTTATTAAAGGTGTACCAGTTTACTGTTTTTATTAGTCAAAATATTAGTGTTTGGTAAATTTATCATCACTATATCAATTTAAAGTTTTTCGTGATATTAATTCTAAAATTCTCGACGGTTAAAATATTAATTTTGGTAAATTCATCATTTGGGGGAGTTTTTTTTTTTTTTCATCATTTGGGGGAGTTTACAAGACACGACGCTTAGCACTGTGATGTGGTGAAGCTTTTGTATTAGATATCATTTTGGGACTTTTCCTTGCTTTTGCCCAAAAATTTTAAAAAAAAGAACTTCCTTTTGTTTTTTTTTGTTTTTTTAAATATACCACTAACCCTGCTAACTATTTGGGTTAATATCACAAAACTAATACAGCTGTAACAAACAAAGAATAAAATTTGAAACTACTATATAAATCATTTGCCACGTGTCTTTCAACTTTAATAGAAACTAATATAGAGGGCAAATTGATTACAAATATATCAATTTGAGGTAAATTTATCGAAAGTGTACTAGTTCGGGATTTTTAATGGTCAAAATTTTAGTTTTGAATAAATTCATTACCTATCATTAGTTTGGGGTTTTTCGTAGTATTTACTTTAAAATTTTCGATGGTCAAAAAATTAATATGGGTAAATTTATCATGAATATACAGTTTGGAGTTTTTTGTGGTGCTAAACATATATTTTTTCAACCCTACCAAAATTAACATTGCTAAAAAAAAAGGTAAAAATCACTATTCCTATCCACTCAAGAGTCACCACTACCAATCGAGCATCAATGACTATTGACATGAGAGCTCAAATGTCCATGATCACTATGATCATGTAGATTGTGCAGCCAAGGCCGTTGCAAGTCTCAAGCCAAGAGTCGCGATGGCCACAAGCTCCATTAGCCATTGCCGATGGTTCGAGATTGGGAGGGCGTTGGATTTGGGCATGGCAATTGGCATGAGCTTAAACATTCATTACAAACATGATTGGACACATGTCTCTTTAATTTTCCTTACTTTTAATTGCTATGTGACATGACGTGGTGCTTATTTAACGACACATATGCTTTTTAAGTAAACCATTCATATTGGTAATTCAATAACCACGTCAATAAAAAATCAACCAACATCAGAAAAAACGTAGCAGAAAGAGATTCTTTTAAAAGGCAATTGGATGTTTTTGATACCTTGAATGGGAGCTCGCCCATGGTGACATAGGAAATATTTTTCCATCTTTAGGATAGGATGAGTTTCATTTTACCAGTCAAGCACGCCTTTACGAGTCAAAGTGCACATAAATTAGGATGAGATGGACATGGACATGAGTCCTATGGGGGTACGAATGTAATTTTATCCCATTTTAAGGAAATATCTCTTAACAACTGTAAAATGTGGGGAAATATCTGTATATATATAAGATAATGCACGAGAACTCAAGTGCTAAAAGAAATCAATCATAATATTAAATAATGCAAAATTGTTAAAATTTCACGAATATAGCTACTTTAATGGATAAGATTAAGATATTTTAAGAAAAAACGAATGAACGCAAATTAGGTAAAATGGGAAAATGACTCAAAGATAGAATGACTAAAATTGGTTACTTGTTATGTATTTTCAAAGAGAGATAGAAGAAATTGACATGTTAACATCATTATTTTAAATTGCCCACTCAACATATAATAATTCATATTATCAAATAATGTTTCATTTGTCATTTCAATAAATAGAGTGATCTCGCAACTAAAAATTTTATGAACGATATTGAATATTGAACTAAAGTTTTTGAATTGCTTGGGTCATTTTCCTAGATTCTAATCAAGACCATCAGAAAATGGTAATAAAGCAGGGACAGTAATCTAACAAAATTAAGCATATCATAATATTTATGTTGTAAGGGATGTCGAAGGTCAAATATGAAGAAGTCATTTTCAACATCTATACGCATTTTGTCCATTACTTAATGTACCAGAAATAGACATGACGTGTGGAGCACGGCTTGATTTGAGCACATACGATAAAGGCATGCGATATAGTTTAGAAAATATGTAATTTGTTCTTTATATGAGATATCATGACGAACATTTAATTTAGAACGTTACTTAATTGTTAAGAATGTTATCCTGCAATATAAAAGATTACCAAAGACTTTTGATCCTATGGCTCTATTTGGAAAATAAATTAAAGAAGGACGACAAGAATTTGACCAAAAAGTTCAAAAAAAAATTGAACTTTTTACAGCAAAAATTGAGAAATTTCATATTTTTGGGATTTTATAAGCCTAATTGGTTCCGAACATAGAATGAAGAGTAAATATTAAATTAATATATTCATGATAAATTTACTATAAACTAATTTTTTGATCACTAATAACTCCAAACTAATACAAGTGTGATATATTTATCGTCTGTTAATTTTTATTAAATTTTACTATCAAATTGTTAAATTAGATGATACATTTTAGTTAATGGGTATATCAGTTTTGTATTTTATCCTTAATTTATTACACATGTATATACTGATTTTAGATTTTTAGTAGGATAAATTTATCATGTATGTATCGATTTAGAATTTAAATAAGTTTAGTATAAATGTATCACTATCAATTCAGGTTTTTATGTGACGTTAATCCTCGAATGAAAATGAATGAAACCGGAGAAATACTCTCGCCTCCCGCGAGGATCGCGTTCTGAAATCTGATTGGTCGCCGGGCGTGGAACCGCACTCGAACGCCACGTGGACATGAAGCGTACGCCGCGAAGCATCTGGACTCTCCCGCCGCCCCCCCCCCAACCTCCCGGCAAATTTATATGAAGCCCGCCCAGTTCGACGTCACCATCTTCGTCTCTCTCTCTCTGCTCGCTTCCTTCAGTCGCTCGCTCTCCGCAGCATCAATCCGAACGTTTCGATCTCGTCTCCAAGGCGGCGTCGATTCGCGCCGGCGATGAAGATCCGTCGTCCGTCGTTGGTGATCCTGTGGCTCCTGTGCCTTTCCGCCCTGGAAGCCAAGAGCATCGACCCTTACAAGGTGAGATCCTCTTAGGATGCAGTTGATGGCCTTGAATTGCGGGGAGGGTTTTGCGTGAGTAGTTCTGGTTTCGGTTTTTTATGGGAAGGGGAAGGGGAAAATGCGGGAGGTGCAGGGGCGGTTTGAGGTTGGAGGACCGCTTGGAGTGGCCGTGTTGGGAGGTTGGTGGCACGGGGCGTGGTGTCGGTTGTGTACGTTTGCGCGATTAGGCGGTTGATTATGTGCATGAAAGTCTCTTTTGGTGTTTGAGGGTTAAGAGCGCTCATTAGTGACACGAGTATGTGTAAGATCACGGATGCGGTGTAGCAGCGATTGTAATATTTTCCATTTGTGGTAGGCTTAGGGGAAAATTTCTCAGGCAGTTTGAAATTTTTGTTCGTTGGTAACTCGAATTAGGTACAGGCAATATGAAGAGGTGCCTAGTTTTGTTTCATAAATTCATCCAATTATAATGTCTTTGATTGTCATAATTGTTCGCAAAGACTATTAGCAGAGGAGCATCAGACACTGGCTACAGAGTTCATTTAAAAGGGAAATGGTATAATGGGAGTTTGGCAGAGGGTTCTGCGGAATGGCTTCTGCTTTCCAGTTGTTGACATTGTCAAGCTTTAGACTTCTCTTCGATAGCCCTATAATGTTCTGCTGATACATAGAAGAAGGATACCTTAGATGGGTCCAGTGTTGCTTAATGGTAGTGACATGCTTTTGAGCTATAGTTCTACAAGTCAATTTGAGATAAATCACTTAATCAGAAGAAAAAATAGCGCGGGATATGATAAATACCATCTGTATGTTTTAAATTATTTATTTCGGACGTTGTTCTTGATCCTAAGTCCTAAAAGATTTATGTGTTTCTATGTGAATGCCATAATGGTAGATTGCTCTTTAAATATGTCATGTTGTAACGTTTTATATAATGTATTTTCAGGTTCTTGGGGTTGAGAAAAACGCTAGTCAGCGGGAAATTCAGAAGGCCTTCCATAAGTATGTTTTTCTTTAATTCATGTATCCTAATTCCTGATATTGTACTGTGCAGTTTCCATGGGAAAACTTTTTATTCTACATTAGTCCAGTTCTGCACTTAATACTGTGGCAGTATGAGTATGTATGATAATTGGTAGTTGGCTATGGCAGGGTTAAATTCTGAAATTAGATTTAGTATACACTTTGTAATAAATTTCTGTTTATCATGATTCTCTTCTTATTTGCATTTCTCATTAAAGAAGTACTTTTAGTTTTATCATCAGTAGCACCAACTCTCACCTCTCTGATAGCTGAATTTGCGCTTCATACATGCAACTTTTGAGCCTTTCTTTCATGGTAAAAATGGAAGACCTTCACTTTTCTCAAAGATTAGTCCTTCTTAAGTCAATGGCTTAACTGCAATTTCACATGGTGCTTCAATAAGAAACAAATGTATGTAAGCTTCAGAGGTTAACAATTGTCTGATCCTAAAAAACCGGCTCTCCTCATAGTATGTTCGAGAAATCTGATTTTGTCTTTTATATTTGCTGACATCCTATTAAATAGGTTCTGAGATAGCATAATTCAAATATTGACTCTTATTGACAATGTTCTCTCTCTTATATCTGGTGACATCCTGTGAAACGAGTTCTGTGAGAGCATTAATCTAAATATCGAGACTTCTTTTTGGCAATAATATTCTAACATTGGTATGATACTTGAATGGACAATCATTATTTGGTCATTGATACTTTTAAAGTGCTTGATGAACAATGGAAATTTTTTTTCATATACTCTAATCTTAAATTAATATGGGGTGCATGATGCTCTTTTTCCTTTTTGAGGTCAACCCCGCCAATGCTAGTATTGCAAACTCCTTATGCAGGTCAATAATTATGTGGATGTGTCTCACACACACACACACACACACACACACACACACAAACACACACAAATAATGGATATATAAAAGCTTTTAGACAAACTGGTATTGAGGAGGTGATAACAGAATGAAGCACATTGCACATATAAAATGTTTCTTGAGGTGGTTAAACCTTATTTATTGTTGAATGTGGTTTTAACATGCCACGGATCTTAGCTGGTTTAGTTTGCAATTTTAACTGTCGTGTGTGCATGTAATTAGCCCTTGGCTTTATATGTTTCCTGTCACTTTCTCACGACTGACTTAGCATATCCCTCCAACCACCCCCCTTCCCCTCCCCCCAAAACAAAAGAAATAAAACTGTGCTCATACATGCAGACTTGATGATGTTTATCGTTATCATTTTTCAGCTGGTATATGGATTCTTTGCAGGCTCTCTCTTCAGTATCACCCAGATAAGAACAAAAATAAAGGCGCCCAAGAAAAGTTCTCAGAGATCAATAATGGTATGTTAAAAACTTTCTGGCATTGTGCTTTCTCTGCTCTTACCTGAAGTGCATCATTTTCAAGTTCATAAGCTTATTATGTTGAGCAAATCAAAGTATATCCTTAGGCTTGTGCAAAGACATTAGAGATATGTTCTTTTATGTTGCTACTGATCATGATTTTGTTCCATTTTTTCTTGATTAGCCTATGAGATTTTGTCTGATGAAGAGAAGAAAAAGAATTATGATTTGTATGGAGATGAAAAGGGTAATCCTGGTTTTGATGCTGGCAATCCTGGTGGTCATGGTGGATACTCTTACGCTGGCAATCCTGGTGGCCATGGTGGATACTCTTACTTTACCAATGGTGGGCCTGGAGAAACTCATTTTTCTTTCAGACCAGGTGGATGGCAGAGTGCAGGTGGCCAGGGAGCTTCCCAGGGCTTTTCATATCACTTCGGTGGTTCTGGTGGTCAGAGCCCGTTCAACTTTGGTTTTGATGATATATTTTCCAGCATGTTTGGCGGGGGCCGGTTTGGTGGTTTTGAATCAGCAAGGTCTCAGTCCGGTTCTAAAGGTCCATCAAAGAGTATTAGGAGCATAAATTCACAGGTGTTCAGGAAAGAAGTAGTGAATAAAGGAATGACTTGGCTTTTGTTATTTGAGACATCCACGTTAACGAATAATCACCTGGAATCTGTGGTAGTGGAGGTCGGCCATTCTTTGGAAGGAGTTGTGAAGGTAATCGAGGTTTTCTGTTTTCGACATCTCTTTTCATCAATTTACTCTGAGTAATGAATACTCAGTGTTAAAATGCTGCTTGTCCTTTTAGGTTGGACGGGTGAATTGTGAGAGCGAGCCTTCTTTTTGTAAGGACCTTGGCACTTATCCTCGCAAAGTGCCAAGGTTATTTGTTTATGCCTACAAGCATGGTGATAGCGGTTCTTTGGTGGAGTACAAAGGTGATCTTGTTGCAAAAGATTTGAGAACTTTCTGCCGTGAAAACCTGCCTCGATTCTCAAAACGAGTTGACCTGAACCATCTCGAGTTTTCCTTCGGTGATGGAGATAGCTTACCTGGGGTGATGCTTCTTTCATCCAAGAAGGATACTCCTACCATTTGGCGTGCTCTTAGCGGCCTGTACCGCAAGCGCTTCAATTTTTATGACTTGCAGGTAATATAGGAGACCTACTATAATTTCTCTGTATTGTTCTATTAATGGTAAATGGCATACTTGTATTTGCACTTTGCTTGTTAGGGAAGAAATCAGATGTTAATCTTACTCCTTTCATTGGCCAAATTGTTCTTGGCATTGCAGAAGTGTTTTCTCTAGTCAATATGATTTTGGACCTTCTTAATTTCCAAACTGGCTATATAGTGAATCCTGTGATGCTTCATGCAGGTTCGTGATGTTTCTGATCCAGCTATTAGAAAATTAGGGATCAATGCTCTTCCAGCTATAGTTGGTTCGCTGAGTAATGGGGAGAAGCATATTTTGAAAGCAGGCATTTCTGTGAAAGACATGAACTCTGCTATCAATGAACTGAGCGCCTTACTTGATGGTTTTGAGAGGACGAACAAGAAATCAGATTCAAGTCGAGCTAGAAAGGCACAGACTGAGTCGGTTAATGAGCAGATACCTCTTCTGAAAGGTGCAAATTTTGATGATTTATGTGGACAAAGTTCTCCACTTTGCATCATTGGTGCATTCAGATCCTTGAGGGCAAGGAAAGAGTTGGAATCGATTCTATCTGTGGTATGAGAATTTTCTTTTCTCCTAAGGCAATAAGCTTTGGTTTTGATATTACAGAATAGGAGCATAGGATAGATATAAAACACACCTAGCAATGGGAAAGTATGATATGCAATTGCGACTGTTAAAGTAAGCTAGGTATGGACATGTATATATCTTTAGATGGCTCTGGTAAACAATGCTGAATCTGAGCATCTGGGATTAAATGGCAGCAGAGGTCTTTAAAGAATGATAAATTAGGTCTCATTGACAATTAATAGACTTTTTTGTATGTGTTATCTATCACCTATGTGATGATGAGGAAACGATTCAATTCTTGTTTTTCCATGATTTGTGTTTCAGGTCTCTAAGAAGTCATTTTCAAGGAAACGGAGTTCATCCAGTGGAAACCGAAATTCCATCTCCTATGCCCTTTTGGATGCTAGCAAGCAGCCAGCTTTTTTAAACGCATTTGACAAGTCTGGATATAAATCAAATGATAAGGTACTTGTTGCCTACAAGCATCGAAAGGGGAAGTTCGCAATTTATGCAAAAGAATTAAACACGGAACAAGTAGAACAGTTTATTAGCTCAGTTCTCAATGGAGATGTACCATTCAAGAAGACGAGGCAGCCTCCAAAGCTCACCTAAAAATCTCGATGGCTGTAAAAGTGAATTTCAATTTGGAAATTCAGCTGAAAAACTTGGCTTTTTAAATGCTAAAGGCATTGTACGACACTAACGATACCGTTAATCTCGACACTAGGGTGCGGCTTCTAGACTTCTGTACATAATTAGAGGAGAAGGGTGAGATCTTATCCTGTTTGCGGTGGTTGCTTGCATCTCCGGCGGTTGCTTACATCTCCCACTTCCGTGGAAAATGATCAACGTCTACATGTAAATTGCTAATTTAAATCATAGCGTCCCTGGTTTATATGCTGTACATACGAACTTCCGTGACTGCAAATTTGAAGTATTAGAAGATGAGAGCTCGGTTTCAAAACATTCTTCTTTATTTTGTTGTTAACATTTTGTTTCAATTCATTATTGTTTACTGTGTTGCTACTGTCATCACCATTTCTGGCTGGGATGGAAAACTGGATGAGTTGATCATGAGAATGAATTGTGTTAGGGTTAGATAGATCACCTAGAGGGGGTGAATAGGTGAATAAGCAGAATAAAATAAATTTAAGCAATTTTGCAACAGAACAACTTTTGACCACAGCCCAAAAAAGTGTTGATCTTACCAGTATGCAAATAATTCTTAATATAGATAAAATTTAGAGAGTAAGGGATAGAAAATTGCACACAAATAATTATAGTAATTTGGCTTTGGCAAGTTTACGTCCACTTTCACTTTCTCGTGCTAATAGTTTATTGGTTAGATATCATTAGATCAATCTATCAAAGGTTAAAGGTTACAAGATCTAAGTAATGAATACTCAAGTTTGTGTGACAAATTCCTCACTCTTAATAAAAGATTACAGAGTATAGCTCTTAGAGGCGAATGTATATGATTGAAGATCACTCAAACTTTAGGAATTATGAACTTTAGAATTTTAGCTATATATGCCTCTCATTATCTCGACCTTATATAATCCTCTGTATCCAAGCTAACCGTTAGATATTTCCTTAGATGATTGCTTAGCCAATCTATCTGTTGGACTTGAACGTTATCAGAAGATTTGATAGTTTCAATTCCAACGGAACGTTATCAGAAGATTTGATAGTTTCAAGGTTAGCGAGATTGAAGTCCATTCTGCCATCCATATAGCAAATAAAGTTTCTTAAGCCATCTCTGCGAGATCCGGAGCTATAAAGCCTCTGTCCATTGAATGGCAACGCATGGTTTTGCCTCCGCTAAGAGCACATGGTTTTGCATGACAGGCCCCCCCGCGGATGTAGGTGAGCCTGACAATTGAAATTGTAGCAGGCATCTGGCCGGTGCCGAATGATTCGTTGTGCTGATGTTGCCAAAAAACCTGATTTTTTACTTTTAGGTATCAGTAATTGGTCTTGTCAAGTTGATTTTGTATTACTTCCATTCTCAAACTCGGAGCAGGCATGGTACATCCGTCGGTTTGGTCTTCATTGATCTATGCGTGTCCATGCACATTTGCTGTAAGTCATGTATTGCTTACAATCATTTCATTGTCTTTGTCGATGTCCGAAGTGGTAGTTAGGAAGTGCGGAGCAACTCTGATTTAACCCATTTGTAGATGGATTGCCTTCTCTTAAGTTTGTCAAATGGGTTGGTTGGTTAAAAATGATTTGACCGAAGTTGACCCATTTAACTTGTTTTGACACATTTTCATTTAATATAGCGCCGGGGCCCCCACCGCTGAATTCATGCTCCACCCAACCTCTATTTGAGCAATATTGCTAAAACTATTTGACAATATTTCCATATTTAACCTAATCTTGAAAATTTTATTTCTTATCATTTTTCTAAAAATTATAATATTTAATCACTTCTTTGCAATACAAAATTAGTGGACAATTTTTATAATTTTTTAAAATTTTAATTTTCTAAAAATTGTGAATTTTTTTTTTTTTTTATGTTTTTATATTTTCTTTTTATTTTCCTTTTTTTGTTCTAAGACCAGCAAGGTCGGCTAGGTTTCCTAGAAAGAAAAAAGAAAAAAAAAATCAGAATATTAAAAATTTAAGTATAATAAAAAATGACTTGATTCACTTAAGCTTGTTAGGTAACCCAATAGATTTATGACCCATTTATAACCCACTTAAGTTTATTTTTTAAATTTAAAGCAACTCATTTATAACTCACACCTTAAATATGAGTTATTATATGGGCTTGGCGCGCATGGAAACGTTCCAAAGAAACGTTTATGGAAAACTTGTACGGATTTTGTTAGGGAACAAAAAAAAGGAACGTAAAACGCGTTTGGTTGCGTTTATTTATTTTTTGTTTTTTGTTCGGGAAAAAAATAAGAAAAAAAAAAAAACAACAAATTGTTGTTTTATTGTTAGAAAACAAAAATGAAGAAATGTTTCTCTTCTCTCTCTTCTTCTTCTCTTCTTCTTTTTTCTTCTTTTTTTCTTCTTTTCTCTTTCTCCGATCGCCGGCCTCGACCATGGCCGGCGACCGGCCGTCGAGGGCGGCGACGCCGTCGAGGGTCGGCGCCTCGCCGGAGCCTCGCCCTTGGGCGGCGAGGCCTCTTTCTTCTTCTTTTTTTCTTCTTTTCTCTTTCCCCGATCGCGCGGCCTTGACCATGGCCGGCGACGCCGCGAGGGTCGGGCCTCGCCGCCTCGCCTAGCCGGGCGAGCTCGGGGCGAGGCTCGGCCTTGCTCGAGGGGAGATCTTGGCTAGGATTCCGGTGAGGGGCTCGGAGGAGGATGGTGCGACGGTGGCGCGGCACTAGAGGCTTCGGGATTGGGACGGCGTCGAGTTGCGGGCTTCGGGGCGGCGTCGAGCTACGAGCTGCCGGGCGCAGGTGCTCGGCTCCGACGGCGGGCGGCGAGGCTCGGCCTCGCTGCGCCGGTGACGCCAAGCCTCGCCACGCCCAACCACGGCGAGGCTCGGCCTCGCTAGCCGAGCCTCGCCGTGGTTGGGCGAGGCTATCGGCCCCGTTGGCTGGTCGCCGGAGGCTGGCGACCGGCCGAAAGAAGAAAGAAATAAAAAGAAAGGAAAAATGGAAAATAAAATAAAAATATTAAAAAATTAAAAGAAACAAAAAAAAGAATAAAATTTACCAAACGTGTTTCTACTCATTTTTTATTCTCGGAACAAACGTTACCAAACACGTTCTTTTGTTCAAAAACCGTTAGGAACATAAATACTTTTTTTGTTTACGTTTCTTAACAAAAAGAGAACGTAAACGTTACCATTCGCACCCTTTGACCCATGTTACCACCTCTACCTTCCCCATAGACATGATTTGCGTATAATAAGAGAGCAACTTGAAATCTCGGGTTAATAATCCTCTACAAGCTGCGATTGGTGATTATGCGGTATACAAAATCGGACACTTCTTGTACTTCAACACTTCATGATATTCTCTCTCTCTCTTCAATGTTCAATTTTGTACTTCTCTTTCTGTTCATCTCTTTTCTTGTATATTGCTTTGACAACAATAGCAAGTATGATATATCCGATTCTCCCTCAAGTGGCAGGGACCAGCAAATCAAGCCTTTTTTACGTTCTGGATCGCTCAAGAGAGATCTCATGTATTCAGGTGGCTCCCTAGTCGACGAGTTTCGTGAAACCAAAACTCATTAAGAAGCAAGGACGTTGTCGATCTTGATCAAGCGCAAAGTAAAGGGTCCGCTTCTCTTTTTAGAGCGCATGTTTCGTTATGTTGCTCCATATCTAGGACAAGACTCTTTTTTCCGCGAACCAGCTCTCCATCAGATAGATACCTTGTGGGTACTGGAAATCCTTCCTGCTCGTTCTAGTGTGGCGAGATCGAAGCTTCCAAATCCACTTGAAACATACAAGAACACGTCTTGCTTTCCTATACCATATGTCTCTCATTACCTTCTTTGAACATCAAAATGACAAGATATCTCGCTAGCTTGTGGGGAGGCTCGAGTTGGCCTATGACCAGTTAAGGAAGAAGAAAAAGAAAAAGAATTAAAAACTTAATTAAAAATTTAAAATAAAAAAGAAAACATAAAAATAAAAAGAAAATGTGTTTGTGAAAGAAAGTGAGGTGGATTAAATTATCAAAAAGATAAAATATTTTCTGAAAAATGAAAAACATTTTTCCCACTTTTGAAGGTTTTTTTTTTTTTCAATAGTGAAAAATAATTTTTTTTGACTTATTCATTTTCCATTAAACGAATGTTGAAAAATCCGGAAAATATTTTCAGGGAACCTAAGTGTAAATTTATTTTCTTGTTAGGGATAGATATATCCGGGGCTATCTACCTATTTTGTGTAGGCATGTTGAATTTCTTGAGGTTTACAACACCCAAAGAAAGCAGTTGCTTGGAAAATTTAGCGATGAACTCGATTTGACATGAGGTCGAGACGCTTCAAGCTTCTTTCGCCATCTTCGCAACATACGGAACTAGAAAGTCTCTGTCCGTTGAATGGCAACACATGGTTTTGCCTAATGCGACACCACATGTTTTGCATGAGAGGGCCCCCCGCGGCCATCTGGTGCCGGATGATTCATTGTGCTGACGTTGCTGGAGTACCCGGTTTTTGACCTCTAGGTATCTGTAATTGGTCGTGTCAAGTTGTGCTGACGTTGATTTTTTGCTACTTCAATTCTTGGGAAGAGGTATGGTACATCCGTCGGTTTGGTCATTATTGATACATGCATGTATTATATGCACATTTGCTGTAAGTCATCGGTTGCTTGCAACCATTTTATTGTCTATGTTGACGTCCCACGTGGTACTTAGGAAGTGGAGCAACTCTGATTTAACCAATTTGCATATGGGTTATCTTCTTTGAACTTGTCAAATGGGTAGATTGAATTAAAAATGATCCTATGCAACTTGACCCATTCAACCCATTTTGACTCATTTTCATTTAATATAAATCTAGTAACTTGTGCCCACCCAATCTATATCTAACTCGACTCATATTACTATAATGCTTTCATATTTAACTCAATCATGAAAAACTTATTTTATATGTTATGATATTAAAACAATTTCATGCAATACAAATTTAGCGGACAATTTTTAGAAATTTTAATTTTAATTTTTATATTTTCTTTTTCTTTTCCTCTTTTTTTATTCTAAGAACTAGCAAGGGTCGGCTAGGTTTTGTAAGAAAAAATGGAAAAGAAAATGAAAGAAAAAATTACAAGAAATTCAGAAAATTTAAAATTTAAAATTAATTAAAAATCACTTGATTCACTTAAGATTAAGTTTACCCAACAGATTTATGACCCATTTAAAACTTGTTAGGTAATCCATTTATAACTCATTTAAGCTTGTTTTTAAAATTGAAAGTAACCCATTGACAACTCACATATTAAATATGAGTTAAAATATGGGTTCTAGGCCCATTTTGCCATTTCTACCTTTTTTTTTTTGGTCGGTCCATTTCTACCTTATGCATAATACAAGAGAGCAACTCGAATTCTCAGGTTAGTAATCCTCTACACGTTGCGACTAGTGATTATGGGGTATACAGAATTGGACACTTCTTGTACTTCAACACTTCATAATATATGTTCAATTTATTACTTCTTTTTGTTCATCTCTTTTTTTGTCTATTACTTCGACAACAATAGCAAGTATGATATATTCGATTCTCTTTCGAGTGCTAGGAATCAGCATATCAAGCTTTTTTGTGTTCTAGATTGATAGAGAGAGATCTCACGTATTTAGATGGCTACCTAGTCGACGAGTTCCGTGAAACCAAAACTAATGAAGGGAAAGGACGTTGTCGATGTCGATCAAGCGCAAAGTAAAAGGTCCGCTTCTTTTTTTAGAGCAGCATGATGTTTAGAACATGCGCGTGTTTCGTTATGTTGCTCCATATTTAGGACAATACTCTTTTTCTCTGCGAACCTGTCAGATTCCTCGTGGGCATAGGAAGTCCTTCCCGCTTGTTCTAGCGTGAGTCACATAGGATCACGTTAACCACGTCGGTAGGTAGGCAAGTGTCACTGGGAGTAACAGGTCATGCGTTCACCCGGGGGGGGGGGGGGGGGGGGGGGGTGTGAAACCCAACTTTGCACGGTCATGCGAACGAGTGCACAAAACCACTCTTTATAAATAGAAAGTTTGAACACCAAACACTCCATGCATGGGGAATATACGGAGAGACCAGATCCAATGAGGGTTGTTGCATGCCAGCCCTGTCTTGCGCCCCCGTGTTGATCAAGCGAAAAGTAAAGGGTCCGCTTCTCTTTTTAGAGTAGCATGATCTTTAGAACATGGACATGTTGTTGGGATTTCATGAATCATGTATAAGAAAAATTAATAAAAAGAATGCAGCGAAACAAATATATATTTTATACATGATTCTCTGAAGGCGTTGTTCGTGCGTTTTAATCAAAAATTTGAAAATAAAAGGGAGTTAAACGAATTACCTCTCGCAGTGCGCTTTAAAACGAATCGGTTCAGATGTTCTTTAGTTCGAGTCCCACAAGCGTCGGACCTTTAGTTCAGACACACCAACAATGGATGTCGAACGGAAGAAAGAACTTTTGGATAATCACCATTTTGATTGTGCTAGCAATCTCGTGAAGCAATTCTCCATATCCTTTATGTATTTAGCCACGGCCCGAATGAGAGAGAATTGTGTTCTTTCTCGCGTCTCGAAGACACAAGAACACACACACAAACACACACTGTTTTTCTCTCTTTTTTAGCAACCCTTCATATGTCTCTAAAAACAAAACACACGCCCGTTTCTTTCTTTTTCTCACCAGCCCTTTAACTCTCGTCCCTCAACTGCAATTTTAAAAAAATAAAATCGACCAGCAACGGTTGCTGATTGTCTGTAGCAAACGATCGTGCGTGAGCGGTTGCTCATGCACGATCTTGGCATGGATGGTCACAATTCTCCCCTCCTTAGAGAATTTCGTCCTCAAAATTAAATATTTCCTATGTCTCTTGAAACAAGTGAGGGTACCTTTCCCTCATTTCATTTTCACTTTCTCATGTGGCTTCCTCCACATCATGATGTCGCTACAATATCTTAACCAATGGTATATTCTGGGTTCTAAGAATTTGCTCCTTTCGATCCAGTACTTGCACAGGCTCCTCAACGTACCTCACTTTCTCATCCACTTTGATGGCTTCATGATCGAGTATGTGACTAAGATCCAAATGATACTTTCTCAGCATCGATACATGGAACACATCATGTAAATTTCATAATTTAGGAGGTAGCGCCAAACAATAAGCTACATCTCCTATTTTTTCGAGTATCTCAAAAGGTCCAACAAATCTAGGGCTTAGCTTACCCTTCATTCCAAATTGAGATATTCTTTTCATAGGGGATACTTTAGGGAACACATAATCTCCTACATTAAACTCCAAATGTCTCATATGCTTATCTGAGTAGTCTTTCTGCCTACTCTGGGCTATTTTAAGTCTTTTCCTGATAATTTCTACAGCCTCAGTAATAATTTGTACCAACTCAGGTCCTGTTAATTTCCTTTCACCTACTTCGTTCCAACAAACAGGAGTCCTGCACCTTCTTCCATATAATGCTTCATATGGAGCCATGCCTATACTTTTTTGAAAACTATTGTTATAGGCAAACTCTATCAAGTATAATTTTTTCATCCCAACTTCCCTTAAAATCAATAATACAAGCCCTCAACATATCTTCCAAAATTTGGATCACTCTTTTCATTTGTCCATATGTTTGAGGATGAAAAGTAGTACTAAATTGAAGCTTTGTCCCTAAAGCATTATGGAGACTTCACCAAAAATTTGAAGTAAACCTAGAGTTTCGATCAGATGTGATCGTTACAGGAACACCATGTAAGCGTATCACTTGGCTTACATATATCTCAGCAAGTTTATTCATCGAGTAGTCTACGCGGACTGCTAGAAAATGAGCAGATTTAGTTAAACGATCTACTATTACCCAAATAGAGTCGTGACCACTTGATGTCTTTGGCAGTCCTTACACAAAGTCCATCATCACATGCTCCCATTTCCACTCTGGCATATCCAATGGTCTCAATAGTCCTGCGGGTTTGTGGTGTTCCGCTTTCACTTGCTGGCATGTTAAATATTGAGAAACATGTTTAGCTACATCCTTCTTCATGCCATTCCACCAAAATTGTTGGCGTAAATTTCTATACATTTTTGTACTACCCGGATGAATACGATAATTACTCTTATATGCTTCTGATAGGACTTCCCTTCTCACTTCTTCATTATCAGGAACACAGAGCCGTCCTTGGCATCTTACTACTCCATCCTTAAAGACTTGAAACTCTGGTATTTTCCCTAAAGACACAGCGTTTCCTATTTCCTCAATATCTGGGTCAGATTTTTGTAGAATCTTAACTTCCTAAATAATTTCTGATTCAATCCTCAATGCATTGAGCGTACCAGTAAGATGGTCTATTTCCAACTTGAAGTTTGAATCCATGATTGACTTTAACAGATTCCACTATGTTATTCTTAGACAAGCCATATCCATAGCCGACTTTCGACTAAGGGCATATGCCACCTTATTTGCCTTCCCTGGATGGTATCGTATCTCACATTCATAATCTTTTAATAATTCCATCCACCTTCTTTGTCTCATGTTCAACTCTTTTTGCAAAAATAAATACTTTAGACTCTTATGATCTGTATAGATTTCAAACTTCTCTCCATACAGATAATGTCTCCATATTTTCAAAGCAAATACTATGGCTGCCAATTCCAAATCATGGGTTGGGTAATTTAACTCATGAGATTTCAACTGCCTCGATGCATAGGCTATGACTTTGCCATGTTGCATCAGAACACATCCTAGTTCTTTATGAGATGCATCACTAAACACTGTGAATCCTTTAGATCCAGATGGTATAGTTAGGATTGGAGCTGTAGTCAGCTTTCTTTTAAGTTCCTAAAAACTTCTTTCACATTCTCCACTCCATTCAAATCTTACATTCTTTCGGGTCAATTTTGTTAAAGGGCTTGCTAGGTGTGAAAATCCTTCTATAAACCTCCTACAATAGTCAGCCAGTCCTAAGAAACTCCGTATCTCAGTCAGCGTTGTCGGTCTTGGCTAATTCACTACCATTTCAACCTTTGCAGGGTCTACTGCAATTCCATTTCCCGACACCACGTGCCCTAGAAATATTATCTGATCCAGCCAGAATTCACACTTACTGAATTTGGCGAATAACTTATGATCTCTTAGTGTTTGCAATGCTATCCTTAGGTATCGTTCATACTCTTTAGGTCCTTTAGAATATATTAGGATATCATCAATGAAGACAATTACAAACTGATCCAGATAAGACTTAAATATCCTATTCATTAAATCCATGAATGCAGCTAGTGCATTCGTTAATCCAAAATGCATAACTAAGAACTCATAATGTCCATAACAAGTCCTAAACGCAGTCTTATGAATGTTTTCTTTTTTTATCCTTAACTAATGGTATCTTGACCTTAAATCAATTTTAGAAAAGACTGAACTTTCTTGCAACTAATCAAATAAATAATCAATTCTAGGCAAGGGATACTTATTCTTTATAGTCACTTGGTTCAGTTGTCTATAGTCAATACATAAACGCATCGACCCGTCCTTCTTTTTCAAAAATAAAATTGGTGCACCCCAAGGTGAAGCACTTGGCCTAATAAATCCCTTATCAAGCAACTCTTGTAGTTGCACCTTTAATTCCTTCAACTCTACTAAGGTCATCCTATACAGGGCTTTTGATATTGGTCCTGTTCCAGACATTAGTTCAATCTCAAACTCAATCTCTCGTTCTAGTGGTAATCTAGGTAACTCCTTAGGAAACACATCCTGGAATTTCCTAACTATTTAGATCTCATTGATATCAGCCTCTTTCTTAGTAAGATCTCTTACTATTGCTAGATATCCTTGACATCCTTCGTCAAGTAGTTCGCGAGCTTCTACCATTGAGATAATGGCTATAGAGGGGTTTGTCTGACCTCCAAAAAATTCAAAACTAAACTGATCAAGTAACATGAACTGGATCACTTTCCTATAGTAATCCACCTTAACTCTATGCTTATGGAGCTAGTCCATCCCTATGATAACATCGAAGTCATACATAGCCATCATAACTAGGTCTATTTCCATATCCCGTCCTTCTATAGTTATCTTACATTTTGCACACATCATCGTAGATAATACCGTATTCTTTAAAGGTGTGAAAATACAAAGAGGCATCTCAAGAGGTGTAGCTTCTATTTTACTCAATTGCCTATATCTTTTAGATATAAATGAATGCGTAGCACCGCGTCAAATAATGCATATGCCTTCTTGCCATTTATGAAAATCGTACATGATATAACATTTTTGGAAGCTTCCGCTTCCTCTTGGGTAACCGCATACACCCTTCCTTGTGCTGGTGGCCTCTAAGGATTCCTTGGTAGGTATGGTCTAACAACACTTTGCTGTACTTGTTGCACCGAGCCAACACTCAGCTGAGACCTCTCTCGTGGACAGTCTCTCTTGAGATGACCTATCTATCCACAACCATAGCATTTCGGCCGTCCGTTGCAAGGTCTTGGGCCATGTCGCCCATCACACTTTCGACAAACATCATGCTGATAGGGTGCTTTCCCTATATTCATGCCATCCCTAGCTCTTCCAAAATTTCCAAAATTACTCTTTTTCTTAGAATCCCGGGTCTAACCTTGACCAGGATAAGGTCTCTTACCCCTTCTGATATCACTAAAGATCAACGGTTTCTTAGACTCTGATCGCTCTCTCACTAGTTCCTACTCTGCTAACTATGCTATTTCATAAATCTCATTATAATCTCTTATATTCAAAGGCACCGGTTGTTTCCTAATATCAGTCCTCAACCCTTTCAGAAATCTTTTAGCTTTTTCCTCACGATCCTCAATTAGCTTGGGAGCATACCTAGACAATTCAGAAAATTTTGTCTCATACTGATCTATTGTCGGCTCCCTTTGTTCCAACTAAATAAATTTAGTGATCTTCTTATCCTTGGCACAATCAGAGAAATGCTTTCTATTGAAAGTTCTAACAAATTCATTCCAATTTATATCAATACCTGGTGGAAATATCGTATTTCTTGAAGCTCTCCACTAAAACTTTACATTTCCCTCCAGCTGGTACTCTACCAAAACTATCTTCTCAGCCTCACTGCAGTCCAACAACCAGAAAATTTGCTCTATTCCATTAATCCATTGTTCCGCCTCCTCAGGACTTCCTATTCCACTAAACTTAGGTGGTTTCAGCTTCAGAAATTGTTCCACCAGTCTTTGAGGGCGGTGTTCCACTCCGGGTTGTTGCTGCGCTTGTTTTTCCATCAGATTTCCAATATTGGCCAATGCCTGCAGGATGTCTTCCATTCGGGGTTCAGCCCTTGCAGCAGAGGCTTCAGCACTTCCAGCTCGCACCATGACTTTCCTGTAATTTCCCAGCATTTGCCTCAGAAATAATCTGTGACTCAATGTCTCCATTTAAAAGTAACTACAACTATATATAAGTAACATATACATGTTATTGGCACCTAAAGACAACTCATAATAAACTACTAGGGATCTACGAGTAAATACCCATCACCCGTTATTCAAAGCTAGACAACTATCTTAGTTTAGTATCCTATGGTGTGCATTGTCATCATATTCCTCAATTTCCAAATGAGGCTCCTTATCACTCCACCTATAACCATTACTTGGAGGCCACGACACTTCTCTCTCATTTCTCTTTGCATTTTCCTCATCACCCACGGTTTCTATTCCCACAAAACCAAAAAGGAAATTTGGAATAGAGGAGTAGAGAGAGGGTAAACCAAGCAGAGCTGTGAGTAGAGAGAGAGAGAGTGGTCGAGAGAGGGCTGTGAGCGAGAGAAGTGCGAACAGTGAGCGGTCCAAGCGTGTGAGGGCAGAGAAGGAAGTCTTGATGCATTACATGGAGGCATTTAGTATGTATAGATTGATCTTGGAAGTCATGAGTTTGAGTGGTCATAGAGACATGAAATTATTTGTGGTTTATATGTTGGAATAATAGGCTTAATTGATGATCGTCAACTTTTAATTTTGGTGATGATCTCAATTTAAAAAGGTTTTGTAGAATTAGTGGATATGATCAATTGTGGTGATACCCTCTCCAAGGTGAAATGGTGGAAGTTCAAATTATGGATTTGATGAGTGATTAATCCAAGTGACGATCTTTTAGGGTGAGACATGAGATATACTTGATGGAAACTAGACAAGTTTTATTTTGGTGGATTGTCGATCTTTGAATTGAATAAGTCTTGGTGGACTATTGATATTTGAACCAAATGAATGATGCTATATTTTAGGCTTGAATCTATGTTGCAGTGAAAGCGTAGTGAATGTCTTTGTTGGACTGAACCAGATGAGTTGTTAATGGTGTTGATTTTGATGGTTCTAGGCTTGAATTGATGGTGACAAAGGTATAGAAATAATTCGGCTAAGTGGTGTGTTCGATTGAGCCGAGAGATGGAATTCTTTAAATTTGAATTTGATTGTTGGTTGCACTTAGGATAGAGCTTGAAATTATGCAAAGGATCAAATTATAAAACCCTTCACTAGTACCACTAATGGAATGGAATGAAGGCGGAACAACACAAACCCATAGGACTATTGAGACCATTGGATATACCAGAGTTGAAATGGGATCATGTGACGATGGATTTTGTGCAAGGATTACCGAGGGCATTAAGTGGTCATAACTCTATCTGGGTGATAGTAGATTGCTTGACTAAGTTTGCCCATTTCCTAGTAGTTCGTGTAGACTATCCGAAGGGTAAATTTGCTGTTATATGTGTAAGCCAAGTGGTACACTTACATGGTGTTCCTGTAACTATCACGTTGAATCGAGATTCAAGATTTACTTCAAAACCTTTGGCGAAGTCTTCAAACCGCCTTACGGACTAAAGCTCTAGTTTAGTATCGCTTTTCATCCATAAATGGACGGACAAACGAAAAGAGTGATCCAAGAATTAGAGGACGTGTTAAGAGCTTGCAGCCTTGTCTTTAGAGGAAGTACCAGCCTGATCTGAGTCACATACTCGATCATGAAGCCATCAAAATGGATGAGAAAGTGAGGTACACTGAGGAGCCTGTGCAAGTGTTGGATCGAAAGGAACAAATTCTTAGGACCAAGAAAATTCCACTAATTAAGATACTATGGTGACATCATGATATAAAAGAAGCTACATGGGCAAGTGAGAAATGAGGGAAATGTACTCTCATCTGTTTATAGAGAATTAAGTATTGTCCAAATTTCGAGGACGAAATTCTTTAAGGAAGGGAGATTTGTGGCATCCGGGTTTTCATCCGACCTAGAATAAGTAACGGCTCGTCACGAATCAATAGAAGTGTCATCGGACCGTACTATTGGCATTATTTGCGAACACTATTTCGTCATTGTCATCGTTAGTATAGCATTAGGCCATCGTTTCATCACCACCCGTCGTTCCGAAACATCAACTTTCAGAGAGAAATTCCCATGCACGGCCATGCACACGTCTGATATTAGTCTCGAGCGGCCTCGCGAATCAATCGACCCGAAGACTCGTAGCCTGCAACAGCCATGTGTACGTAAAAGTTTACAATGGAAATTGTCAAAGACCTTCCAATCATTTACCCTGTAAAGGACTGCAGACTAACTGAGCTTCATGCACAATTTTTCTCCTTAGACGGCCATACGAATGGCCTCACCATCGGCCACATTTCTTTCGGCCTACATCTACGTAAAAGTCACTCTCCACCATGCGGCCATATTCTTTTTCTTTTTCCTTGTCGAAGCTGGTCAACAAAAGGAGAACATTGACCACCATGCAGCCCAAGCCCATGTCCCTTTTGGTAGTCAACAAAAGAAGGGGAATGTTGACTGAGAGGGACCGAATGGTAGCCACGTTTTCTACCCTACTCAGCAAGCCGAAGTCCCAAAGTTCGACAGATTGACCAAGACGTGTCAATTGTAAAATTCAAGGGAAAACTTGAAGCATGCAGCGGCCACGCTCACGCATGGAAGAGGTAATGTGGAAGGGGGTATTTGGTCGAAGAAGCCATGCCAAGGATCCACGTTTCTCTCTCCCTCTTCAGTGGCCAGAGGAGAGAGCGTTCGGGACGACATGCAAGCCACGTTCCCTCCACCTGTCTTCACCTCCTTTTGCTGTTGGAACACCCTCTTTTGTTGACTTGTTTTGAACAGAACCAGTGACCAAAATGCTCGTAGATTTGAGCAGAGAGAGAGACTAACTAAACAGAAAACCGAGAGAGAGGCAGAGCGAGCGAGTAAGAGAGAAAGAGAGAGTGGTGAGCGCAAGTGTGAGCAGCGAGGAAAGGGGAGAGAGAGGACTATTCTTTGCCCGTGCTCGTGTGCCGCCGCCATCGACGCCGCTCGTCTTCGCCGCCGTTGAGCCGCTTTGCCCCGTCGTGTGCTTATTGTGTTTTTGCTTGAATTAGAGACAAGTAGAGTCCATTGATCTATCCCTTGCTTGCTGTGATTTGTGTGTGATGAATGGTGAATTTTGGATGTGGATGAAGTGTGAAATTTCGAAGTTATAGGAGTTGTGTTCTAGTCTAGTATTTTATTTCTGAAAAAACGGTCCGACCTTTGATGATTTTGTGAGTTGCATGCGATGTTCTAGTTGGAATATGACTTCGACTTCTTGATAGAAGTTGTAAAGGACTTCTTGGAGAATAACATATCAAAATTTAAAAGGAAACGGACAAGTATAGGTTGATGAAACCATTTTTCTTTGATGAAACTAGATCTGGAAACTGTTGTGTTGATCTGTTGTGATTCTGTGAATTTTGTGCAATTATCTAGTCCAAATTTGATCCCATGTTCTTGATGAGAGTTGTAGAAGATATCTTGAGGAGCAACATACTAAAATTTGAGTATAAACGAACAAGTAATGATCGGGGAAAACGACTTTCTTTGAAAAGGATAAATTTGGACAGTGAACCGAGAGATAGGAAGAGTTATAAAAATTATAACTTTTAATCTAGAGGGAATTAAATTTCGATTTTTTCATGAGACTTTTACCTCTATGTCTCAATTATAACATATTAAAATCTTCGAATTTCTGGAGTTCATTTAATGATGAGATAAGTGTTCCAGAAGTCCTAAAACTTGTCACGAAATGTATTTCAGTCATAAAACTTGCAAAAAGTGCAAATAAGTCTTAAAACTTGTCAAAATAGTTCAATTGAGTCATAAAGCTAACACCGTTAGTATTTTCCGTTAAAAATGCTGACGTGGCATTTTAAATTATTTTTTATTTCTAGCTGGCTTTTTAAATTATTTTTTATTTTCCAACTGGCTTTTTAAATTATTTTTTTATTCAAATTTTTTATAAAATATATATTTAGAAAATAAAATTCATTTTTAAAAAAACTATTAAAAAAAAAAAAAGAAGAAGAAAAGAGCGAGAGGAGGCGGCCATCCATCGCCAGAGGGGTCGGCGACGGTTGTCGGCCACCGCCCGACCAGGGCGAGGCCTCGCCGGCCCCAGGGGAGGGCCGACGACCCTCGCCTGACGTAGGCGAGGCTCGCCCAGATCAGGCTGGGCACAGAGATGTGGAAGTCGCTTGGTCGCGGGCGGAGGTCGCCGACGAGGGGACTTGGAACAGCGGTGACTGGCGGCCCGACAACTAGCTCGGATCTGCTAGCGTAGAGCACAGGGAAGCACGGGAGTGGGCCACTCGTGCAGCCCTCATGCTTTATGGCAACGCCCAGATCTGGGCGAGCCCCGCTGGCCCCAGCCGAGGGCCGCCAAGGCCTCGCTCAAGGCGGCGACGGTCGCCGGCCCCCAAAGGGTCGCGTGCCTAGATCTGAGCACCCTCGCCCGCGTTAGGCAAGCGTCGCCAGCCCTTGCCTAGGGCCGGTGAGCCCTCGCCCACGCCAAGCGAGGGTCGCCAGCCCTCGCCTGGAGCCGGCAAGGCCTCGCCCTAGTCGGGCGATCACCGGCCCCTACGGCGATGGGCGGCCGCGTCTTCTTCCCTTTTCTTTTTTTTTTTTTTTTTTTTTTTTTAAATTTTTAAAAATTGAATTTTAGTTTTTAAATATATATATTTTTTAAAAATAGAATAAAAAATTATTTAAAAAACCATCTGTAAATTAAAAAATTATTTAAAATACTACATTAGCACCATGTCAGCATTTTCCGTCAATAAAATTGACGGCGTCAATTTTAGGACTCAAATGAAGTATTTTGACAGGTTTTAGGATTTATTTGCACTTTTTGCAAGTTTTAGGACTGAAATGCATTTTCGTGACAAGTTTTAGGACTTCTGGAATACTTATCCCTTTAATGATTTAATCAAAATTATTTCCAAAACTGTGCAAAAGTGGTACTAGAATTTCTTTTGCTATGATGTATAGATTTATGTGATTGATGTGAAACTTTCTTGACATAGTGTTCTTCATGAAATATCTTCCTCTGGATGTTGTTTGTATCGTGTTAAATTTTCAGAATTTATTGAGATCTTTTACTAATTTTTCCAGAATTTTTACTAAAAAAGTGCATTCTGCTTTATCCGAAATTTGCTGTATTTTCAAGAATAAATGGATTACCCTACGAAATATGATGTCTTGAGAGGTTATATATGCTGCATATATGGTGATGTTTGGCATATCATGTGACATCAAAAGATGGTTTAGATCTTTGATATTGTTGCACCAAATGCCATGATGAAAATGAGACATATATGAAATTATATATTGTGATAATAACGAGACCGTCGGAGGTGTGAGCCGACGATGCCCCGAGAGTGTTGGGATGCCTGGAGTGTGTGTGCTGGATGTTCTCGGGAGTTTCAAGATGCTCGGTAGTATACGGTACGTAATGTCCAGGGGGAATGCTTGGTGGTATGGCGGTACGTAATTCTGGATGCCCTGGAGGTGTGTGTCAAGGGAATTCCTCGTGATGCTAGTTGGGATACGAGATGCTCGGAGTGTGTGTGCCGGATGCTTGGAGGTGTGTACCGGAGGCCCTTGTGATGCTAGGTTGGATTCGAACGACAAATTGTGGGATGCAAACATTGGTCCCTGAATGAAAAATAATGAGATCCTTGTGAAAGATAAGAACTGAAATTGAATCATGTGCATGGGTGTATGCATATGGCATGATGCATGATCTGCTTATGAAAGTAAATTAATGCTATTTGATATTGAAAATGTGATCATGAAGGCGTGAATGGATCTCATGGTGATGTATGCTTGATTGGATGGATGATACGAATTATGGTGATATATGCACGATGGCATGGTGAGATATGCATGACTGCATGGTGGTATATGCACGATGGCATGGCAAGATATGCATGACTGCATGGTAATATATGCATGACTGCATGGTGATGTATGCTTGATAGCATGAATGATATGTGCTTTACTCGTGATATCTTGATTGTCTTGCTTGTTGCATTGTGTAGTTTGGTGGATTTTTACTGATGAGTGATTGTACTCACCCCGTTTGGGGACTAACATTTCAGACTAGATAAGATACCTCTGTTGCCACTGTCACCGGTAGATGGATCAAGTGGTTGGATATGACCGTGAGGAGGAGGATAGCAAAAGAATAAAGTTTTGGACGCCGACAGTGATCGATGGATTTTAAGTATACGATTGTTGGAGGAGATGTCGGTCATCTTTTGAAGTATAACCAAGTATAGAAGACTATGGCATTTTGATGTACCAATGAATGATGTCCATCTGGTTTAAGTAAATAAAAGTGTTCGGCTTTTACCTATAAATGTTTAGTGGGTGTGCATCGTTTTCTGAATATAGGAAATGGAGTTGTTGGATACGCTTCTGCCATATTTCTACGCAGGGACCTATGGATATATATAAACCCCTAGGACTTATAGACTTATTATAACTTTTTGGTATCAGAGTAATATATTATCAGGTCAAGTGAAATGTAAGCAAACAGTGGCAACCCTAACGGTTCGGGGGCCGTCAAGGGGTGCCACAATTAATGGTATCGGAGCTATGGTTTATTTGGAGTAATAAGGTGCCTCAAATAGGAATTGAGAATAGAATGATGCACACCATAGGATACCAACCAAGAGTAGTTGACTAACTTTGAATAACGAGTGATTGATTTTCACTCATAGATCTCTGGTGGTTATCGTGAGTTATCTTTATGTGCCAGCAACTTTTTATGTTACTTATGTGACTTTAGTAATGTATGAATATTACTTTTCTTTCTTAGCTAATTAGTGATACTAAGTCGCAAATTATTCTCGAAGAGAAACTTTCTGAGCTGTCTAGGTATTCCCCTAGATTGATAGAGGATTGGAGGAAAAGGTTAAGAGATTCCTGAAGGGCCTGAGGACGAATAGTAGGAGACAATTAGTGCTCCTAAACATGAGGGAACAATCAAAATCTAGAAAGCAGTCAACCTTTAGTAATGTCAGATGGAGTAAGAGACCCTATCCTGGTCAAGGTCAGACCTAGGATGCTAAGAAAAAAAGTAATTTTGGAAACTTTGGAAAAGCCAGGGATGGCATGAATATAGGAAAAGCACCCTACTAGGGTAATTTTTGCTAGAGGTCTGGTAGACAACATGGGCTAGAACCTTGTAATAGCCAACTGAGATGTAATGGATGTGGGCAAATAGGACACTCTAAGAGAAGTTGTCCACACGATGGGTCACAACCGAATGTCAGCTCGGTGCGATAGGTACAACAAAGTACTAGTGGATCAAGTGAGAGTCCATTGATCTGCATTTTGCTTGCTATGGTTGTGTGTGAAGAGTAATATATTTTGGGGATGCTTGAGTTATGATGCTGGATGTTGGAATTTCGAAGGTATAGAAGTAGTTCTTCAACTAGCAAGCTGTTTCATGGAAAATCAGACTGACCTTTGGCGACTCCGTGAATTTACTGTAATTATCTAGCAGAAATTTGACTTCGTGACCTTGATGAAAGTTGTAGATAACATCTTGAGGAGAAACATACTAAAGTTTGAGAAGAAACGGACAAGTATTGGTCGGCGAAACGATTTTCTTTGAAAAGAGTTAAATCTGGAAACTGTTACCGAGGGTTGGGGAGAGTTATGGTGATTATAGATTTTGATATTATGAATCTGACTTCGAGTTATTCACGAAAATTTTACCTCTAGGTTTTTTCTATAACAACTCAAAATTTCAAAATTTTCTGAGTTGATTTAGGGGTTATATCGAATTTGTGAATAAAACTGTGCAATGGTGATGTTTGAAATTTTAAGGCTGTGATGCATAGACCATAGCGACTCATACAAAGCTCTTTTGACATAGTGTTCTTCATGAAACCTTTTTCCCAAGATTTTTTCTATAACATGTTAAATTTTAAGAATTTATTAAGATCGTTTACTAATTTTTCAAGACTTTTAATTAAATGAGTGCATTCTATTTTATCCGAAAATTGTTTTATTTTCAAGATCAAATGAATTGCTCTATGAGCTGTGTTATCTTGGGTTGTTATTATACATCATATGTGGTGATATTTAACATATCATATGACATCAAAAGTTGATTTAAACCTTTTACATTATTGCATCAAATGCTATTTTGAAAGTGAGACATATATGCGAATATATATTGTGACATGATGATACTGGCATTGGCATATCATGCAATATTGAGATGTGATGCCGCATGATTCAATTTCCAGTTTTATCTTTCAAGAGGATCTCATCATTTTTCTTTAGGGACCAATGTTTGCATCTCTCGTTTATCGCTCGCACCCAACCTGGCATCGCTAGAAACCTCCGGCACACACCTTCGGGCATTTCGCATCCCAACTAGCATCACTAGGAATCCCCCTGGCACAAACCTCCAAGGCTTCCAGGATTACGTACCGACATACCACTAGACACCCCCTTGGAATTACATATCATATACCACCGGGCATCTCGAAACTCCCAAGGACCCTCTGGCTCACACCATCGGGCATCCGACACAAACCTCTGGCCATCCCGACACTCCCGGGGCATTGTCGGCTCACACCTTTGATGGTATCATTATCATCACAATATATAATCACATATATGTTTCATTTTCATCATGGCATTTGATATAACAATATCAAGGATCTAAACCAACTTTTTGATGTCATATGATATGCCAAATGTCACAATATATGTAGTATACATAACACCCACTATATCACATTTCATAAAGTAATTCATTGGTTTTTTTTTTTTTTAAAAAAAAAATAGAACCAATTTTTCGGGTAAAACAGGATGCACCTCTTTAGTAAAATTTCTCGGAAAATTAGTAAAAATTCTCAATAAATTCTAAAAATTTAACATGATGTAAATAAGATCCAGAGGAAGATATTTTGTGAAGAACACCATGTCAATAAAGTTTCACATCAATCACATAATTCCATGCATCATAGCAAAAAGAAATCCCAGCACCACTTTTGCACAGTTTCGGAAATAATTTTGATTAAGCCCTTAAATGAACTCTGAAAACTCTGATATTTTAATATGTTATATATGAGATCTAGAGGTAAAAATATCATGAAGAAATAAAAGTCTAATTCCTTATGGATTAAAATTTATTATTTTTATAACTCTCCCTAATTCTCGGTTCACTGTCCAGATTTATCCTCTTCAAAGAAAATCATTTTCCCTGATCAATAATTATCCTTTTATTCTCAAATTTTAGTATGTTACTCCTCAAAATTTCTTCTACAAGTTTGATTAAGGACACAAGATCAAATTTCAACTGGATAATTTTATAAAATTCACAGAATCGCACTAGGTTAGCATAATTGTTTCCAGATCTACTTTCTTCAAAGAAAAATGGTTTCACCGACCTATACTTGTTCATTTCATCTCAAATTTTGATATGTTATTCTCCAAAAAGTCCTCCACAACTTGAATCAAGAACTTGAAGTGAGATTCCAACTAGAACATTGCATGCAACTCACGAAATCACCAAAGGTCGGATTGTTTATACATGCAACAACTTACTTGGAACACTACCACCATTCATTTGAGTTTCTAGCATTCAACATCACAGCTCAAGCATTTTCAGCATTCAATATCACAATCACAGCAAGCAAAGGATAGATCAATGGACTCTACTTGCCTCTAATCCAAGAAAAAATCACAACAAACAAACGGCAGGGCAATGCGGCTCGACAACAAGACTAGGTGGCACGCACGGCAGTGACGGGCCTCATTCTTCTCTTCTCTCTTTCTCTCTTTCTCCCTTTCTCTCCTTCTCTCGCACGACAGTTCTCTCTTTCTCTCTCTCTCTCTCAGTCAAAAACCCTCTCTCCCAATCCACCTCTCCTCTCTTAAATTTTCTTTTCTTTCAATGATTAGCTAGTAATCATTACTTTGCATGCAAAATGACACTTGATAAGTCCCCTAAGCCACTTGTTAATTTTTCCATGCAAGCTGATGGGCCTTCCTTGGGCCGGCCTCTCCATCCGTTCCTCTCTTCCCATGGTTGACAGCCCATTGGGCTTCTTGGGCCGGTCGAATGGTGGGGCTATGGGCTGGTCTTGGTCAAAAAAATCAACTCACTCTTCTGAAAGGGTTGATGACTGATATTAGGAAACAACTAGTGCCTTTGAATATAATAGATTATAATTAGATTTATGAAATGGCACAGTTAGTAGAGTAGGAACTGGTGAGAGAGCAATCGGAGTCTAAGAGACCTAGTTGTGATGGCTATGTATGACTTCGATATTATCATAGGAATAGATTGGCTCCATAAGCATAGGGCTAAGGTGGATTGCTATAGGAAAGTGATCCAGTTCATGTTACCTGGTCAGTCTAGATTTGAATCTTTTGAAGGACGACAAACCCCTCTATAGCCATTATCTCAATGGTAGAAGCTCGTGAACTACTTGATGAAGGATGTCAAGGATACCTAGCAGTAGTAAGAGATCTTACTAAGAAAAAGGCTGAAATCGGTGAGATTCGAATAGTCAGGGAATTTCAGGATGTGTTTCCTGAGAAGTTACCTGGATTACCACCAGAACGAGAGATTGAGTTTGAGATTGAAGTAATGCTTGAAACAAGACCAATATCGAAAGCCCCGTATAGAATGGCCTTGGTGGAGTTGAAGGAGTTGAAGGTGCAACTACAAGAGTTGCTTGATAAGGGATTTATTAGGCCTAGTGCTTCACCTTGGGGTGCACCAGTTCTATTTGTGAAAAAGAAGGACGGGTCGATACGTTTATGTATTGACTATAGACAGCTGAACCAAGTGATTGTAAAGAATAAGTATCCCTTGCCTAGAATTGATGATTTATTTGACCGGTTGCAAGGAAGTTCAGTCTTTTCTAAAATTGACTTAAGGTCAGGATACCATCAGTTAAGGATAAAGAAAGAAGACATTCCTAAGACTGTATTTAGGACCCGTTATAGACATTATGAGTTCTTAGTTATGCCTTTTGGATTAACGAATGCACTAGCCGCATTCATGGATTTAATGAATAGGATATTTAAGCCTTATCTGGATTAGTTTGTAATTGTCTTCATTGATGATATCCTGATATATTCTAAAGGACCCGAAGAGCATGAACGACACCTAAGGATAGCATTGCAAACGCTAAGAGATCATAAGTTATTCGCCAAATTCAGTAAATGTGAATTCTTGCTGGATCAGATAATATTTATAGGGCACGTGGTGTCGGGAAATGGAATTGCAGTAGACCCTGCAAAGGTTGAGATGGTAGTGAATTGGCTGAGACCGACAACACCAACTGAGATACGGAGTTTCTTAGGGTTGGCTAGCTATTATAGGAGGTTTATAGAAGGATTTTTCACATCTAGCAGGCCCTTTAACGAAATTGACTCGAAAGAATGTGAGATTTGAATGGAGTGGAGAATGTGAAAGGAGTTTTCAGGAACTTAAAAGGAAGTTGACTACAGCCCCGATTCTAACTATAACATATGGATCTGATAGATTCACGGTGTATAGTGATGCATCTCATAAAGGACTAGGATGTGCTCTGATGCAACATGGCAAGGTCATAGCCTATACATTGAGGCAGTTGAAACCTCATGAGTTAAATTACCCAACCCATGATTTGGAATTGGCAGCCATAGTATTTGCTTTGAAAATATGGAGACATTATCTGTATGGAGAGAAGTTTGAAATCTATACAGATTATAAGAGCCTGAAGTATTTGTTTTCGCAAAAAGAGTTGAACATGAAACATAGAAGATGGATGGAATTATTAAAAGATTATGACTGTGAGATACGATACTATCCAGGGAAGGCGGATAAGGTGGCAGGTGCCCTTAGTCGAAAGTTGGCTATGGACATGGCTAGTCTAAGAATAACGGAGTGGAATCTGTTAAAGTCAATCGTGGATTTAGACTTCAATTTGGAAATAGACCACCTTACTAGTATGCTCAATGCATTGAGGATTGAACCAGAAATTATTCAGAAAGTTAAAATTCTACAAAAATCTGACTCGGAGATTGAGGAAATACAAAACGCTGTGTCTTTAGGGAAAAGACCGGAGTTTCAAGTCTTCAAGGATGGAGTAGTAAGATGCCAAGGACGGCTCTATGTTCTTGATAATGAAGAAGTGAGAAGGGAAGTCCTATCAGAAGCACATAAGAGTAATTATAGTATTCATCCGGGTAGTACAAAAATGTATAGAAATTTACGCCAACAATTTTGGTGAAATGGCATGAAGAAAGATGTAGCTAAACATGTTTCTTAATGTTTAACATGCCAGTAAGTGAAAGCGGAACATTGCAAACCCGCAGGACTATTAAGACCATTAGACGTGCCAGAGTGGAAATGGGAGCATGTGACAATGGACTTTATGCAATGACTACCAATGACATCAAGTGGTCACGACTCTATTTGGGTAATAGTAGATCATTTGACTAAGTCTGTTCATTTCTAGCGGTCCGCGTAAATTATTCGATGGATAAACTTGCTGAGATATATGTAAGCCAAGTGATACGCTTACATGGTATTCCTGTAACGATCACATCTGATCGAGGCTCTAGGTTTACTTCAAATTTTTGGCGAAGTCTCCATAATGCTTTAGGGATGAAGCTTCAATTTAGTACTACTTTTCATCCTCAAACAAATGGACAAATGGAAAGAGTGATCTAAACTTTGGAAGATATGCTGAGAGCATGTATTATTGATTCTAAGGGAAGTTGGGATGAAAAATTGCACTTGGTAGAGTTCGCCTATAACAATAGTTTTTATAAAAGTATAGGCATGACTCCATATGAAGCATTATATGGAAGGTGGTGCAGGACTCTTGTTTGTTGGGATGAAGTAGTTGAAAGGAAATTGATAGGACCTAAATTAGTACAAATTACTACTGAGGCTGTGGAGATAATAAGGAAAAGACTTAGAACAGCCTAGAGTAGGTAGAAAGACTACGCAGATAAGCGTATGAGACCTTTAGAATTTACCTGTAGGAGATCATGTATTCCTTAAAGTATCCCCTATGAAAGGAATATCTCGATTTGGAACGAAGAGTAAGCTAAGCCCTAGATTTGTTGGACCTTTTGAGATACTTGAAAGAATAGGAGATGTAGCTTATCATTTGGCGCTACCTCTTAAATTTGGAAATTTGCATGATGTGTTTCATATGTTGATGTTGAGAAAGTATCAGCCGGATCATGGTCACATACTCGATCATGAAGCCATCAAAGTGGATGAGAAAGTAAGGTACATTGAAAAGCCTGTGCAAGTACTGGATCGAAAGGAGCAAATTCTTAGGACTAAGAAAATTCTATTGGTTAAGATATTATGGCGACATTATGATGTGAAGAAAGCTATATGGGAAAGCGAAAATGAGATGAGGAAAATGTATCATCACTTGTTTCAAGAGACATAAGTAATGTCTAATTTCGAGGACGAAATTCTCTAAGGAGAGGAGAATTATGGCATCCTAAAATTTCATAACAATCTCTAGATGTGCTATGAACCATGAATAGGTGATGGAAGCACCATCAAATTATATTGTAGCCATTAGACCCATGATTTGCAATAAGATTTAGGGCCGAGCTTTTTTAATGGATAATTATTTGATGGGAAAATTCTATTCTTGGTCATGTGTTTTATAGGTTGGATTTTATTGATTTATGTTACATAATATTATGGCCATATGAATTGGTAATTAGGTGTATACTTAGGTGATGATTAAATGGGAAAAAATAGAGAAGAGTAGGTTGATTTTTTTGACCAAGACCAGCCTATAGCCCCACCGTTCGATCGGCCCAAGAAGCCCAATGGGCTGTCGACCATGGGAAGAGAGGAACAGATGGAGAGGCCAGCCCAAGGAAGGCCCATCAGCTTGTATGGAAAAATTAACAAGTGGCTTGGGGGACTTATCAAGTGTCATTTTACATGCAAAGTAATGATTACTAGCTAATCATTGAAAGGAAAGAAAATTTAAAAGAGGAGAGGCGAATTGGGAGAGAGTTAGCTAATCATTGAAAGGAAAGAAAATTTAAGAGAGGAGAGGCGAATTGGGAGAGAGGGTTTTTGATCGAGAGAGAGAGAGAGAGAGAGAGAGAAGGAGAGAAAGGGAGAAAGAGAAAAAGAGAGGAGAAGAAATAGGCCCGTCGCCACCGTGCGTACTGCCTAGTCCCGCCATCAAGCCGCCTTGCCTCGTCGTGTGTTTACTGTGATTTTTGCTTAGATTAGAGGCAAGTACAGTCCATTGATCTACCATTTGTTTGTTGTGATTGTGATTTGAATGCTGAAAATTTGAGCTGTGATGTTGAATGTTGGAAACTCGAATGAATGGTGATAGTGTTCCAAGTGAGTTGTTGCATGTAGAAATAGTCGGACATTTGGTGATTTCGTGAGCTGCATGCAATTTCTAGTTGGAATCTCACTTGGACTTCTTGATAAAAGTCGTAGAGGACTTCTTGAAGATTAACATACTAAAAATTGAGATGAAACGGACAAATATTGATTGGTGAAATGATTTTCCTTTGAAGAAACTATATTTGTAAACAGTTATGTTGATCTATTGTGATTCTGTGAATTTTGTGAAATTATCCAGTCTAAATTTGATCTCATGTTCTTGATAAGAGTTTTAGAAGACATCTTAAGGAGAAACATACTGAAATTTGAGAATAAACGGACCAATATTGATCGGGGAAATGATTTTCTTTGAAAGAGATTAAATCTGTAGATTTAATCGAAGGTTAAGGTGAGTTGTAATAGTATCTTTTAATCCAAAATGAATTAGATTTCGATTTCTTCATGAGAATTTTACCTTTAGATCTCATATATAACATGTGAAACTATCAGAATTTTTAGAGTTCATTTAGGGTTTAATCAAAATTATTTCCAAAACTGTGCAAAAGTGGTGCTGGGATTTTTTTTGCTGTGATGCATGTATCTTTGTGATTGATGTGAAACTTTCTTGATATGGTGTTCGTCACGAATATCTCCCTCTAGATCTTTTTTTTATATCATGTTAAATTTTCAGAATTTATTGAGATTATTTACTAATTTTCCAAGAATTTTTACTAAAGAGGTGCATTTTGTTTTACCGGAAAATTGGTTTTATTTTCAAAAACTAATAAGGGCGCATTTGGTAATATTTTTGTTTAAAAATTGTTCTAGGAAACAAAAATATAAAAAAGTATTTATGTTCCGGGGAACAATTTTTGAACAAAAAAACGCGTCTGGTAAACTTGTTCCAGGAATAAAAAATAAAAGAAACACGTTTGGTAAATTTGTATAATTTTTTTATTTCTTTTAAATTTTTAATATTTTTATTTTTTTTTCTATTTTCTTTCTTATTTTTCTTATTTTTTTTCCTTATTTTTTTTTTACACATGCAACTTCGTATATCAACAAATTATGGCCATCAAGTATAAAGACGGATCAACGATCCGTATTATGTGCACCTGTGAACCATAGTTGTTAAATACATAAGTTAACATCGTGCCTCAGGTCTAAGGATTATTTACACAAGACCAAAGCATGAACAATTAGACATTGACCACGCTAAAAGCTTCTATGTCGCTAATCGTTCCATATGCGTCACGTTCAATGAACTTGTCTAATATAAACACTTGTGTTGTAACTTGGACATTATAATACCCAATGACATGTGACTCATCATTCCCTTAAGTATCCAATACTTAATGGCGAAGTTAAGAACACACCGGTCTCAATAGGATTATTAACATTCACTCAATAATCCATCAATCAGGAACGATTTAAAGATTCAGTTTAACTATGAACCCGTCACATATATTCTTGACGTATCAAGAATATGTCTAGTTACAACTGATCTTATGGAATCATTCATAAATATAAAATAATTAGACAAATGAATGAATACGTCATTGCCATTAATTAAATAATAATAATGAAATTACAATTGAAATCCCTTATATGTAACTATTATGCATACATCCAACAATCTCCCACTTGCACTAAGGCCAACTTGTCTAGTACCTCAAACCAATTTTGTCAATATGTCTTTCAAAAGAAGACTAAGGTAATGCCTTAGTGAAGGGTTCTGCCATATTTTCTGTTGAGACAATTTTCTGTAAGGCGATATCACCTCTCTGTTGAAACCTAAATTTTGGCGATTAGGTCATTTATTTGTTGCATAGAAAATTACGGGTTAATTTTATTAATTGCATGGCATACATATTTCGGTTGCATTTATTTTTGTCATTTGCATTTTTTGCATTTTATTGGACGGAAGGCGGATGGTTTCAAATTAGTTGGACTAAGCCCATGAAACGAGCAAGTCAACAAGCCCATATTTTTAATGATCGAAAATTATCTCGTAGGAAAATTAATTTTGAAATTTCAATCGGGATATGAAATTTTTTAGATAGGGCAGATGGGTAAAAGATATTGCAATTTGTCTTTAAAAGATTTGGATTTAGAAAAAATTTCATCTTGATCTCGAATCCTTATCAATATGGGATGAATTTTGTGAAAAAGATTTGCGAAGATTGATTCGAGGAAGAATTTGAAAATCCAATTCCTTTTCCTATAAAAGGCCGTGCGTGCGAGAGGTTTTGGGGGCTTTTCTAGGGTTTTCTTTTGGGTGGAGGAAGAGGAAAAAAACAAAAGTGAAAAGGAGAGGACGTGAGAGTGACAGGAAGAGAGATAAAAGAATTAAAGAGAGGAGAAGAAGAATTCTTCCCCAGCGGATTCGTTCCCCCCGCGCTACGCTTGCACTACCTCGCAACCTCCGGCCCATTAAAGCTCTGCCGAAACCGGAGCCCCAAATTAGCCGCACCGCCGCGTTTGCCTCGCTCGCACTTGCCGGTCGCCGTCCGTGAAGCCCGATGCCAGAGCCTTTCTTGCCCTGCGCCGCCCGCTCGAAGCCGTGAGTCCACTGTTCGCCGACTCCTCGTCAACCACGATGCTGGACTACCTTAGCTACTGCCCGTCTCGCCACGCCGGTCTCGTGACCCTCGTTGTTCGTGACCCCGTGAAGCTACCGCTGCACTCGCGCATCTTTGCCAGTGCCCGAACACTGGTGGCTTCGTCCGTGACGCCGAGTAGCTGCGCTCCACGTCCTCGCGCCGCCGGTTGCGCTCGCCGGAGCTCCAACCGGCGGTGATCGACTCCCCTTGGAGATCCACAGCCGTGCGTGGAAAGGAAGAAAGAAAGAAAAAAAAAAAAAAAAAAGAAAAATCAGATTAGGTAGTTTTTCTTTTATTTTATTTTTAATATTCTGTTTTAGTGAAATTGTTCATTTAAGTATATTATTGATATTCCAACATGAAAGTGCTCCTCAAGCCCGATTTTTGCAGTCCGATTTGCAAAAATCGGACTGCTTTATGATATTTTGTGGTAGGGATTGACAGTCCGATTTTTGCACCCGAAATCTGACTCGCAATCTCTTACAAAAATCGACAATCCAATCTCAAGCCCGAGATTCGATTCGCGATTTAATTTAAAATTGGCCAACTCGATCTCATGCGCGAGATATGGTTCGCCAATTTTTGGATATCAATCTTATCTTGTTTGATTTGCTGTCGTCAAGTTGGTTGAGTCAATTTTATTTTCGTAAAAAGAAAAATCCAAAAAAATATTTGAGTTAGGATTAGCTTTGCTTTAGAATATTTCTTGTTTTAGGGTTATCTTGCATATTTAGGATTGCAATCTTATTACGAATTTTTAAATAAAAAATCCAAAAAGAGAAAGTGCATTCATTTAGGTTGTTAGTTTTTTATTTGAATTGCATGTTTAATTATGTGTTAGTTTTAAATTTCAAATTTTATAAAAAGAAACAAAAAAAATCATCATGCATATATCATGTTGAATTAGGGCATTCTTTGCACATCGTTGCATGTTAGGATTTCATGTTTATCAATTATAGGTAAATAATATCCCCTAGGTAAATTGCATGTTTTTGTTAGGAAAATAAAAATGCCCATGTCATATATAATTGGAATCATAAAATGCATGTCATTTAGTGATTGTTGTTAAGTTCATTTAATTAGAAATTACCCGTCATTAGATTAGGTCATTTAATATATGTCACATGACATATAACTCGCATATTAAATTGCATATTGCATGTTGCATGTCATTTTAGTTAAAATAATTTTGGGCGTCATTGCATTGCATCACATGTGATTAGAATTAAGCCATTCTGGTTAATTTAAATTGCATATTCAATTATTGCACGTTCATTAAGAAATCATTAGTTTTTTTTTACTCATTCATATAGTTAGGGATATATTGTCATGCCATATCATTTCATATTAGATTAGAAACATTGCATTGCATATGGATTATATTCTCGTTGGAAAAGAGAAAACAAAAATTGAGTAATTGCTTGTTAATTAGAAACCATATCTAGGGTTGTTGATGTGGATTTTAATTTAACATTGCAGATGCTTTCGTTGTTATGAGGTAAGTCCTGCAATTTATTTACTGCTTGCTTTGGTGTTAAATTGGTGATTTGCGCACTTGCATGAACACCTCACATGTTAGGGAAATTGATTTAAAATCAATCCAAATTGCTTGCCAAACATTTTTCAAAATAAAAAGAAATGTACCGAAAGGGCGTTAGAGAAATCTAACGTAACCAAGTCCCCGTACCCTTAGTCTCTGGTTCGTAGGAGTAAAGTAAATCTCCCGTTACTTTACTAGGGTTTTTAATCGACCCACCAAAAATAGATTAGTGGCGACTCCTAGTTAAAATTCAATGGCATGTAAAAAATTCAAACCTAAGTTGCGAATTGGTATGGGCTTGGGAGAGCCCGAGTTAAGTCTAGGCTTAACAATCCATTAGTCAAACTCTAGGTGGTTCACACCCCGAAAAATTGGTCACAACACTCTCTCAACGATTTCTCTATTGAGATGGAAACGTCTCTCAATATGCTTGAACTTTTGGTGAGACCTTGGTTCCTTAGCTTGAGCTATCGCCCCATTATTGTCACAAAACAATGTAATCGGTTGCTCAATTGAAGGAACGACTTCAAGTTCAGAAATAAACTTTTTCATCCAAGCGGCTTCCTTTGTTGCTTTAGAAGCGGCTACATACTCTGCCTCAGTGGCGGAATCAACAGTTTTGCTTTGTTTGGAACTTTTCCAACTAACTGCACTACCATTAAATGTAAAAACATACCCAGACGTAGACTTATAATCATTAGGATCCGACTGAAAATCGGAATCAGTATAAGCTACAATTTTAAATTCTCCTTCTCCATATATCAAGAATAGATCCTTAGTCCTTCGCAAGTACTTAAGAATATTTTTGATTGCTATCCAGTGCTCTTCTCCTGGATTAGATTGATATCTGCTAGTAATACTTACAGCATGTGCAATATCAGGTCTAGTACATAGCATAACATACATTAGGCTTCCAATAGCAAATGCACATGGTATTTTTGCCATCCGCTCTCTTTCTTCAGGAGTGTTGGGACACATCTCTTTAGAAAGATAGATCCCTTGCCTAAAAGACAATAATCCTCTCTTAGAACATTGCATATTAAATCGTGTTAACATTTTGTCTATGTACATAGACTGTGAGAGGCCAATCAATTGTCTTGATCTATCTCTATAGATCTTGGTACCTAAAATGTAAGTTGCATCTCCTAAATCTTTCATGGGAAATTTCTGTGACAAGAATAATTTTATCGATGATATCATTAGTACATCATTTCCAATCAAAAATATATCATGACATACAAAACTAGAAATGCAATTGCATTCCCACTAATCTTCTTTTATACACAAGGTTCATCCGGATTTTTGATGAAGCTAAATGATTTGACTACCTCATCAAAACGGATATTACAACTTATGGAGGCTTGTTTGAGTCCATAAATGGTTCTCTTAAGCTTACACACCTTCCGTTTTTCACTATTGGATTCAAAACCCCGTGGCTGTTCCATATAGATGTCCTTATCAAGAAAACCAATTAGAAAAGTCGTTTTGACATCCATTTGGAATATCTCATAATCAAGGTGTGCAGCTATAACTAACATAATCCGAATGGATTTTAGCATGGCCACATGTGAGAAAGTTTTGTCATAATCAATTCATTCTTTCTGACAATATTCTTTTGCCACCAGCCGTGCTTTGTAAGTTCCAATTTGACCTTCAGCATTCATTTTCCTCTTGAAGATCCATTTACAGCCAATTGGTATAATACCATTAGGCAAGTCAATTAAGGTTTAAACTTCATTGGAATACATTTAATCCATTTCGGATTTCATGACTTCTAGCCATTTACCAGAATCGATGTTCGACATCGCCTCCTCATAGGTTTTAGGATCACCAGGTTGATCACTATCATTCACAATGAATAATGGTTCAATATGATCAATCGAGTGTTTATAACGAGCAGGTGGGCGAGACGTTCTCACACTTCTCCTAAGAGGTTGTGTATCAGAAGCTCCCACTAAATCAGAGATTGGTATCTGAACTCAATTGTTTGGTACTTCATTATTTTCTTCTTGTAAGAATATTTTCCGCCTAGCACCACCTTCCTGGATGAACTAATTCTCCAGAAAAAAAGCGTGCTTGCTCACCAAAATTCTTTGGTCTGAATGAAAATCAAAATAATGTCCAAGAGTTTCCTTTGGATATCCAATGAAGCGACCTTGTTCAGATCTTGTCTCCAATTTTTCCATTTTTAGCTTTTTCACGAAAGCTAGACAACCCCAAATTTTAATATGATTAAGATTAGGTTTCCTACTATACTACATCTCATAGGGCATAGTTGGAATAGATTTGGACGGCACTATGTTCAGTATATATACAGCTGTCTCAAGGGCATATCCCCAAAGGGATATTGGCAAATCAGTGTAACTCATTATAGATCATATTATATCTAATAAAATACAATTTTTTTGTTTAGATACACTATTATGTTTTGGAGTTTCAGGAGGTGTCCATTGTGATAAAATGCCATTCTCTTTAAGAAAGTCCAGGAATTCAGTACTAAAGTATTCACCTCCTCGATATGATCGAAGAGCCTTAATAAATTTTCTTATTTGTTTCTCAACTTCAGCCTTGAATTCCTTGAACGTTTCAAAGGATTCAGATTTATACTTCATGAGGTATAAATGACCATACCGTGATTGATAATCGGTGAATGTAATGAAGTAATTATAACCACCTTTAGCAGTTTCATTAATTGGTCCACATACATTTGTATGTATTAATCATAATATGTCAGCAGCTCGCGCACTTTGTTCCACAAAAGGCGCTTTGGTCATTTTTCTTAGAAGACATGCCTCACAAGTTGAGTATGACTCAAAATTTGATAGATCAATGTACCCATCATTACTCAACTTATTAATTCTGTCTTCTCCAATATGACCTAATCGGAGATGCCAAATATACTTTTTATTTGGACCATCTCTAGGGTGTTTATTAGTTATGGCATTTATATCAATTCTATTTTGCTTATTGACATCGGTAATTGCAATACTAGACATTGTAATGGTATAAATATTATTGGTTAATAAGTTAGAACCAACACATCTTCTATTATGATAAATAGAACATACATCATTAGCAAAAGAAAATTCATAATTCTCTTTACTCAAACGAGGTATAGAGATGATGTTCCTAACAACATTCTTATAATACAAACAGTTCTTTAAAACCAATACATGTCCAGAAGGCAAACATAAACGAAAAGTCTCTATTGCTAATGCAACAACTCTTGCTCCATTGGCAAATATCAGGACAATTTCATTTCGCCTTAGCATCCTACTGGTTTCCAAATTCTACAAAGACATACAAATATGTGAAGTTGTAGTGAATCTAGAACCCATGGGATTCAGCACTAACCATAAGATTAGTTTCAATAAGCATAGACACCATACCTTCATAAGGTTGGTCCTTGAGCTTAACCTTCAAGCTCGCGGGGTACTTTCTACAATTCCTCCTCCAATGCCCTCTAACACCACAGTAATGGCATTTCCCTTTATCAATTTTGGGTTTTGGTTGCACAACAGGTTTGGTAGGCATTTTCCATTTCTTTTTCTTCAAAACGGCCTTACCCTTTGAAGAAGAAGTCTTAGCATAGCCACTACATTTGGTCTCGTGTTGTGCATTTCCTTCTCATAAACTACCAGTATGCTATGTAACTTAGCGAAAGTTTTCTCCATCTTATACATGTGGAAGTTTTGGACAAAACCAAAGAAGGAACCGGGTAAAGATTGGAGAATCAAATCCACAGTTAACTCATTGTCCATAATAAGATTCAGCCTAGCCAATTCTTCAATGTGCCAGATCATTTTCAAAGCATGATCATTAACAGATGATCCTTCAGCCATCCTCATATGGTACAATGCCTTAGATATCTCATATCTAGAGATTTGATTATTCTCATCAAAGTATTCCTTTAAATGCAAAATGATCGACCTAGCATCTTCCATAAATTCATACTTCTTTTGTAATTCATTATTTATCGAAGCAAGCATATATGACCTAACTTTTAAGTCATCGTCACGTTACTTATCATAAGTAACACACTTCTCTTGAGTCCCATCCTCAGGAAATGAGCTTGGCATCTTTTCGTCAAGCATATATCCAATTTTTTCTGAATTGACAACAATTCTCAAATTTCTCACCCAGTCAGTGAAATTGGGTCCAGTCAAACAATTCTTGTCAAGTATAGAAGTGAGTGGGTTTATGGTCACCATTTTTCAGAGTAATAATATATTTGTTGTGGAAAATAAATTGTTAGCCGTTGTACTTTTCATAATAACTATTTCATTTTGGTTTTTAAATGAAATAGATCATTCCACTAAATTTATATTCGAATCTCATACTCCTTAAGATGGGAAGCGGTAATCTTTGTTAGGTAAAGATTACTAGTGGGGATTGGAGTCCCACTAGCCGAAAGTCCACATCACCTAACAGTTATTGGTGTCCTATAAACTCAGTGAGTAAATCAGCTCATTCAACGCATCATGTATGAATCTCAATCATAACTTTGGCCTCTAGACCATGAAAGTCTCACCTGACAGTTATTGGCATCATGATCATAGTTAAGTCTAACCCATCGTCTCATGTAAGCATTGAAAGCACAAACGATTCCCTCACTTGATAGTTATTAGAAATCATTTGGCTCCAACCCCACAACACCACATGCATAATGGAGTGGTCCAATATTATGAATGGTAATTAATCCCTATGTATTCATAGCCGGTTAGTTAACCACTATAATATTGGAACAAACCACGACAATGGAAGGCCATGAGTCCGAAACCTATTTTGACTTAATATTATTAATAAGGAGATTTTGGTCGTTATTTATGGTCTCACTTTGCACATTAACTGGTTTAACATGCACGATAACATAAATACAATAAATAAATATATATCACGTAAACATCTATCCTATGTGGTGATCATGGAATTATGGTTCAATGGATCTCGAGCCAAAGAGACCCATTTAGTCATTTTAATATTTTAATAATATGGACATGTTCTTCACTTTTTCTTCAATCTTTGAACTCTTCAAAGACCGGGCCTAAAGAGCTCACCGGCTTAATGACTCCTCCAATGGCTCCTCCTCTCTTGTAGTATTTACATCAATAATTGAAATACTAAACTATACTAAAATTACATTTCATAAAAATAAATATAAATGAAAGGACGCAACCTCCATTTAATAATTACAACCCCAAAAATGAATACCTGTAATCATCATACATTCATCCATACAACAATCACATATTAGGGATTTTTCCATGATCACCACCCTTCCTTGCGAGTCATAAATTCAAAATTTAAACCTTTGGAAGGCAAAGATAAAATTCTGGATTTAATCAAATTTAAAGTCGAACAACATAAACCATGTCAAAAAATCAAAATTGATGAAACAAATTTCACGAGTATGATTCCGACCATAAGTTGCGTTGTCAACTTTGAATTCACAATCACGAATCATTCGCATAATATAAACATAAAGTATAACAAGTTACAAATTTTGATTCAAAATTGATTTAGTTCTAATTTTTGCTTAGTTGATTAAATTTATCACATAAATTAATCAACTTCTATAGGCCACATAAGAGCAAGAGAACCAATTCTCTTAACAAAATAAATTGGCCATTAGAACGCAAAAATATATTTGAACTATAAATCAATTAAATACATGAAAAATGCCTAAACCTAGCTCTGATACCGCTGTTGGGGTTTTACGAATCATGTATAAGAAAAATTAATAAAAAGAACACAGCGAAACAAAGATATATTTTATACATGATTCTCTGAAGGTGTTGTTCGTGCGTTTTAATCAAAAATTTAAAAATAAAAAGGAGTTAAACGAATTATCTCTCGAAGCGCGCTTTAAAACGAATCGGTTCGGATGTTCTTCAATTCGAGTCCCACATGCGTCATATCTCTAGTTCAGACACACCAACAATGGATGTCGAACGGAAGAGAGAACTTTCGGATAATCACCACTTTGATTGTGCTAGCAATCTTGTGAAGCAATTCTCCATATCCTTTACGTATTTAGCCACAGCCTGAATGAGAGAGAATTGTTTTCTTTCTCGCGTCTCGAAGACACAAGAACACACACACGAACACATACTATTTCTCTCTCTTTTTTAGCAACCCCTTGTATGTCTCTAAAAACAAACCACACGCCCGTTTCTTTCTATTTCTCAGCAGCCCTTTAACGCTCGTCCCTCAACTGCAATTTTTTAAAAATAAAACCGACCAGCAACTGTTGCTGATTGTCCGTAGCAGACGATTATGCATGAGTGACGACCATCGTGCATGAGTGGTTAAGGCATTCATTACTTAATTAATTAAACAAACAAATAATTAATTAATCAATCCCTTTTAAAAATAAAAAGAACATATTCTTTATATGTACATTTGAGAATACATTAACATATATTTACATTGGGCATGTATGTGCATCATATGCAAATAGGCTCGCGACTATAATACAAATCAAATTAATCTCATTTAATTTAATTTCAAATCGACAATTTGATTGTAATAATTGCAAACACATTTGCAACATTATTTCTCTCTTGTTCCACGTCATCCTAATTGCTTATGGTGTGTGACATCCCTAGGTTCATCACTAAGCTGGTAGTAAGACTTATACTAACACATTAGTACTCCCAAAAGAATTAATTGTTTCGATTAATCTTTGGGTCCTACAAGCCATAATTGACATCTAGCAATATGTCATGGCTACCTAGATAGTGTGAATACTTTAAGAACATAATGAACCTGTCAGCTTTAACTACAGTGTAATTCAATCCCTCTATCTTACTATGTCCCAATCAAACAAAGACCATGGAATATTTGTCAAGTCACTAATTTGATCATATGCATAAATCTAATTGACATGCATTTTATTTGAGACATAAACAATTTATTCTCAGTTACAACCCTGGCCGAGGATTTTAATGCAGTATTATAATTAGATCGCATAGGACATCATTATTATACATTGATAGATTCCATATTGCGCACACATGTAACTTCGTATATGAACGAACTATGACTATCAGGTATAAAGACGAATCAACGACCCGGTATTATGTGCACCCGTGAACCATAGTTGTTCAATACACAAGTTAACGCTGTATCTCAAGTCTAAGGATTATTTACACAAGACCAAAGTATGAACAATTAGACATTGACCACGCTAAAAGCTTCTATGTCGCTAATCATTTCATATGTGTAACGTTCAGTAAACTTGTCTAATACAAACACCTATGTTTTAACTCAAGCATAACCATTGGGGGTTCGCCCCAGTGGCCACCCTTTCAACATGGAATGGGGAGGTGAGAGGTTCAAATCTCCACATTCTCAAGGGGGGATGGGGGTAGGGACGTGTAAGTTTTGAGAGTGAGTTGCGACTCCCACGTCCTACAAGAGGCAGGGCACAAGTCTGCAAGTGAGTGTAAAGTAGGAATAGAGTATGACTGACCAAAAAAAAGAAAAAAAACTCAGGCATCATAATACCCAATGACATGTGACTCATCATTCCCTTAAATATCCAATACTTAATGGCGAAATTAGGAACACACCGGTCTCAATAGGATTATTAACATCCACTCAATAATCCATCGACCGAGAACGATTTAAAGATTTAGTCTAACTATGAACCCATCACATATATTCTTGACATCTCAAGAATAAGTCTAGTTGCAATTGATCTTATAGAATCATTCATAAATATGAAATAATTGGACAAATGAATGAATACGTCATTGCCATTAATTAAATAATAATAATGAAAGTACAACTAAAATCCCTAATATGTAACTATTACATAGTAGCTTTGGGGCATACATCCAACACATGTTTCCTGATGTTGCTCCATATCTAGGACAAGACTCTTTTTCTCTGCGAACCCACCCTGCAAAAGTGTTTTAATTAGCACTCTTGAGGTATTCATTAACAAAATTCATATATATGTTTGGGATGTGCACATTTGAGAATAGAAGAGGGAGTTGCTCTATCTCAAAACCGATACTAAAAGATGGTTTCGAATATTCTTTGAAATCCGAAAATCTACCCGTCATTGTGTTAGAACCACTCAAAACTTTAACACTCTGGTTTCATTGGTTCTAAAGTACTTTGTACTACTCAACCCAAAAAAAAACACTTTGTACTACGCAACCCCAATAAAAGTTACTGCTCACGTGGCTTTTAAAAAAATAATATTAAAGGAAAATGCCAAGATTTCAATTATCAACACATTTGACATCTGGGGACGAAAAAAATCCAGTTCATTCATAATAAGGTACATTTTATGGCTAACGGCATTGTAATCTCAAGACACAACAAACACCAAAAGTAAAACCAAATAATGAAGGGTGAATATCATGAAAAAATTCAAATTGATACATATATGATAAATTTATCTCAAATTAATTTTTTGATAACGAAAAACTCATAATTGGTACACCTATAATAATATTTACTTAAAATTAATTTTTTGACTCCAAAAACTCCATATAGGTATATTTATGATAAATATATATTTCATTAAATTGAATCAATATTATGAAAAATTACATACTAATATATCTATGACGAATAGAGGGTATAACCCCAAATAGGTATATTTGTCAATTGTTACGTATCATCTAACTTAGTAATTCGACAGTAAAATTTAACTGATGCTAACAGATGGTAAATTTGTCACAGATATACTAATTTGGGATTTTTAGTGGTCAATTAATTAGTTTGTGGTAAGTTTATCACACATGTACTTATTTTGGGTTTTTCACGGTAAATAAATTAGTTTGAAATAAATTTGTCAAATGTGTATCAATTTGGAATTTTTTGAAATATTAATCTAGTAATTAAATATAATTATTCCCATTACCCAACACATTTAAATGTGAATAAAGATCTATAAAGGAAAAAAAAAAAAAAAAAAAGCGAAAAATCTCATAAATAGCTTTAGGGGTGAGTAAGATGGACCGACTGAATCGAGAATTGCTCGGACTAGATCATATTAACTGTTTCAGGGGCGATTCCAAGGGGGCGCCAGTACAGTTCCATAAGAATGGAATTGCTGATTTTCAGTCGGGTTCCAATTCCAAGTTCGTAGGGTAGCTAAGGTGTTTGAGTAGGTCATGTTAAAATTTTAATTTTAATTTTTACATTTCTTTTCCTCTTTTTTATTCTAAGAACCAACAAGGGCCGGCTAGGTTTCGTAAGAAAAAATGGAAAAGAAAATGAAAGAAAAAATTACAAGAAATTCAGAAAATTTAAAATTTAAAATTAATTAAAATTTAAGTTTAAGTTTACTTAGCAGATTTATGACCCATTTAAAACTTGTTAGGTAATCCATTTATAACTCATTTAAGCTTTTTTTAAAATTGAAAGCAACCCATTGACAACTCACATATTAAATATGAGTTAAAATATGGGTTCTAGGCCCATTTTGCCATTTCTACCTTATGCATAATACAAGAGAGCAACTCAAATTCTCGGGTTAGTAATCCTCTACATGTTGTGACTAGTGATTATGTGGTATACAGAATTGGACACTCCTTGTACTTCAACACTTCATAATATTCTCTCTCTTCAATGTTCAATTTATTACTTCTTTTTGTTCATCTCTTTTCTTGTATATTACTTCGACAACAATAGCAAGTATGATATATTCAATTCTCCCTCAAGTGCTAAGAATCAACATATCAAGCCTTTCTATGTTCTGGATTGATCAAGAGAGATCTCACATATTCAGATGGCTGCCTAGTCGACGAGTTCCGTGAAACCAAAATTGATTAAGGAGCAAGGACGTTGTCAATGTTGATCAAGCGCAAAGTAAAGGGTCCACTTCTTTTTTTAGAGTAGCATGATCTTTAGAACACACGCGTGTTTCGTTATGTTGCTCCATATCTAGGACAAGACTCTTTTTTCTCTGCGAACCCGTCAGATTCCTCGTGGGCATAGGAAGTACTTCCCGATTGTTCTAGCGTGAGTCACATAGGACCACGTTAACCACGTTGGTAGGTAGGCAAGTGTCACTGGGAGCAACAGGTCATGCGTTCACCGGGGGGGGGGGGGGGGCGAATTCCAACTGTGCACCGTCTGCGAACAAGTGCACAAAGCCACTGTTTATAAATAGAAAATTTGAACACAAAAAGCCTCGGGGGCATACGAAGTCCTTCCCGCTCCTTCTAGCGTGTTGAGATCGAACCGTCCAAATCCACTCGCAACATACAAGAACACGCCTTACTTTCCCGTACCCTGTGTCTTTCATTATCTTCTTTGAACATCAAAATGACACGATACCTCGAGTCAATAAAAGAGTCAACAAGGAATGAGCAACCATAGGACCACGTTAACCACGTTGGTAGGTAGGCGGCAAGTGTCACCGGGAGCAAAACGTCATGCGTTCACCGCGGGGGGGGGGGGGGGGGTGGAGGAGGAGGAGTGAAAACGTCATGCGAACGAGTGCACAAAGCCACTGTTTATAAATAGAAAGTTTGAACACCAAACGCTCCATGCATAGGGAATATACGGAGAGACCAGATCCGATGGGGTTTGTTGCATGCCAGCCCTGACTTGCACCCCCTTCTCTGTCTCTCCCCTCACGGCTCTTCGCGCCCTCTCGCCTATTTAAAGGCTCCATTTCTAACTAACCCCTCAAGGAACCTCCACTGCACCTCCTCGCTTTACCTCCTCCAGCCTCTCCTCCATGGACACCACCGTCGGCGACGTCAACTCCCGCAAGCCCGACTCAAACGGCATCGGGTTGCCCCCCAGTGGCGCTGCCTCAGTGATGCAGAGCCCGGCCCTCCCGCACGCCCTGGCCGCCGGCTCCCCTGATGCCACCATGGGCCGCCACATCGCCCGCCGGCTCGTCCAGATTGGCATCACTGACGTCTTCTCTGTCCCTGGCGACTTCAACCTCTTGCTCCTTGACCACCTCATCGCCGAGCCGGGGCTCAACCTCATCGGCTGCTGCAACGAGCTCAATGCTGGGTATGCCGCCGACGGCTACGCCCGAGCGCGGGGCGTTGGGGCTTGTGTTGTGACGTTCACTGTCGGCGGGCTCAGCATGCTCAATGCGATTGCGGGTGCATACAGCGAGAACCTGCCAGTGGTCTGCATCGTCGGCGGGCCTAACTCCAACGACTACGGGACGAACAGGGTACTTCACCATACCATCGGTTTGTCTGACTTTAGCCAAGAGCTTAGGTGTTTCCAGACTGTTACTTGCTTTCAGGTATCTCTTCGGTCCCTTCTCATCATCCTTTTCGCTGACACTAATTTTTCCTTTGGATATGATCTTTTGCCTTAGGAAAGATGCATATGTTGACTAGAAAATATTGCTCAGGGGATCTCATTGTTTGTGGTGGGTCTGTTCTGTGAGATTATTATAATCTACTAATGGTTGCTTAAATAGTGTGCCAGGGGGAGTTGCTATTGGGGTTTTAGCACAGATCTTTGTGACAGGGAAATGTATGTTAAGTGCAAAATGAATGAACTGACTTGTTGATTGCTTCTGTTTCGCCTTTTTCTAGGCTGTGGTGAATAATTTGGAAGATGCACATGAACAGATTGATACCGCGATCTCAACTGCTCTGAAAGAAAGCAAGCCCGTTTACATAAGCATAAGCTGCAACTTGCCTGCCATACCTCACCCGACTTTCAGTCAAGGGCCGGTCCCATTTGCACTCTCCCCCAAGTAATTTTCCATCTGTTCAGACTATTCAGTCTGTCAGCTGTATTAGCTTATGACTAGAGTGATGTGATTAATTAATTTTTGTTGACACAGATTGACTAATCGGATGGGATTGGAAGCTGCAGTAGAGGCAGCTGCAGAGTTCTTGAACAAGGCAGTCAAGCCAGTAATGGTGGGTGGCCCGAAACTCCAGGTTGCCAAGGCTTCTGAAGCCTTCGTAGAACTAGCCAATGCATGTGGCTATGCTGTAGCTGTGATGCCAACAGCAAAAGGGCTTGTGCCCGAGCACCATCCCCACTTCATTGGGACTTACTGGGGTGCGGTGAGCACGGCATTCTGTGCCGAGATTGTGGAATCCGCAGATGCCTACTTATTTGCTGGGCCCATTTTCAATGACTACAGCTCCGTTGGGTACTCCCTCCTTCTCAAGAAGGAGAAGGCCATTATTTTGCAGCCTGATAGGGTTGTGATTGGAAATGGACCCGCTTTTGGCTGTGTTCTGATGAAGGATTTTCTTAAAGCACTCTCAAAGCAGGTTAAGCGGAATACAGCTGCTTATGAGAATTATCACAGGATTTATATTCCGGAGGGCCATCCATTGAAGTGTGAACCCAAGGAGCCCTTGAGGGTGAATGTCCTATTCAAGCACATACAGGACATGCTCTCTAGTGAATCAGCTGTGATTGCCGAGACTGGAGACTCTTGGTTCAACTGCCAGAAGCTCAAATTACCAAAAGGCTGCGGGTATGTGGGTGTGGTTGTATAGATTAGGTTCCTTGTCTTTGACTTTTTTATCTGGAGTTACTTAAAGAAAACAATCTGAAATTGTTCGAATGGGGGTTATGCAGGTATGAGTTCCAAATGCAGTATGGATCTATTGGATGGTCCATCGGTGCAGCCCTTGGGTATGCACAGGCAGTGCCAGAGAAAAGAGTCATTGCATGCATTGGAGATGGTAGCTTCCAGGTATGGAATGGTTTCTAGTATCTGTTATATAGCTAAGCAAATTCGAACAAGCCATCATTAATAACGTAGTTATGCATAGAGCTTCTGTCAAGAAGATATCACTGGTTTTGCAAGCTCAATCAATAGAAATGCTAGTAATCCTGTTAAGCAATTTGCATAGGTGAAGAGTTTTGTCATACAATGCCAGTCATGCACTGACCTTATTCAAACCCTCCCTTTTTCTACTAAATTTGATTGGTTTTATCTTGTTGTGTTGATTGAATGGAAGAGATGAATAATGTAAAATTCGTGGGCGATTTTTGCACTCTAGGTAACTGCCCAAGATGTGTCAACCATGCTGCGATGTGGGCAGAACTCCATCCTCTTCCTGATAAACAATGGTGGCTACACCATTGAAGTGGAGATCCATGATGGTCCCTACAATGTGATCAAGAACTGGAATTACACTGGCCTGGTGGAAGCAATCCACAACGGCGAAGGTAAGTGCTGGACAACAAAAGTAAGTTGCTGGTATATGAATTACAGTCGGGACGATTTGCCAATTCAAGAAATCCCTCCACAGAAATAATAAAATTTGCTCATGTTTGCAGGTTCTCTATGAGGAGGAGCTTATGGAAGCGATTCAGACGGCGACAGGGCCCAAGAAGGATTGCTTGTGCTTCATAGAGGTGATAGTTCACAAGGACGACACCAGCAAAGAGCTTCTGGAATGGGGTTCCCGGGTCTCGGCCGCCAATAGCCGCCCTCCCAACTCTTACTAGAAGCCTTGATTCTCATCAGTATGTTGCTTCGAGTACTTGTTGGGGACATGAAAAAGAGAGCGTCTTCTCGAGCATTGCCGATGCTCTGTGAAATGAAAATAATCATGTCTCCTGGTTGTGGATTTGAATAATATCTTTGACCGTTGCTTTCGGGTCGACATCCTAAACTTGCGAAAGGAACAATTGCGAATGCACGGTTGCATTTGGTGGGCTTGGAGTCGGGGACAAGGACCTCCACGAATGCATGTGTCACGGGTCAGCAGATCCTTGGCCATGAAATAGCCCATGCAACGCCTAATTAGCAAATAACACTTGGCTGGCCTTCCTTCCATAATTGTTCTAGAGAATATATGGTAAATAGTTTCCTCGTATCGAATCACACCACGCGTAGTTTAGCTTGAGCATCTAGTCCATCAAATGAGACATCATATCACTTTAAGCACATTAATTAATTTTGGTCTGCCATGGCTTCATTAGGAGAGTGGCATCGACTCTTGACTAGTTTATACACGAGAAGTCAATCTTGCCTTTAGAATTCTGTAGAGATTTATCCTTTATATCCTGGAACTCCTAACACAAATCATCCTGATGCTACTCAGTTGTATTAATCTCTTCTACATCACCTACTTTTTACCTGATAACTTGGAATGGAGGTTCGCGAGTACAGAAAAGTTACGAATGGTGTCATTCTCTCCTACTCAATTTTACAACACCCATTACAGGGAGAAAATATTCAGTGGTGTGTGCGCGCCACATCATCTGCTGACCTAGTGTGCACATACCAATGAAAACTCGGCACGTGTCCCTGAGCGGGAACCGCTAAAAAAGGAAGGCGTTGAATTTTGGCTGGCTCGGCTCGGCTTCGAAGGACGGTCGGCGTATTCCTCCTGCTCAAAGTTTTTCTCTCTCCTCAATTGAATGGGCGGGTTCTCTCTCTCCTTGTAAAAAGAAAAAAGAACGCGAGCCTTCCTTCCTCTGTTTCCTTCTCTCTACCACCGCTCTCTCTGTTTGACGAACTCCCTCTCTCTCCACCCTCCCTCTTTCCGACCGGCGAACCACCGCGAGCAACCGGTGAACCAGGAGGCGTACCTAATATTTTCTCCCTCCTCCGACACTCGACTCTCTCTGCACTCTACCCCAACGCACTGAACCTTCCGGTCTAACGGTTCCTTCGACGACCGTCGCTCCCTCCCAACGACGGCCTTTCTCTATCCACTCGACGGCCTCATCTCAGGGCTGCATTCTCTCGGCGCACTTCTTCCTAAATCACGCTCTCTCTCTATGGCCGATCTCGCTCGCCTCTCCCACGACCTCCACGCTTTTGGCGGTTCTTCCCTCGCGGTTCGGTGAGGTCTTGGGTATGCCCTCGTGCTGCGTCTCTTCTTCCTTGCTCAGCAACACCGTACTATCTATCTCTCTCTGAGTGTGTCTCTCTGTGCATTCTTTCATCCACGAGGCAAGCATTTCGACAAGGGTTCAGGGGTTTCGCCACCCCTTCTTTAAGGTTCGTCTGGGTACCTCTCATTTTTGCGTGAACCCAGCGTGAATTTTATAGTCTTTCTTTCCAGATGACTACCCTTTTCACTTCGATCGGTCCTTCAGCAAAAGCGACTACTAAGCGACAATGCGACGGCAGTTTCGAACCCTGGGTTTCGCTCTGTGATGCTAAGCCTTGCTTTGGTTCCTTAAAAAGTTGCTGACTTTTTCGCACGTTGTAGCTTCGCGGCTGCTCCGAGATTCTGGGTTGGTCGTTCTATCGTCTTGCTCGGAGCGAGCGAAATGGTGTCCAAAAAGGGCGTGTCGAATTCGTTGACACCTGAGTCAGCGGCGACTTCTGAGGACAAGAAAGGGAAGAAATCGAAAGGATTGGTGGCTTCAGTTCCTAGTTCTACCAAAAGTCATGTCAAGGTATCGTCTTTTAATCGAACCTATCGTTCCACCTGTGTTTTGGGGACTTGACCATTTAGCATTCATTTTTTCTGCAGAAAAATTCTGGTGCAAGCATTGGTGAAGTCGTGTTGCCTAATAATGACCCGGCCAAAATTGAGGCAATGACATTTCACGAATTGAGAGCTACATTGAGGTGAGGATGAATTGTTTTTGTTGCAAGCGTGTGATAGTCGTTATAGTGTTTCTTGCCTAACCTTTACAGTAAGCAAAAATCAAGTTTTTCTATTTGATGCTTGCAAGGGAGATTATTGAGCAGGGAAGTGAATATTACTGATGGAAAACCATGAGGTCTTGAGAATTTGCCTTCAACAAAGAGCAATTTGTTTATGAAAATGAAATTTTTTGCATCAAGCTTTTTCTCAAAATCATAATGAAACCTGTAAGTCCTTTTCTGTATTTCTATGGTTGTTTCTGAGGCTCGTAAATTGTAAAGCATGTGGGAAGAGTACACAGAATGACTGGGTTGAATCAGCAAGGTCTCAGTCCAGTTCTAAAGGTCCATCAAAGAGTATTAGGAGCATAAATTCACAGGTGTTCAGGAAAGAAGTAGTGAATAAAGGAATAACTTGGCTTTTGTTATTTGAGACACCCACGTTAACGAATAATCACCTGGAATCTGTGGTAGGGGAGGTCGGCCATTCTTTGGAAGGAGTTGTGAAGGTAATCGAGGTTTTCTGTTTTCGACATCTCTTTTCATCAATTTGCTCTGAGTAATGAATACTCAGTGTTAAAATGCTGCTTGTCCTTTTAGGTCGGACGGGTGAATTGTGAGAGCAAGCCTTCTTTTTGTAAGGACCTTGGCACTTATCCTCGCAAAGTGCCAAGGTTATTTGTTTATTATGCCTACAAGCATGGTGATAGTGGTTCTTTGGTGGAGTACAAAGGTGATCTCGTTGCAAAAGATTTGAGAACTTTCTCCCGTGAAAACCTGCCTCGATTCTCAAAACGAGTTGACCTGAACCATCTCGAGTTTTCCTTCGGTGATGGAGATAGCTTACCTGGGGTGCTGCTTCGTCATCCAAGAAGGATACTCCTACCATTTGGCGTGCTCTTAGCGGCCTGTACCACAAGCGCTTCAATTTTTATGACTTGCAGGTAATATAGGAGACCTACTATAATTTCTCTGTATTGTTCTATTAATGGTAAATGGCATACTTGTGTGTTAATCTTACTCCTTTCATTGGCCAAATTGTTCTTGGCATGCAGAAGTGTTTTCTGTAGTCAATATGATTTTGGACCTTCTTAATTTCCAAACTGGCTATATAGTGAATCCTGTGATGCTTCATGCAGGTTCATGATGTTTCTGATCCAGCTATTAGAAAATTAGGGATCAATGCTCTTCCAGCTATAGTTGGTTCGCTGAGCAATGGGGAGAAGCATATTTTGAAAGCAGGCATTTCTGTGAAAGACATGAACTCTGCTATCAATGAACTGAGCGCCTTACTTGATGGTTTTGAGAGGCAGAACAAGAAATCAGATTCAAGTCGAGCTAGAAAGGCACAGACTGAGTCAGTTAATGAGCTGATACCTCTTCTGAAAGGTGCAAATTTTGATGACTTATGTGGACAAAGTTCTCCACTTTGCATCATTGGTGCATTCAGATCCTCGAGGGCAAGGAAAGAGTTGGAATCAATTCTATCTGTGGTATGAGAATTTTCTTTTCTCCTAAGGCAATAAGCTTTGGTTTTGATATTACAGAATAGGAGCATAGGATAGATATAAGACACACCTAGCAATGGGAAAGTATGATATGCAATTGCGACTGTTAAAGTAAGCTAGTTATGGACATGTATATATCTTTAGATGGCTCTGGTAAACAATGCTGAATCTGAGCATCTGGGATTAAATAGCAGCAGAGGTCTTATTGACAATTAATAGACTTTTTGGTATGTGTTATCTATCACCTATGTGATGATGAGGAAACGACTTAATTCTTGTTTTTCCATGATTTGTGTTTCAGGTCTCTAAGAAGTCATTTTCAAGGAAACGGAGTTCATCCAGTGGAAACCGAGATTCCATCTCCTATGCCCTTTTGGATGCTAGCAAGCAGCCCGCTTTTTTAAACGCATTTGACAAGTCAGGATATAAATCAAATGATAAGGTACTTGTTGCCTACAAGCATCGAAAGGGCAAGTTCGCAATTTATGCAAAAGAATTAAACACGGAACAAGTAGAACAGTTTATTAGCTCAGTTCTCAATGGAGATGTACCATTCACGAAGACGAGGCTGCCTCCAAAGCTCACCTAAAAACCTCGATGGCTGTAAAAGTGAATTTCAATTTGGAAATTCAGCTGAAAAGGTTGGACTTTTAAATGCTAAAGGCATTGTACGACACTAACGATACCGTTAATCTCGACACTAAGGTGCGGCTTCTAGACTTCTGTACATAATTAGAGGAGAAGGGTGAGATCTTATCCTGTTTGCGGCGGTTGCTTACATCTCCCACTTCCGTGGAAAATGATCAACGTCTACATGTAAATTGCTAATTTAAATCATAGCGTCCCTGGTTTATATCCTGTACATACGAACTTCCGTGACTGCAAATTTGAAGTATTAGAAGATAAGAGCTCGGTTTCAAAACATTCTTCTTTATTCTGTTGTTAACATTTTGTTTCAATTCATTATTGTTTACTGTGTTGCTACTGTCAGCACCATTTCTGGCTGGGATGAAAAACTGGATGAGTTGATCATAAGTAGATAGATCACCTAGGGGGTGAATAGGCGAATAATCATAATAAAATAAATTGAAGCAATTTTGCAACAGAAGAACTTTTGACGACAGCCCGAAAAAGTGTCGGATCTTACCGGTGTGCAAATAATTCTTAATATAGATAAAATTTAGAGAGTAAGGGATAGAAAATTGCACACAAATAATTATAGCAGTTCGGCTTTGGTAAGTCTACGTCCACTCTCTCGTGTTGATAGCCTATTGGTTAGATTTCACTAGATCAATCTATCAAAGGTTATAAGATTCGAGTAATGAATACTCAAGTTTGTGTGACAAATTCCTCACTCTTAATAAAAGATTACAGAATATAACTCTTAGAGGCAAATGTATATGATTGAAGATCACTCAAAGTTTAGGAATTATGAACTTTAGAATTTTAACTATATATGCCTCTCATTATCTCGACCTTATATAATCCTCTGTATCCAAGCTAACCGTTAGATATTTCCTTAGATGATTGCTTAGCCAATCTATCCGTTGGACTTGAACGTTATCAGAAGATTTGATAGTTTCAAGGTTACTGAGATTGAAGTCGATTCTGCCACCCATATAGCAAATAAAGTTTCTTAAGCCATCTCTGCGAGATCCGGAGCTATAAAGCCTCTGTCCATTGAATGGCAACGCATGGTTTTGCCTCCGCTAAGAGCACATGGTTTTGCATGACAGGCCCCCCCGCGGATGTAGGTGAGCCTGACAATTGAAATTGTAGCGGGCATCTGGCCGGTGCCGAATGATTCGTTGTGCTGATGTTGCCAGAATACCTGATTTTTTACTTTTAGGTATCAGTAATTGGTCTTGTCAAGTTGATTTTGTATTACTTACATTCTCAAACTCGGAGCAGGCACGGTACATCCGTCGGTTTGGTCTTCATTGATCTATGCGTGTCCATGCACATTTGCTGTAAGTCATGTATTGCTTACAATCATTTCATTGTCTATGTCGATGTCCGAAGTGGTAGTTAGGAAGTGCGGAGCAACTCTGATTTAACCCATTTGTAGATGGATTACCTTTTCTTAGGTTTGTCAAATGGGTTGGTTGGTTAAAAATGATTTGATCCAAGTTGATCCATTTAACCCGTTTTGACACATTTTCATTTAATATAAATTTCGCAATCCGTGCTCCACCCAACCTCTATTTGAGCAATATTGCTAAAACACTTCCATATTTAACCTAATCTTGAAAATTTTATTTCTTATCATTTTTCTAAAAAATTATAATATTTAATCACTTCTTTGCAATACAAAATTAGTGGACAATTTTTATATTTTCTTTTTATTTTCCTTTTTTTGTTCTAAGACCAGCAAGGTCGGTTAGGTTTCCTAGAAAGAAAAAAGAAAAAAAATATCAGAATATTAAAAATTTAAGTATAATAAAAAATGACTTGATTCACTTAAGCTTGTTAGGTAACCCAATAGATTTATGACCCATTTAAAATTTGTTAGGTAACCCATTTATAACCCACTTAAGTTTGTTTTTTAAATTTAAAGCAACTCATTTATAGCTCACACCTTACATATGAGTTATTATATGGGCTTTAGACCCATGTTACCACCTCTACCTTCCCCATAGACATGATTTGCGTATAATAAGAGAGCAACTTGAAATCTCGGGTTAATAATCCTCTACAAGCTGCGATTGGTGATTATGCGGTATACAAAATCTGACACTTCTTGTACTTTAACACTTCATGATATTCTCTCTCTCCTTTCAATGTTCAAGTTTGTACTTCTCTTTCTGTTCGTCTCTTTTCTTGCATATTGCTTCGACAACAATAGCAAGTATGATATATCCGATTCTCCCTCAAGTGGCGGGGACCAGCAAATCAAGCCTTTTCTATGTTCAGGATCGATCAAGAGAGATCTCATGTATTCAGGTGGCTCCCTAGTCGACGAGTTTCGTGAAACCAAAACTCATTAAGAAGCAAGGACGTTGTCGATCTTGATCAAGCGCAAAGTAAAGGGTCTGCTTCTCTTTTTAGAGCGCATGTTTCGTTATGTTGCTCCATATCTAGGACAAGACTCTTTTTTCCGCGAGCCAGCTCTCCATCATATACCTTGTGGTACAGGAAATCCTTCCTGCTCATTCTAGTGTGTCGAGATCGAACCTTCCAAATCCACTTGAAACATACAAGAACACGTCTTGCTTTCCTATACCATATGTCTCTCATTACCTTCTTTGAACATCAAAATGACAAGATATCTCGCTAGGTTGTGGGGAGACTCGAGTTGGCCTATGACCAGTTAAGGAAGAAGAAAAAGAAAAGGGAAGAAAAAGAAAAATAATTAAAAACTCAATTAAAAATTTAAAATAAAAAAGAAAACATAAAAATAAAAAGAAAATGTGTTTGTGAAAGAAAGTGAGGTGGAATAAGTTATTGAAAAAATAAAATACTTTCTGAAAAATGAAAAATATTTTCTTCACTTTTGAAGGTGTTTTTTTTTTTACTTGTTCATTTTTCATTAAACGAATGTTGAAAAACCGGAAAATATTTTCACCAACCCGAGTGTAGGTTTATTTTCTTGCTAGGGCTATCTACCTATTTTGTGTAGGCACGTTGAATTTCTTGAGGTTTACAACACCCAAGGAAAGCAGTTGCTTGGAAAATTTAGCGATGAACTCGATTTGACATGACGTCGAGACGCGTCAAGCTTCTTTCGTCATCTTCACAACATACGGAACTAGAAAGGGCGCGCATGGTAAAATTTCTGAAACAGAAATTGATTTCGCCAGAAATCAATTTCTCAATTTCTATTCCCGGACAAGTTTCGAAAAGAAACCCGTTTGATAATGACTCAAAATTTCTATTTAAAGTAAATCCGTTTGATAACAGAAAAAAATTTCTATTTCTAGGAATAGAAATTGATTAGATAACAACATAGGAAATTCTCAAATATAAAATAATAGCCGAAATAATACTAAAATAATATAGAAAATCCTCAAATACAAAAAATAATCGAAATAATACTAATACATTAGAAAAGTTGAAAATACAATTTCATGGAATTTATATTACATGTGCTTACGTTTCCTATTACGTAATATTTTCTTTCGAAAAATAAACAACGTGGCAAAAAAAATTGAAATTCAATTGTAGTGAATATGTCGTTGTGTTTTTGCGAAATTGATTTCACATTAATCAAATAAGTCTAATGATAGCCATGATTATAATAGTCTAATCTCCTAAAAAAATCCTAACTTCAAGTCTAATTCCAATTTCTTTCCAAATTTTGTTAAAAATATCCTCACCGTGTTCAAAAATCGTCACCAATTTTTTTCAAAATTATCAACACTAGGATTATTTAAAAATTTATTATCAAAATCTATATTTTCATCAACACTCTTACAAGAACAACATATTTCTTATTAGATCTCTTTTCCTTATAAAAGAAAAATAGGATGAAACCCTAATGATTTGACCCATTTTTACCGCCTTAATATGAAGTTTATGATTAAAAAAATAGTTAGCCAAATAGAGTCGTTGGGGCGGAAGAAGAGTAGGTGAAGAAAGACTCATTAGATATGAATATGACCAATTGACTATTACCATGCATAAAATCTCTTACGTGCAACAAATGAAGCCTTGTTCATTCAATTCTCACCATCTAGCCCAATGGTTAAGATTTTCAATCAATATTGATTAGAATGATTATATTAAAAAATCATTAAAATATTTTGGACTAAATTAACTATTTCTATTTCTATTTCAATATTATTGATCTAAAATATTTTGGACTAAATTGAAAAGTTGAGAAAAAAAATTTTCTATTTCTATTTCTATTTCGTAAAACCGAGAAGCTAAAAATTTCAGCTTCGATTTCTTCGATTTCTCTATTTTCGGAATAGAAATCTGTTTGAAATAGAGAAATCAAATTGCATTACCAAACGGATTTCTGTTCCAAACCTGTTCCGGGGAACAGAGAAACAGAGAAATTGAGAAACAGAAATTTTATCATGCGCGCCCAAAGTCTCTGTCCGTTGAATGTCAACACATGGTTTTGCCTAATCTGACAGCACGTGTTTTGCATGAGAGGGCTCCCCGCGGCCATCTGTCCGGTGCCGGATGATTCATTGTGCTGACGTCGCTGGAGTACCCGGTTTTTGACTTCTAGGTATCTGTAATTGGTCGTGTCAAGTTTTTTTTTTTGGTAAATTTGTCGTGTCAAGTTGATTTTGTGCTACTTCAATTCTTGGGAAGAGGTATGGTACATCCATCGGTTTGGTCTTAATTGATATATGCATGTATATGCACATTTGCTGTAAGTCATCCGTTGCTTACAACCATTTTATTGTCTATGTTGACGTCCCACGTGGTACTGAGGAAGCGAAGAGCAACTCTGATTTAACCAATTTGCAGATGGGTTAACTTCTCTTGAACTTGTCAAATGGGTAGATTGAATTAAAAATGATCCAATGCAACTTGACCAATTCAACCCATTTTGACTCATTTTCATTTAATATAAATCTAGCAACTTGTGCCCACCCAATCCATACCTAACTCGACTCATATTACTATAATGCTTCAATATTTAACTCAATCATGAAAAAATTATTTTTTATGTTACAATATTAAAACAATTTCATGCAATACAAATTTAGCGGGTAATTTCTAGAAATTTTAATTTTAATTTTTATATTTTCTTTTTCTTTTCCTCTTTTTTTATTCTAAGAACCCGCAAGGGTCGGCTAGGTTTTGTAAGAAAAAATGGAAAAGAAAATGAAAGAAAAAATTACAAGAAATTCAGAAAATTTAAAATTTAAAATTAATTAAAAATCACTTGATTCACTTAAGCTTAAGTTTACCTAGCAGATTTATGACCCATTTAAAACTTGTTAGGTAATCCATTTATAACTCATTTAAGCTTGTTTTTAAAATTGAAAGCAACCCATTGACAACTCACATATTAAATATGAGTTAAAATATGGGTTCTAGGCCCATTTTGCCATTTCTACCTTATGCATAATACAGGAGAGCAACTCAAATTCTCAGGTTAGTAATCCTCTACACGTTGCGACTAGTGATTACGTGGTATACAGAATTGGACACTTCTTGTATTTCAACACTTCATAATATTCTCTCTCTTCAATGTTCAATTTATTACTTCTTTTTGTTCATCTATTTTCTTGTATATTACTTCGACAACAATAGCAAGTATGATATATTCGATTCTCCCTCTAGTGCTAAGAATCAGCATATCAAGCCTTTCTATGTTCTGGATTGATCAAGAGAGATCTCACATATTCAGATGGTTGTCTAGTCGACGAGTTCCGTGAAACCAAAACTGATTAAGGAGCAAGGACGTTGTTGATGTTGATCAAGCGCAAAGTAAAGGGTCCACTTCTTTTTTTAGAGTAGCATGATCTTTAGAACACGCGCGTGTTTCATTATGTTGTTCCATATCTAGGACATGACTCTCTTTTCTCTGCGAACCCGTCAGATTCCTCGTGGGCATAGGAAGTACTTCCCGCTTGTTCTAGCGTGAGTCACATAGGACCACGTTAACCACGTTGGTAGGTAGGCAAGTGTCACTGGGAGCAACAGGTCATGCGTTCACCCCCGGGGGGGGGGGCGAATTCCAACTGTGCACCGTCTGCGAACAAGTGCACAAAGCCACTGTTTATAAATAGAAAATTTGAACACAAAAAGCCTCGGGGGCATACGAAGTCCTTCCCGCTCCTTCTAGCGTGTTGAGATCGAACCGTCCAAATCCACTCGCAACATACAAGAACACGCCTTACTTTCCCGTACCCTGTGTCTTTCATTATCTTCTTTGAACATCAAAATGACACGATACCTCGAGTCAATAAAAGAGTCAACAAGGAATGAGCAACCATAGGACCACGTTAACCACGTTGGTAGGTAGGCGGCAAGTGTCACCGGGAGCAAAACGTCATGCGTTCACCGCGGGGGGGGGGGGGGGGTGGAGGAGGAGGAGTGAAAACGTCATGCGAACGAGTGCACAAAGCCACTGTTTATAAATAGAAAGTTTGAACACCAAACGCTCCATGCATAGGGAATATACGGAGAGATCAGATCCGATGGGGGTTGTTGCATGCCAGCCCTGTCTTGCGCCGCCGTGTTGATCAAGCACAAAGTAAAGGGTCTGCTTCTCTTTTTAGAGCAGCATGATCTTTAGAACATGAACATGTTTCGTTATGTTGCTCCATATCTAGGACAAGACTCTTTTTCTCTGCGAACCCACCCTGCGAAAGTGTTTTTAATTAGCACTCTTGAGTTATTCATTAACAAAATTCATATATATGTTTGGGATGTGCACATTTGAGAATTAAAGAGGTAATTGCTCTATCTCAAAACCGATACTAAAAGATGGTTTCGAATATTCTTTGAAATCCGAAAATCTAGCCGTCATTGTGTTAGAACCACTCAAAACTTTAACACTCTGGTTTCATTGGTTCTAAATAGAATGTTAAACAGGTGGGTTGGGTCGGTTTGGGTTAGGTCATTAATGGGTCGACTCAAATTGACCCATTAATCCATTTATGACCTATTTATATCTAATGTAAATTTTTCGACCCACACCCGACCTAACTCATACCCGACCTGACCCATATTAATAAAATATTTTTATGTTTAACCAAATTTAAGAAAACTTATTCTTATATTTTTTTTAAAGATTATATTACTGAAAAACTTCCAAGCAATACAAATCCAATCAATAATTTTTCAAAAAAAAAATTTCATATATATATTTAAAAACTAAAATATTTTTATACATTGGAAATTTTTTATAATTTTAAAAATAATTATTTTAAAAATCGAATTTTAATTTTTTAAAATTTAATTTTTATTTTTTAAATATAATTTTTAATTTTTAATTTTTAATTTAAATTTTCTTTTTTCTTTTTGTCCTTCTTCTTAGGCCGGCTCCTAGCCACGACGACGGCCGGCGGCCGGCCACAAGTGAGCCTCGAGCTCGCCCGGCTTGCTAGATTCGGGGAGCTTGAGCTCACCCGACGTCGGTGAGCTCGAGTCTCGCCCAGATCGGTGAGGCTCAAGCCTCGCCGGATGTCAACGAGGCCTTCGTCTCGTCGGGCGTCGGTGAGGCCTTTGGCGAGCTTGAGCTCGCCCGACACCGACGAGCTCGAGGCTCGATCGGCCGGTCGCCGGCCATCACCATGCCGCCGACCGAAGGAAGAAGAAAGAAAAAAATAAAAATAAAAAATAAAAAATTATAATTTCGGTTTTTATAAATAAAAAAATTTGTAAAGTTAAAGAGATGAGAGGCAGATGGTGAGGTTTTGAGTGAAAATAAATGGGCTCATTTTCAATGGGTTGATAAATGGGTCATAAATGGGTTGGCTCTTTGACCTATTTAAAATCCATATATCTTAATCTTGATCCATTAAAATCCATTATGGGTGCTTTATGAAATAAAGCTTGACCCATTAACACAAATTTAACCATAAATGGGTCTATAAATAGGTTGCACAACCCATTTAACACCTCTAGTTGAACTAAAGTACTTTGTAGTACCTAACCCAAAAAAAAACATTTTGTACTACTCAACCCCAAAAAAAGGTACTGTTCACGTGGCTTTTAAAAAAGAATATTAAAGAAAAACGTCATGATTTCAATTATCAACACATTTGACATCCGGGGACGAAAAAAATCCAGCTCATTCATAATAAGGTACATTTTATGGCTAACGGCGTTGTAATCTCGAGACGCAACAAACACTAAAAGTAAAACCAAATAATGAAGGGTGAATATCATGAAAAAATTTAAATTGATACATATATGATAAATTTATCTCAAATTAATTTTTTGTCAATGAAAAATTCATAATTGGTACACCTATAATAATATATACTTAAAATTAATTTTTTGACTCCAAAAACTCCAAATTGGTATATTTATGATAAATATATCTTCCGTTAAATTGAATCAATATTATGAAAAATTACATACTAATATATCTATGACGAATAGAGGGTATAACCCCAAATATGTATATTTGTCAATTGTTACGTATCATCTAACTTAGTAATTCGATAGTAAAATTTAACTAATACTGACGGATGGTAAATTTGTCATAATTATACTAATTGGGGGTTTTTAGTGGTCAAATAATTAGTTTGTGGTAAGTTTATCATACATGTACTCATTTTGGGTTTTTCATGGTAAAGAAATTAGTTTGAAATAAATTTGTCAAATGTGTATCGATTTGGAATTTTTTGTGATATTAATCTAGTAATTAAATATAATTATTCCCATTACCCAACACATTTAAATGTGAATAAAGATCTATAAAGGAAAAAAAAAGTTAAAAATCTCATAAATAGCTTTAGGGGTGAGTAAGATGGATCGACTGAATTGGGGATTGCTCGGACTAGATCGTATTAACCGGTTCAGGGCGAGTCCAAGGGGACGCCAGTACAGTTCCATAAGAATGGAATTGCTGATTTTCAGTCGGGTTCCGATTCCAAGTTCGTAGGGTAGCTAAGGTGTTTGAGCAGGTCATGTTAGAATATGGTTTTGGGACATGGCCAGAGGGAGAGAAGAAATGGTGGTGTGTCGGCAGGTTTTTCCAAATTTCGAAGCCTAAATGGTAATCAACATGTCAACGCCTTCTCTGTCTCTCCCCTCACGGCTCTTCGCGCCCTCTCGCCTATTTAAAGGCTCCATTTTTAACTCACCCCTCAAGGAACCTCGACTGTACCTCCTCGATTTACCTCCTCCAGCCTCTCCTCCATGGACACCACCGTCCGCGACGTCAACTCCCGCAAGCCCGACTCAAACGGCATCGGGTCGCCCCCCAGTGGCGCTGCCTCAGTGATGCATAGCCCGGCCCTCCCGCACGCCCTGGCTGCTGGCTCCCCTGATGCCACCATGGGCCGCCACATCGCCCGCCGGCTCGTCCAGATTGGCGTCACCGACGTCTTCTCTGTCCCCGGCGACTTCAACCTCGTGCTCCTCGACCACCTCATCGCCGAGCCGGGGCTCAACCTCATCGGCTGGTGCAACGAACTCAATGCTGGGTATGCCGCCGATGGCTACGCCCGCGCGCGGGGCGTCGGGGCTTGTGTTGTGACGTTCACTGTTGGCGGGCTCAGCATGCTCAATGCGATTGCAGGTGCATATAGCGAGAACCTGCCAGTGGTCTGCATCGTCAGCGGGCCTAACTCCAACGACTACGGGACGAACAGGGTACTTCACCATACCACCGGTTTGTCTGATTTTAGCCAAGAGCTTAGGTGTTTCCAGACTGTTACTTGCTTTCAGGTATCTCTTCGGTCCCTTCTCATCATCCTTTTCGCTCACACTAATTTTTCTTTTGGATCTGATCTTTGCCTTAGGAAAGATGCATATGTTGACTAGAAATATTGCTCAGAGGATCTCATTGTTTGTGGTGGGTCTGTTCTGTGCGATTATTATAATCTACTAATGGTTGCTTAAATAGTGTGCCAGGGGGAGTTGCTTTTGGGGTTTTAACACAGATCTTTGCGACAGGGGAATGTATGTTAAGTGCAGATTGAATGAACTGACTCGTTGATTGCTTATGTTTCGCCTTTTTCTAGGCTGTGGTGAATAACTTGGAAGATGCACATGAACAGATTGATACCGCAATCTCGACTGCTCTGAAAGAAAGCAAGCCCGTTTACATAAGCATAAGCTGCAACTTGCCTGCCATACCTCACCCGACTTTCAGTCGAGGGCCGGTCCCATTTGCACTCTCCCCCAAGTAATTTTCCATCAGTTAAGACGATTCAGTCTGTCATCTGTATTAACTTATGACTAGAGTGACGTGATTAATTAATTTTTGTTGACACAGATTGACTAATCAGATGGGACTGGAAGCTGCAGTAGAGGCAGCTGCAGAATTCTTGAACAAGGCAGTCAAGCCAGTTATGGTGGGTGGCCCGAAACTTCGAGTTGCCAAGGCTTCTGAAGCCTTCGTAGAACTAGCCGATGCATGTGGCTATGCTGTAGCTGTGATGCCATCAGCAAAAGGGCTTGTGCCCGAGCACCATCCCCACTTCATTGGGACTTACTGGGGTGCGGTGAGCACTGCATTCTGTGCCGAGATTGTGGAATCCGCAGATGCCTACTTATTTGCTGGGCCCATTTTCAATGACTACAGCTCCGTTGGATACTCCCTCCTTCTCAAGAAGGAGAAGGCCATTATTTTGCAGCCTGATAGGGTTGTGATTGGAAATGGACCCACTTTTGGCTGTGTTCTGATGAAGGATTTTCTTAAAGCACTCTCAAAGCAGGTTAAGCGGAATACAGCTGCTTATGAGAATTATCACAGGATTTATATTCCGGAGGGCCATCCATTGAAGTGTGAACCCAAGGAGCCCTGAATGTCCTGTTCAAGCACATACAGGACATGCTCTCTAGTGAATCAGCTGTGATTGCCGAGACTGGAGACTCTTGGTTCAACTGCCAGAAGCTCAAATTACCGAAAGGCTGCGGGTATGTGGGTGTGGTTGTATAGATTAGGTTCCTTGTCTTTGACTTTTTTTATCTGGAGTTACTTAAAGAAAACAATCTGAAATTGTTCGAATTGGGGTTATGCAGGTATGAGTTCCAAATGCAGTATGGATCTATTGGATGGTCCGTCGGCGCAGCCTCTGGGTATGCACAGGCAGTGCCAGAGAAAAGAGTCATTGCATGCATTGGAGATGGTAGCTTCCAAGTATGGAATGGTTTCTGGTATCTGTTATATAGCTAAGCAAATTCAAACAAGCCATCATGAATGACGTAGTTATGCATAGAGCTTCTGTCAAGAAGATATCACTGGTTTTGCAAGCTCAATCAATAGACATGCTAGTAATCCTGTTAAGCAATTTGCATAGGTGAAGAGTTTTGTCATACAATGCCAGTCATGCACTGACCTTATTCAAACCCTCCCTTTTTCTACTAAATTTGATTGGTTTTATCTTGTTGTGTTGATTGAATGGAAGAGATGAATAATGTAAAATTCGTGGGCGATTTTTGCACTCTAGGTAACTGCCCAAGATGTGTCAACCATGCTGCGATGTGGGCAGAACACCATCCTCTTCCTGATAAACAATGGCGGCTACACCATTGAAGTGGAGATCCATGATGGTCCCTACAATGTGATCAAGAACTGGAATTACACTGGCCCGGTGGAAGCAATTCACAACGGCGAAGGCAAGTGCTGGACATCAAAAGTAAGTTGCTGGTATACGAGTTACAGTCGGGACGATTTGCCAATTCAAGAAATCCCTCCACAGAAATAATAAAATTTTCTCATGTTTGTAGGTTCTCTATGAGGAGGAGCTTATGGAAGCGATTCAAACGGCGACAGGGCCCAAGAAGGATTGCTTGTGCTTCATAGAGGTGATAGTTCACAAGGACGACACCAACAAAGAGCTTCTGGAATGGGGTTCCCGGGTCTCGGCCGCCAATAGCCGCCCTCCCAATTCTTACTAGAAGCCTTGATTCTCATCAGTATGTTGCTTCGAGTACTTGTTGGGGACATGAAAAAGAGAGCGTCTTCTCGAGCATTGCCGATGCTCTGTAAAATGAAAATAATCATGTCTCCTGGTTGTGGATTTGAATAATATCTTTGACCCTTGGCTTCGGTTCGACATCCTAAACATGCGAAAGGAACAACTGCGAATGCACGGTTGCATTTGGTGGGCTTGGAGTCGGGGACAAGGACCTCCACGAATGCATGTGTCATGGGTCAGCAGATCCTTGGCCATGAAATAGCCCATGCAACGTCTAATTAGCGAATAACACTCGGCTGGCCTTCCTTCCATAATTGTTCTAGAGAATATACGGCAAATAGTTTCCTCGTATCGGTTCACACCACACGCAATTTAGCTTGAGCATCTAATCCATCAAGCGAGACGGCATATCACTTTAAGCACACCAATTGATTTTGACTAGTTTGTGCACGAGAAGCTAATCCTACCTTTAGAACTCTCTAGAGATTTATCCTTTTATCCTAAAACTCCTAACACAAATCGTCATGATGCTACTCTCGCGGCTACTTGTATTCATCTCCTCTACATCACCTACTCTTTACTTGATAACCCCGAACTCCATTCATAATGGTTCGCGAGTACAGAAGAATCACGAATTGTGCCATTCTCCCCCACTCAATTCCGCAACACTCTCATTACAAGTTATCCCTACATTTCCTTAACCATTGATGCCCCACTTTGGATCATCATATATCAAATGGCAATGCTCACCCAATAGAACAAACTACTCCATTAGTAATTTCTTTTGATCGCAACTATTCAAACACATTCGGTCACTTGTGCTTTCCTTGACAAGTGTGGCATTTTTCGCCAATTGCACCTTTTGGCAACACTCTATTTTGCCTACGAAGCATTTCTTGATCCCAACATATCAATGGAGGTTTCTCCCCTTGTTGAAAATGTGATAACAAACCTCCTTTTAAGATTCACCAATTGATCTAGGAGAGTTTTCTCTATTCGGTGACGAAGTAGTTCTTTCTTGTGCTGCTATTGTCATCATAGAAGTTGGTCAAGAGCCGCACTTTGTTCGAGCATATTTTGCCTTGGTGATTCACTATTTGCCTTTATAGGACTGAGTAGACCACAAATTTTCTTAGACTCATCTCACTTACTGGAGGGATCTTGCTTTGATACCATCTTCTACAAGTTAGCAAATCCTTGGTTGAGGAATAACTCGTGTGGCACCTCATAAACGGATAACATTAGGCCAACCTTCCCTTCTACAGTTGTTCTAGAGAAAATATGGCAAATAGCTTTTTTGTATCAGATCGTACCACGCCCAATTTAGTTTGCGCGTCTAATCTATTGAGCAAGATAGCAAATCACTTTTGACACAGTAATTGGTTTTGGCCTGCCATAGCCTCATTAGGAGAGTAGCATAAGCTCTCAACCAGTTTGTGCATGGGAAACCAACCACACTTTTAGAGCTTTATAGAGATGTATCATTTTTATCCTAAAACTTCTAGCATCAATTGTCTTGATACCACTCTCATAAACCTGTTATATTCATCCCCTCTACATCACTCATTCTTCATCCAATAACTCCAGCCTCCACTCACAAGTGTTCGCCAGTACAGAAGAATCACATACTGTAACACATGCATTGCCTCAAATCTATCTTTGATTAGTATGGGGACCCTTCAAGTTGTTTACTTTTGGGACATGTGAAATGATACAGCAGTCTGATTGTCATAGTCTCCGGAATCAAGTTGTGTGTGATCCACCATCTTGTAACCTACGTTCAAAGTTAAGCCATTCTTCCTATAGATAATCACTTATAAAAAGGAAAATCCACTTCCAAGCTTGGGGATGGGAATTTTAGCTTATACCTTGGGCACTTTACTCTGAGACATGATTTTTTCTTTTGGGGGTTGAGTGGAAAAAAGTGGTTCAAGTTAAGTGGCTCCATATTATATTCATTAGCAATAGCCTAATACTATAAGCTTCTGGCCTTTCACGTTTGCAATGAACTTAGTGGAAAGTAAAAGAAAATGAAGAGATAGTGATACAAATGATCTTTGAACTTTGGTCAATGTGCAATGTGATTTTCAAACTTTTGCTTAATGTTCAATGTGGTCAGAATTCTTAATCTTTTCAATATGGTCCTTGGACTTTTGATACATGCTCAATATGGTGCTTGAATGTAGTCGATTAGGGATAACATTGAATCTTTTCATATAATTTAAGGATTAAATTGAATATGCATCAAAAGTTTTTTTTTTTTTTTTTTTTTTTTTGGAGGAAAGAACTGCGGCAGCCGAATGCCCACACCGTAAACCCCAGGTGACACTTAAGTAGGAAGATCTACCACCCCTGAGTCACACTTAATACACCTAGCGCCTCCTCTGGGTTTTGAACTCTTCAATATGCATCAAAAGTTCGTAGACTATATCAAATAAATTAAAAGTTCAGAGACGTCATTGCATATTGAGCTAATATTCAAGATCACATTAAGTAAATTAAAAGTTTATAGATCACATCACACATTGAATCAAAGTTCAGGGACTACTTGTATTATTTTTCCGCAAAATGAAAGAAACGTTGAGAATAAAATAGAAAAAAAAGTTTGCCCCAATCTACGGACAAGTTTCGGTTTTTGGCCCAAAAAGGAGAAAAGGTCAAATTGTCCAACAAAGGACGGCAATGATCCGAGGATGGTCGGTTTCCCTTTGCCACTTGTCGTTTTATATTGCAAAAGCCAAGCAAACCAGTGGCCAAATCCAACTCGACGTCTTAGTCTTCCGAAACCAGCCCGATGAATCGTTTCCAGGGACCGCTCGCCGGATTTTTGAACCCCTAAAAACAGCGTCCCACAGATGGATCTTACTCCGCCATCGGGGCGGTGTTTCATGTGATTGGGAGTCACATGGGCAAAAGCACATTTTCCTTCTTATGTGGATACGTCGCGTGTCGCTGTCGCACGGTGTATTCACATGTAAAAGTACATATTTCTCTTTGAAAATCAATATTTAAAATTTCACGGGACTGGTTTTCATATGTCGAATGATTTGGAATTTTTTGATTAAATATTAGATACTTCTTATGAGTATTACTTAACATGGGAATTTTGCCGATTAATTTTAATATGGTTAAATCTGGACACTTCTAAACATCAATTAGGTGAGTTATTAGCACATTCAATAACATTCACCATAAAAAACAAAATCCAGTTCATTCATTATAAGGGACATGTTCGTGGCTACTAACAATGTAATTCTTAAGACTCAACAAACACCGAAAAATAAATCTGTAAGAGTTAAATACACTTATTCCCATTACTCGATACGTTTAAACATAAAAAAAAGATCAGTAAAAAAAAAAAAAAGATCCGAAAATCTTATGAATAGCTTGCTATGCGTAAAGAGTGTGCAAGTAGATTTTTGAATTCCGATATCCCAAAACATATCATGTGACTTCTAGGGGTACATTTAGTAACATTTCTATTCCTAGGAATAATTTCGGTTTAGAAATAAATTTTTTCCATTTTTATTCCTTAGATGAGTTTTTGAACAGAAAAACGTATTTGGTAATTGTATAAGGATTCTCATTCATGGAATAGAAAATGAATAAAAATGTGTTTGGTACAACTCTAAAAATTTCTACTTCTAATTTTTTATTTAATTATAAAAAGATTTGACATTTCATGTTTGGATAAAATTGGACTTTTGTAATGATTTTATTGATCAAGGTATTTTAAAATGACCTAAGAAAATCCAACATAATAATTAGTAAAAAATGGATGATTGGAATCGGAAAGAGAGAGTCTCATTAGTTTATAACTTACAATATGAGGAGATTGCCGGTAAACCTTTAGGCATTACAATGAAAAGGTGTGTGGATCTTTTGAGAAAAAAGAGTAAACGTTGCTTGGAGTCATCAAGCTTTTGCCACCTTGCATTGTCTCTACAAGAAATGACATTGAAAATCTATATAGTAAAGCTCTAAAAGCTTATTCAATTTTGAATACAATTTTCATCAAAATATTTTCACATTTTTTTATGCTAAACTAATTCTAAACTAGAATCAACATGAAAATATAGTAAAACTACTCAAAATCTAATTTCTAAATTTTTTTCTTATTTTTTGTATTATTCCGAAAAGTGGGACTTGGATTGAATCAAGAGATCGGATCTTGTGTCCATTGTGTAAAGACGAGTATTAAGTTATATTGAGCTTGTTTTTTTAAAATGACATCATTTCTTTCTTTTTTTCCAGGAATAGGAAAGTGAGTTTTTTTAAACTTCTTGTTTTTATTCTAAATTTATTCCTTGATCATTGATCTATTTCGACAAATAAAAATTAGTTGACGTTACTGAGCAAATTTATATTCTTTTTATGTTTTGGGGAGCAAAAGAATTGAAAAATATAAAAATGGAAACACTACTAAATAGGGTCAAGACCTCGTCTCGCTACCCGTTTTTCGAGTCACGCCTAGTCCCCCGCCCACAAATTCTAAACCAAATTGAATATTCCCCAATTCCACGGTCCAAACAGTGTGGAACACAACATTCGTGGTCAATTTGACATCCAAAACTAAGGAAATCCCACGTGAAATTGCTCCCGCTCACCTTTGAAAAATCAATCCTCCAAATTGGCGGAGAAGAAAAGACATCATCATGATCACTCCAATCTCCCTCCGCCTTCAACGGTAATGCCAATACCTTTCCTCTCTCCGCCGCAAAACCGCCCATCGTATCCTCTCTCTCTCTCTCTCTCTCTCTCGTCGGCATATATAAATACTGCATTTTTTAACCACTCTTCCACGCACAAACACACATAAAAAACTCCGAAAGCGCCCCCGCCACCCTCCATTGCCACTCCTCGCTTCACCTTCTCCTTCTCCTTCTCCCTCCATCTCCCCCTCCTCCTCCTCCTCCTCCGCCTCCGCCGCCGCCGCCGCCGCTCCGCCATGGACACCAGCATCGGAGCGCTCAGCTCATGCAAGCCCCCATGCAACGACGTCGGGTCGCCCCCAACGGCGCCGCCGCGGCGATCCAGACCCCGGCCCCCGCGCACGCCGCGGTCGGCTCCCCCGACTCCACCATGGGCCGCCACCTCGCCCGCCGGCTCGTCCAGATCGGCGTCACCGACGTCTTCTCCGTCCCCGGGGACTTCAACCTCACGCTCCTCGACCACCTCATCGCCGAGCCGGGGCTCAACCTCGTCGGCTGCTGCAACGAGCTCAACGCCGGGTACGCCGCCGACGGCTACGCCCGCGCCAGGGGCGTCGGGGCCTGCGTCGTGACGTTCACCGTCGGCGGGCTCAGCGTGCTCAACGCCATCGCCGGGGCGTACAGCGAGAACCTGCCGGTGGTCTGCATCGTCGGCGGGCCCAACTCCAACGACTACGGGACGAACAGGGTGCTTCACCATACCATCGGGTTGCCTGATTTCAGCCAAGAGCTTCGGTGTTTTCAGACTGTTACTTGCTTTCAGGTATCTCTTCGGTCCCCTTTTCACCTTTCCTTTTGCTGACACTAATATTTTATTCGGACACGATCTTTGCCTGAAGAAAGTTGTATATGTTGACCAGAAACATCGCTTTGAGGACTTTCCGGAATTAGTCATATTATAATGCTTGTCGTGATTTTGGATCTCGTTATTTGTGGTGGATCTGTCGTGTAAGATTATTATAATTAACTAATGGTATCTTAAGTAGTGTGGCATGGGACTCGAAGTTGGAGTTTTTGCTTGCAGAGATTGTAGTGATGGGGGTAAATATGTTGAGTGCAGATCGAACGAACTGATGTGTTGAGTGTTTCCTTTTCGCCTTTTTCCAGGCTGTGGTAAATAACTTGGAAGATGCACATGAACTGATCGATACTGCAATCTCGACTGCTCTGAAAGAAAGCAAGCCAGTTTACATAAGCATAGGCTGCAACTTGCCTGCCATACCTCACCCGACTTTCAGTCGCGAACCGGTTCCATTTGCACTCTCTCCCAAGTAATTTTTCATCTGTTCAGTCGATTGAGTCTGTTAGCTGTGTTAGCTTATGAATAGAGTGATGTGATTGATTAATTTTTGTTGACACAGATTGACTAATCAGATGGGATTAGAAGCTGCAGTAGAGGCAGCTGCAGAGTTCTTGAACAAGGCAGTAAAGCCGGTAATGGTGGGCGGCCCAAAACTCCGGGTTGCAAAGGCTTGTGAAGCCTTCGTAGAACTAGTTGATGCATGTGGCTGTGCTGTAGCTGTGATGCCATCGGCAAAGGGGCTTGTGCCCGAGCACCATCCCCACTTCCTTGGGACTTACTGGGGTGCGGTGAGCACTGCATTCTGCACCGAGATCGTGGAATCTGCAGATGCCTACTTATTTGCTGGGCCCATCTTCAATGACTACAGCTCCGTTGGTTATTCCCTCCTTCTCAAGAAGGAGAAGGCCATTATTTTGCAGCCTGATAGGGTTGTGATTGGAAATGGACCCGCTTTTGGTTGTGTTCTGATGAAGGATTTTCTTAAAGCACTCTCGAAGCGGGTCAAGCGGAATACCACTGCTTATGAGAATTATCACAGGATTTTTGTTCCGGAGGGCCATCCATTGAAGTGTGAACCCAAGGAACCCTTGAGGGTGAATGTCCTCTTCGAGTACATACAGGACATGCTCTCTAGTGAATCAGCTGTGATTGCTGAGACTGGAGACTCTTGGTTCAACTGCCAGAAGCTAAAATTACCAAGAGGCTGCGGGTATGTGGGTGTAGTTGTATGGATTAGGTCCTTTATCTTTTAACTTTTTGATCTGGAGCTACTTAAAGAAAACAATCTGAAATTGTTTGAATGGGGGTCTACAGGTATGAGTTCCAAATGCAATATGGATCCATTGGATGGTCTGTTGGTGCAACACTTGGGTATGCACAGGCTGTGCCGGAGAAGAGAGTCATTGCATGCATTGGAGATGGTAGCTTCCAGGTATGGAATGGTTTCTGATCTGTTATATTGCTAAGCACATTCGAAAGGACCATCATGAATGACAAAGTTATGCATAGAGCTTCTGTCAAGAAGATATCACTGGTTTTGCAAGCTCAACCTATGAACATGCTAGTAATCCTGTTAAGAAATTTGCATAGGTGAAGAGTTTTGCCACGCATTGACCTTGTTCATTCCCTTCCCTTTTTCTGCTAAATTTGATTATATTAATCTCTTTGTGTTAATTGAATGTAAGAGATGAATAATGTAGAATTCGTGGATGATTTTTGCACTCTAGGTAACCGCCCAGGACGTGTCAACTATGCTGCGATGTGGGCAGAATACCATCATCTTCCTGATAAACAACGGCGGCTACACCATTGAAGTTGAGATCCATGATGGTCCCTACAATGTGATCAAGAACTGGAACTACACTGGCCTGGTGGAAGCAATTCACAACGGCGAGGGCAAGTGCTGGACAGCAAAAGTAAGCTGCTTGTATACGAGTTACAGTTACGATGATTTGCCAATAAAGAAATCCCTCCATTAGAAAAGAATTTAAAATTGCTCCTGATTGCAGGTTTTCTACGAGGAGGAGCTTATCAAAGCGATTAAGACGGCGACAGGGCCCAAGAAGGATTGCTTGTGCTTCATAGAGGTGATGGTTCACAAGGACGACACCAGCAAAGAACTTCTGGAATGGGGTTCCCGGGTTTCGGCCGCCAATAGTCGCCCTCCCAATCCTCAGTAGAGGGCTTGATTCTCATAAAAACAGAGCGTCTTCTCGAGTATTGTTTTTTTTTTTGTTGGTAAAGGTCTTCTCGAGTATTGTTGATGCTTTGAGAAATGAAAATAATCTTTGTGAAAGGAAAACGGTGATCACTTTACTCTGTAAAGATCAATTTTTACATTAGTAATCAGCAATAAAATAAGCGCTGGGTTTCAAAGATCATTTTTACTCCTTATACTTCTAATACTTCCCCTCAATTTGGAGCACATTATTAATCATGCCCAACTTGTTATGAATATAATCTATCATTTCTTTACCTAGAGGCTTAGTAAAGATGTTTGCAAGTTGTTCACCAGTCCAAATATGATTAGGAACAATCACTCCACTCTACAACTTCTCTCGAACAAAATGATAGTCAATCTCAAACTGTTTTTTTCTCTCATAAAACACAAGGATGGAAGCTATATGCATTGTTGTCTTATATAGTCACACCATAGAGATGTAGGAGCTAAATCTTTAAAGTCTAACTGAGTCAATATAATTCATATGTCATTTTTGTCATGGCTCTATATTCTGATGCAGCACAGGAGTGAGAGACAACATTATGCTTCATACTCTTCCATGACCCTAGATTTCCTCCAACCAAGGTACAATAGCCAGTGGTTAATCTCTTATCATCTAGAAAGCCTACCCAATTAACATCAAAGAATCCTTCAACTCTGCTATGGCTATATTTTTGGAAAACAATTCATTTCCCTTAAGCATTCTTCAAATACCTTCAAATCCAAATGACTATATACTAGTGAGATGTATGAGGGGAAGACATAAGTTAACCACATTTATTGGAAAGGCAATGTCTGATCAAGTAACTATGAGATAATTTAGCTTACCTACCAATCTTCTAAATCTCTCGGGATTATAAATAACCTCTCCTCCCTTAGCAACCAAATTAATCCTTTGTTCCACGGGTGAATGTGTCATCTCAATTCCTAGGAAATACTTCAATTTTCCCAAGTTGTTAGTCTAAAACTATTGCTTAAGATAGAGCTTTAGTTTAGCTATACCAATCTAGTTGTCTCCCGTGATGATATTCAACATGTACAATCAGAATATCTTGCCTCCCCCTAACTGTTTATAAAAGAAATAGTGATCATTTTCTATATCTAGATAGTTCATAAGAAAGTATAGCCTCGAAGAATCTTCCAAACCATGTCCGCAGGATTGCTTTAAACCATACAAAGATATTTTTAATTTGCAAGCCCATCCCCCCATACTTCCCCTGAGCAACAAACCCTGGGGGTTGCTCCATATAGACCTTGTCTTGAATAGTACCATGCAAAAAAGCATTCTTGACATCAAGTTTGGAACGCATGAAATGATATAAAAGTGGAATTGCTGTAATATGTGGAAACGCATGAAATGATATAGAAGTGGAATTGCTGTGATCTGTGGAATCAAGTCGCGATGTGATCCACCGTCTTCTAATCTAAGCTCAAAGTTAAGCCCTTCTTCCTACAAATAATCAATTATAAAATGGAAAATTCACTTCAAGCTTAGGACAGGACTTTTAGCTTATAACTTGGGCACTTTATTCCAATATACGATTTTATTTTTCAAAGGTTGAGAGGTTTCAAATTAAGTGGCTCCATATCGTATTCGATAGCAGTACAATAATTACTATGATTCTCTGCCATCCACGGTCGTCATAAACCCGGTGGAAAGCAAAAGCAAATGAAATAAACATCGAGAAGAAAATAGGAAACAATTTTGTGGAATCAAGTCGCGACGTGATCCACCGTCTTCTAACCTAAGCTCAAAGTTAAGCCCTTCTTCCTACAAATAATCAATTATAAAAGGGAAAATTCACTTCAAGCTCAGGACAGGACTTTTAGCTCATAACTTGGGCACTTTATTCCAATATATGATTTTATTTTTCGGAGGTTGAGAGGTTTCAAATTAAGTGGCTCCACATCATATTCAATAGCAGTACAATAATTACTATGATTCTCTGCCATCCACGGTCGTCATGAACCCGGTGGAAAGCAAAAGCAAATGAAAGAAACATCGAGGAGAAAATAGGAAAAAAATTTGTGGTTTGGCCCCCCAATCTAAGGATGAGTTCCAATTTTCGGCCCAAAAGGCAGAAAAGCTCGAAGTGTCAAACATAGGACGACAATGATCCGAGGTTGGTCGGATTCATTTACTTTACTGTAGAGGGGCATATAAAAAGGGCTGACTCCACTCGTCATTTTCTAATGCAAAAGCCAAGAAAACCAGAGGCCAAATCCAACTCGACGTCGCGGTCTTCCGAAACCAGCCGATAGTATCGTATCCAAGGACTGCCGACCAGATTTTTGACCCCCCAAACACGGCGTCCACAGATGGATCGCACTCAGCCATCGGGCAGTGTTTCATGCGATTGGAGTCACGTGAGCAAAAGTACCTGTTCCTTCTTACCGTTACGTCGCATCGCTGCTGTCGCGCAACATATTTGAAAATAAAAGTATCTATTCCTTTTTGGAAATTAATGATAAATTTCACAAGACTGATTCGTATGTTGAATAATTTTCAATTTTTAAGTAAATGTCAAATACTTCTTATAAGTATTACTTAACATGAATATTTTGCAGATTGATTTCAATATGGTTACTGCTGACTCAAGATGAGGGTGAAAGAACATGACGCTAGGAGAAACAAGATAGACCCAGGTACTTCTTAACAGCAGTCAATGAGTATCAATGGTGGCCTTTCATGTGGGATGAATTTTGACCATGAAATGAGTGTGAAAAATATGCTCTGGTTAGTGAATATGAATAGGGTTTTGTTGACGAGAATATATATTTGTCATTCTCAAAAACTTTATCATTTTGTCGACGAGAATTCTGTCTTATGAGGATCGGTATTGAGTAATCTTTTAAGACATGAAAATCTACTATGCACAAGTTTTAGAACTGCTCGAAATTATGACGTGCTAGATTTGTAGCTATTAAAGTACTTCATACCATTTAAGTCTTCTCCTTGTATGTTCTAAAGAGAAACTTATTCGAAAAAATGCCATGATTCCAATTATCAACCCATTCAATACTCATGGTAAAAAAAAAAAACATCTGGCTCATTCATAATAATGTACATGTTGATGGCTAACGGGCATGTAAATCCGAAACGCAACAAACATCGAAAGTAAAATCAAGGAGTTAAATGTATTCATTTTCATTACTCGACATGTTTATAAGCAAAAAAAAAAAAAAAAAAGGATCCATAAAAGAAGAAAGAGCGGAAAGATCTGATGCACGGCTCGATAGGCGTAAGTAAAGGGTGTGCATACGGGTTTTCAATTTTCGAAGCCTCGAAACCTATCACGCGACTTCTAATGCCCCGCCGGGCGACCCCCTTTTTTGGGTCACGCCCACAATTTCTAAACGACATTGAATAGGCCCCAAGCTCCGCGGTCCAAATGGAGTGGAACCCAAACATGTGGCAGGAGGTCAATGTGAACACTGAAGAAATTCCACGTGAAATTGCTCAGCTTACCTTAAAAAATATCAACCCGCCAAAAAGGACAAGAAATTCAATCATGATCCCTCCTCCCTCCCTCAGTCTTCCGCCTTATTCAAAGGTAATTGCTAATAACTTTTGTCTCTCTCCTTGCAGCTAAACCGCATTGGATATTCTCTCTCTCTCTCTCTCTCTCTCTCGGGGGCAACCACTCCGCACACAAACACACGGAAAAACTCCAGAAGCACCCCCGAACCTCCATTGCCACTCCTCGCTTCACCTTCTCCTTCACCTGTTTCCTCCATCTCCCGAAGCTCCTCATCCACCGTGTTGACACCTAATTTTGGCAAATCTAGGAAAAAAAGGAAAATAAAAATTGCATTGGAACAAATAAAAGGAAAAAAAAAAAAAAATGGAGAAAATTGATTTGATTAATTATACATGGAAATTTGAAATTTTGATAAGCATTCGGATTTCGTCAAATAGAAGCAATTTAAAAATCAAGTGAATAAGGCAAGAATTTTGAAAATGGAAGAAATCGAGAAGAAGATCGAGTTGATTGCAAAATCACGCCTAATTTACAGATTTGATTTAATGTGGAAAGAGATGGAAATTTGGAAAATGTCATAAAAATACAGCCGTCTGAAACCACTATAAAAGAGTGCTGCATTTTTCAAAAAAAAGAAAAGAAAGAAGGCCACACAATTGAAAACATACGGCCGCAAGTGAGAGAAAAAGGAACTGCAGCCCTAGAGAGAGAGAGCAAGAGTGACGAGAGAAAGTCCTCTCTCGGCTGAACCAAGGAGACCCCACGTTATGCAAGACCCCTTGTCGCGGTGCCGCACATGAGCCACCCGAGTTGCCGCTGCACCGTCCTTGCCGCTTCGCCCCTAGCAGCAACGACAGACTTGCTGCTGTGACTTCGCTGCTACCGCAACAAGCCGCCAATCCGGTGCCGACCATCCATCATCATATTCAACACCAGGCTTCAAAGGGGTCCACTTATCATCCCCACGTCCCATTCCTCCGTGACACCTCAGTCCATTCAAGCCAGCTCTGACGTTGAAGTTCTACGGCTAAAACAGCCAAATTCGGTCACCGCAAGCCTCTTGCACCGGGCGACCACGTTGTTGTTGTGGCTTTGCCACACGACGGCGCTGTTTTTCTGGTCTCGCCGTGCGGACAACGAAGCTGCTGTTCCCCCATCTCGACACGCTGCCCCTGCTGATTCCATGCCATCGCTGCACCGTCGTTTGCTGCATCGCGCCACGACTCTTCGGTGATGACTCGCTACTGGTGATCACCGTCGAGGAGCTGTTGCCCGTGTCCCACAACGGCAACATCGCCTGCCCGCACTGCTCTAACGTCAAGTTCTACTCCCACGAGTGTTTTCAGAGTCCTGACGATTTCTCCGAGTTTGGGCTGCCACCCTGACGCAAGCCGCATTCGTGTGGCCCATTAGGTCATCCGCGGAATCCCCAACGACGCGTACTGGTCTTTCTTTGCAGGTGGAGAATCTGTGGTCAAAGGTTGAAAATTTAGTGGGATCATCAAAGGATTAAAGGATCCCACGGAGCCAACAGTGAAGAACAAACCTATTGAAAATGAAAAAAGTTGTTTGTGCCTGCGCCCAATCACCGTCGAGTCCTTTGTCGAGCTTACAAATTCTTGTTTCGAAGGTCTCGTGGAGCCCATCGGGTGACTTTCGAGCAACTGAGCACCGCCACGTTACATCGCGAGTAGTCATTCGAGGATCGGAATTCGGAAACCAATATTCGAATTAGGTGATTATCTTATCTATTTTGATTTTCGAAAATTCCATTACCTTATTTGAGATATTTGTTGATGCATATAATGGAAATTCCAACATACCATTTGATTCGCAATCACGCATGGATTTTTTATTCTATCTATAAGGCTTTAGATGAAATAATTAATCAAGTGGAAATAAAATTTATATTTTGATCTTTAAGACTTAAGATCAATTTATCGATTTTACTAGCGAAATATTATCCCTTGATCTAAACGATGTGTGATATTTTTGATGATTTTGAATGGTTTGTCTTGTCTTGATTGCTTTATTTATCTTGAAATGCTTAGAATATCACATGCTTAATCTGCATATTTAGACTAAGCGTTTTTATTTATTATGAATTGTCGAAATGAAAAAAAAAAAAAATACCAAAAAGACATCAATTTAGGACGTTAGATTTTTGTTTAATTAGCTTAAATTGCATGTTTAATTATTTGACATTTTAAATTAATTAAAAAAAACAAAATCATCATGCGTATGTCATGTAAAATAAGGGCATCCTTTGCACGTCATTGCACATTAGAATAAAATTGCATATTTCATTTTAAGTTTAGATTGATTTAGATAGACTGCATCTTAGGTTAGAGATTGATAGGTTAAGATAATATCCCGGTTTAAATTAGGGTTCAGCATGACTTAATCCTTAATATAAGTTAGGTAGAATCTTAATTTAGCTAGATAATTTTCATATTTTTCTAATTTCGAATTTCATAAAAAAAATACAAAAAAAAAAGCCTTAGGATAAGTTAATTTCATAGATTGCACATTTATTAAGAACAAGAAAAAATGTCATGTGCATGTCATTAGGGTTAGATTCACTGAGATGCAGGTCATTTAGTAATTTTTGCTAGGCCCATTTAATTAGAAATTACATGTCATTAGAATTAGGTCATTTAGTTAATATTACATTGATTTTCATTAATTAAGTGAAAAAAAGAAAAATGAAATTGTGTGTTAATTAGAAACCATATCTAGGGTTGTTGATGTGGATTTTAACTTAACATTGCAGATGCTTTCGTTGCTTTGAGGTAAGTTTTTACAATTTATTTATCGTTTATCTGGGTGTTAAATTAGTGGATTGTACACCCGCATAATCACCTCACATGTTAGGGAAATAGATTTAAAATCAAATCAAGTTGCTTGCCAAACATTTTTCAAAATAAAAGAGAAAGGTACCGATAGAGTGTTAGAGAAATTTAGCGTAATCAAGTCCCCGAACTAATAATTACTATTTCGTAGAAGTAAAGTAAATCTCCCGTTACTTTGTTTGGGCTTCTAATCGACCCACCAAAAATATATTAGTGGCGACTCCTAATTAAAAAATCAATTGCATGCTAAAAACTTAAACCTAAGTCGCGAATTGGTATAGGCTTGGGAGAGCCTGAGTTAAGTCTAGGCTTAACAATCTATTAGCCAAATTTTAGGTGGTTCACACTCCGAAAATTAGGTCGTGACACACCGCTCCGCCATGGACACCAACATCGGAGTGCTCAACTCATGCAAGCCCCCCTGTAACGATGTCGAGTCGCCCCCCAATAGCGCGGCTGCGGCGATCTAGAGCCCAGCACCTTCTCCCGCGATCGGCTCCGCCGACACCACCATGGGCTGCCACCTCACCCGCTGGCTCGTCCAGTTCGGCATAACCGACGTCTTCTCCATCCCTGGGGACTTCAACCTCACGCTCCTCAACCACCTCATCGCTGAGCCGGGGCTCAACCTCATCGGCTGCTGCAACGAGCTCAACGCTGGGTACGCCGCCGATGGCTACGCTCGCCCCTGGGGCGTCAGGGCCTGGGTCGTGACGTTCACCGTCAGCGGGCTCAGCGTGCTCATGCCATCGCCGGGCCTACAGCGAGAACCTGCCGGTGGTCTGCATCGTCGGTGGGCCCAACTCCAACGACTATGGGACGAACTGGGTACTTCACCATTCCATCGGGTTGCCTGATTTCAGCCAAGAGCTTCGGTGTTTTCAGACTGTTGCTTGCTTTCAGGTATCTCTTCGGTCCCCTCTCTATAATTCTTTTTGCTGAAATTAATATGTTATTCGGATCGATCTTTGTCTGAAGTGTGTATATTGACTAGAAACATCGCTTCGAGGACTTTCCGGAGTTAGTCATATTATAATGCTTGTCTCGCTTCTTGGATCTCGTTGTTTGTGGTGGGTCTGTTTTGTGAGATTATAGTAATCTACTAATGGTTGCTTTAATAATTTTGCATGGGAGTCCGAGTTAGAGTTTTTGCATGGATTGTTGTAAAAGGGGTATGTATGTTAAGTGCATATTGAATGAACTGATTTGTTGATTGTCTCCGTTTCACCTTTTCCAGGCTATGGTGAATAATTTGGAAGATGCACATGAACTGATCGATACTACGATCTCAACTGCTTTAAAAAAAAGCAGGCCCGTTTACATAAGCATTAGCTGCAACTCGCCCGCCTTACCTCACCCGACATTCAGTCGCGAGCCGGTTCCATTTGCACTCTCTCCCAAGTAATTTTCCATCTGTTCACTCGATTGAGTCTGTTTGCTGCATTAGATTATGATTAGAGTGAAGTGAATGACTGAATTTTATTGACACAGATTGACTAATCAGATGGGATTGGAAGCTGCAGTAGAGGCAGCTGCAGAGTTCTTGAACAAGGTTGTGAAGCCGGTAATGGTGGGTGGCCCAAAACTCCGGGTCGGGGAAAATTATCAAAAAAATCATAAACTTATTGCACTTTTATCAGTTTAGTGATAAACTTTTTAATTTTGTCAATTCAATCCTAAACATTTTTACTTCTTGTCAATTAAGTCCATCTGGCCAATTTTGGTTGGAAAATATTGACATGGACGCTGGCGGTGCCACGTAGGACCACCGGTGCTAACGTAGGTAATTTTTAATAATTTTTTTTTATATTTCTTTGAATTTTTATTATTTTTTTTCTATTTTTTCCTCATTTTTTTTCTTTCTTTTCTTTTTGGCTTTCTTCTTTGCCTTTTCCGGTGGCCAACTGACCACAGGTCACAACCAGCCAACTGGCCACCCTAGCCATAGGTGAGGCCCGGCCGGGCGAGGGCTAGCCTCGGCAAGGGGAGCCCTTGCCCAAGCATGGCTTGGCAAGTGTCACTTGGGCGAGGCCGACCTGCGCCCAAGCTAGGGCAACTGACGTAGGCGACAGCGACAGTAATGGCAAGTGACGTTGCCCTGGCTTGGGTGAGAATCGGCCTCGCCAGATTTGGCAAGGGGAGCCATCGCTGGGGCTCGCCCTTACCTAAGCAAGTGTCAACCTCACCTAGACTAGATCTAGTGAGATCAGCCTTTGCCCAGGCTAGGGCGTCCTCACTGGGCAAGGTCGCCTAGTCAACACTTGGCGAGGCTGCCTTGGCCTGGCCGCAGGTTGAACTCGCCCAAGCGACCCTTCTCTAGTGTTACCTAGGCGAGGGCTCCCCTTGTTGGGGCTCGCCCTTGCCCAGTTGGGCCTCGCCTATGGCAGGCAAGGCCAGCCTGTGGGAAAAGGCAAAGAAGAAAGCCAAAATTTTTAAAAATAATAATAAAATAAAAAGAAAAAAAAGGGGAAAAACAGAAAAACTAATAAAAATTCAAAGAAATATTAAAAAATTATTAAAAATTATCAATGTCAACATCGATGATCCTACGTGGTACTGCCGGTGAGAATGTTAGCATTTTCTAGTCAAAATTGGCTGGATGAATTCAATTGGCAAAAAGTAAAAATGTTTAGGACTCAATTGATAATGTTAAAATGTTTATGATTGAATTGGCAAAAATGTAATAGGTTTAGGACTTTTGGACAATTTTCCCCTTCGAGTTGCCAAGGCTTCTGAAGCCTTCATAGAGCTAGATGATGCATGTAGCTATGAGTAGCTGTGATGCCGTAGCCAAAAGTCAACCGTTTGACTTTTTGAATTTTTATTAAAAATGAGTAGAAAATCACTTAAAAATGACAGACCACAAGAAAGAAGGGAAAAACGATACTTTTTGTTTGAGAAACGAGCCTTCTCGTGATCAGAAATCTCAATCTTGGTTTTTTTTGCCTTTAATGACGCGTTGACTGAAAATTAGCTATCAATACCACCCAGACCATAATGATTTACATCTCCAGTGGAATAGCTATAGCTCCTACTGTCGGACCTAACCAACTCCAATCTGATATCCAAGAGATCAAGACCACCCTCTCTTGATTAACTCAATATCTCATCAAGACTGTGCCAATGAAGTGGGGATGGTGTTCGGACATGTGGGATAGCATACTTGCCACAAGTTCTTTTTCATTTTCCCTAACTCGTATCATAGGCAAATTTTATGGCTCAAGATGCTCGGGCAACAAATTCAGGAAAAGTTAATCCCAATCCTCCTAACATTCTATTTAGCTCGTACCAACCTCTAGATCCTCCGAGCTTTCAACACTCTCCATTGTAAATGTTTTTGTTTCTCTTAATCCTCCTCTTGAACTCCGCTGGAAAATCTCCTTAAGTCTGCGTACAGACTTAGTCTGCCGTAGTCCCCATGATGAGCATCTTGATTCTTAACTTAGGCCTTCGACAAGCCTGGTCAAGTTCCTTATTGCACTTGAGAAAGATAACATTTTGATTGATTTGTCGAAGACTTCTTCATGGATGGCTTATGGTATTTATAGTGAAGGTATGATAACCGTTCAGTGGTTGCATCTTCTCTAGTAATTGCCATCGGTTCTATCCATGTTCCTTTATTCCTGTAGATCACTTTGTCCATACTTCATATAACCGTCCTAGTCGTATTTTGAGTATTGTGTAGATATCGATGTTCGTTCCATGACTATTTTACAACGTGTGTCTTTGATACTGACTATGTTGGAGCCTTGATTAATGTTCAAAGTGTCAATATTTAAAAAGTTGCCGCCAAGGTTCATGCGGGTGGCCACCAACCATTTGTCATCTAATTTCAACAATGAGACACGTGGCATTTCTTTTATCTTATCGTCAATAGTCTAGCATGCATCAGACATCATCCATGACAGGCACGGTTGGTGTCAACACAAACATGGGATGACAATGATCCGAGGATGGTCGGTCTCATTTTGTTTACTGTAGAGGGACATGAAGAGGGCTACCCAACTCGTCATTTTCTATTGCAAAGCCAAACAAACCAGCGGCCAAATGCAACTTGATGTATCATCAAAATGTATCTTTTACTTTTTAGAAAGCAATGTTAAATTTCGTGAAACTGGTTTTCGTATATCATATAATTTGGAAATTTTAATTAAATATCAAATCACTTTTTCATAAGTATTACTTAACATGGTTATTTTGCGGATCGATTTCAACATGGTTCCTGCTTAACTCAACATTAGGGGTGCGCAAAATGGATAGCCCGAACCAGAAACAACCTAAATCAGATTCGGTCCTCTTCTCAGGAGTGTTGGTTCAGTTCTCAAGTCCTAAAAGCGAAACCAGTGTCCGGATAGTCTTGTTCCTAGTTCCAATGGGAAACCAGACCAGACTGACTACGTATATTTTTTTTAAATTTCTTTTAAAAATAAAAGTGATCAGTTTTTTTTTATTTATTATTTCTTCATAATATAAGGTATTAAGTAATGGAAAGAAAAAAGTAATTGATTTCATAAGACTGGATTGGTCTAGATTCTAAACTAGTCCTTACGGTTCAGGGACCGATCACCGCTACTTATTTATGAGGGTGAAAGAATAAGACACTAGGAGAAAAGGATAGACTTGGAAATAAGGAGGTGGCCTTTCATACGGGATGAATTTTGATCATTAAGCCAGCGTTGCGTGCCAGATGCACGTGGAATGAAAAGATGCTCAGGGTAATGAACATTGAATGGGATTTTGTCTACGAGAATAATTTCGCCACTTTCAATGTATTTATTAAAAAACGTAAGCGTCTTTAATTAGTACCCTCGAGACATTCATTGACAAAATCCACCTATAAATTAGGTATGTGCACATTCGAGAATAGAAAGGGTAATTGCTCTATCTTGAAACTGATACTAAAAGAATTGGATCCGAATATTCTTTGAAATCCGAAAATCTCTTGCATTATCTCAAAATTATTCAAAACTTTTAACTTGCCAGTTTCATTGGTTCAAAAGTACTTTGTACTATTTGAAAAAAAAATTATAATACTCAACCCCAAGAAAAAAGTAGGTGACATTTTCAAATAAATATTAAAGAAAAACATCTCGATTCCAATTCTCAACACATTGGACATCCGGTTCATTCATAATAGGTAAATTTTTATGGCTAACATCGTCGTAATCTCGACACACAACAAACATCATCGAAAGTAAAATCAAATAATTAGATATACTTAGTCGACACATGTCAGGTCAGCAGATGAGGTGATCCGAATATTTTCTCAGCTCAAGGTGTTTGGGCAGGTCATGTTTGAGTCCGGTTTTGGGACATGAAAAGAGGGACGGCAGAAATGGTACTGTGTGGGTGGGTTTTAAGACTGAAAGGGAAATCGATATGCCAAGACCTTCTCTCTCTCTTTCCCCCCTCACGGCTCTTCGCGCCCTCTCTTCCTATTTAAAGACTCCATTTTTAACTAACCCCTCAACGAACCTCCACTGCACCTCCTCGCTTCACCTCCTCCAGCCTCTCCTCCATGGACACCACCGTCGGCGACCTCAACTCCCGCAAGCCCGACTCAAACGGCATTGGGTCGCCCCCCAGTGGCACCGCCTCAGTGATGCAGAGCCCGGCCCTCCCGCACGCCCCAGCCACCGGCCCCCCTGATGCCACCATGGGCCGCCACATCGCCCGCCGGCTCGTCCAGATTGGCATCACCGACGTCTTCTCTGTCCCCGGCGACTTCAACCTTGTGCTCCTCGACCACCTCATCGCCGAGCCGGGGCTCAACCTCGTCGGCTGCTGCAATGAGCTCAATGCTGGTTACGCTGCTGACGGCTACGCCCGCGCAAGGGGCGTCGCGGCCTGCGTTGTGACGTTCACCGTCGGTGGGCTCAGCGTGCTCAACGCGATCGCTGGCGCGTACAGCGAGAACCTGCCGGTGGTCTGCATCGTCGGTGGGCCCAACTCGAACGACCATGGGCAGAGCAGGGTAATTCACCATACCATCGGCATGCCTGATTTCAGCCAAGAACTTAGGTGTTTTCAGACTATTACTTGCTTTCAGGTATCTCTTCGGTCCCCGTTCTATTATTCTTTTTGCTGACACTAATTTTATGTGGATCTGATCTTTATCTTAGGAAAGATGTGTATGTTGACTAGAAATATTGCTCAGAGGATCTCATCGTTTGTTGCTGTTGGGGTCTTAGCATAGATTTTTGGGACAGGAGGATGTATGTTAAGTGCACATCGGATGAACTGATTTGTTGATTGTTTCCGTTTCGCCTTTTTCTAGGCTGTGGTGAAAAACTTGGAAGATGCACATGAACAGATCGATACCGCGATCTCGACTGCTTTGAAAGAAAGCAAGCCCGTTTACATAAGCATAAGCTGCAACTTGCCTGCCATACCTCACCCGACTTTCAGTCGCGAGCCAATTCCATTTGCACTCTCTCCCAAGTAATTTTCCATGTCCAATTGATAGAGTCTATTTGCTATATTAGGTTATGATTAGAGTGATGTGATTGATTAATTTTCGTTGACACAGATTAACTAATCAGATGGGATTGGAAGCTGCAGTAGAGGCAGCTGCAGAGTTCTTGAATAGGGCAATGAAGCCGGTAATGGTGGGTGGCCCGAAACTCCGGGTTGCAAAGGCTTCTAATGCCTTCGCAGAACTAGCTGATGCGTGTGGCTTTCCTGTAGCTGTGATGCCATCAGCCAAAGGGCTCGTGCCCGAGCACCATCCCCACTTCATTGGCACTTACTGGGGTGCGGTGAGCACTGCATTCTGTGCTGAGATTGTGGAATCCGCAGATGCCTACTTATTTGCTGGGCCCATTTTCAATGACTACAGCTCCCTTGGGTACTCCCTCATTCTCAAGAAGGAGAAGGCCATTATTTTGCAGCCTGATAGGGTTGTGATTGGAAATGGACCCTCTTTTGGTTGTGTTCTGATGAAGGATTTTCTTGAAGCACTCTCAAAGAGGGTTAAACGGAACATAACTGCTTATGAGAATTATCACAGAATTTATGTTCCAGCAGGCCATCCATTGAAGTGTGAACCCAAGGAGCCCTTGAGGGTGAATGTCCTCTTCGAGCACATACAGGACGTGCTCTCTAGTGAATCAGCTGTGATTGTTGAGGCTGGAGAGTCTTGGTTCAACTGCCAGAAGCTGAAATTACCAAGAGGCTGTAGGTAAGTGGGTGTCATTGTATGGATTCAATCCCTTGTCTTTAACTTTTTGATCTGGAGCTGCTTGAAGAAAACAAATTGAAATTTTTTAAATGGGAGTATGCAGGTACGAGTTCCAAATGCAGTATGGATCTATTGGATGGTCCATCGGCGCAACTCTTGGGTATGCACAGGCAGTGCCAGAGAAGAGAGTCCTTGCATGCATTGGAGATGGTAGCTTCCAGGTATGGAATGGTTTCTGATATCTGTTGTATTGCTAAGCACATTCGAACAGACCATTATGAATGAGGTAGTTATGCATAGAGCTTCTGTCAAGAAGATATCCAATAGTTTTGCAAGCTCAGCCTATAAAGATGCTAGTAATCCTATTGAGCAATTTGCATAGGTGAAGAGTTCTGTCATACAATGCCAATCATGCACTGACCTCATTCATTTCCCTCTCTTTTCCTACTAAATTTGATTTTTTTTTTTTTATCGTCGTGTTGATGGAATGTAAGAGATGAGTAATGTGGAATTCATGGGGTGATTTTCACACTCTAGGTAACTGCCCAAGATGTGTCGACTATGCTGCGATGTGGGCAAAACAACATCATCTTCCTGATAAACAATGGTGGCTACACCTCTCAACTTGTGGTCCGTGGTGGTCCCTACAATGTGATCAAGAATTGGAATTACACTGGCCTGGTGGAAGCGATTCACAACGGCGAGGGCAAGTGCTGGACAGCTAAAGTAAGTTGCTTGTATGCGAGTTACCGGGGCGACAGTTTGCCAATTCAGGAAATCCCTCCATAGTGAGACAATAAAATCCAATGTTTGCAGGCTCTCTGCGAGGAGGAGCTTATTGAAGCGATTCAGACAGCGACAGGGCCCAAGAAGGATTGCTTGTGCTTCATAGAGGTGATAGTTCACAAGGAGGACACCAGCAAAGAGGTTCTGGAATGGGGGGCCCGCCTCTCGGCCGCCAATGGTCGCCCTCCCAATCCTCAGTAGAAGCCTTGATTCTCATCAGTATGTTGCTTCAAGTACTACTGTATTTCAAAACAGAGCATCTTCCTCGAGTATTGCCAATGCTCCGTGAAATGAAAATAACCATGTCTCCTGATTGGTGATATTAATAATATATGTTGACCATCGGCTTCGGGTCGACATCTTAAACATGTGGAAGAAACAACTGCGAATGCGCAAATTATGTTTGGTGGGCTTAGAGTCGGGGACAGGGGCCTCCATGAATGCATGCATTGCCTCAAATCTATCTTTGATTGGTATGGGGATCCTTCAAGTAGCCTTATCAAACGAGTGGGTTAGGTCGGGTTTGGGTAAGATTATAAATGGTCTTACCAAATTGACCTCTTTAACTCATTCATTCATAATGCAAAATCATTAACTTATACCCAACTTGATCCACACCCAACTTATGTTACTAGAACACTTTCATATTTAATCTAATGTATGAAAACTCATATCCAAACTTAAGTGAGAGTGTGGGAGCAAGTGAGCATGAGATCGAGTGAGAGCGAGAGAAAATGAAGAGAGAGTCATAAAAGAAGATTGGGTCTAATTAAGTTGTAAACCTATTTATGACTCATTTACAACGCACTTAGCACTTGTGTTGTGTTAAAACTCATGTATGACTTGTGAAATGATATAAAAGTTTGATTCCCTAATCTTTGGAATCAAGTCACGGCATGATCCACTTTCTTCTAACCTACGTTCAAAGTTAAGCCCTTCTTCCTGTAAATAATTGCCTATGGAAAGGAAAATCCACTTTCAAGTTCGGGGATGGGAGTTTTAGCTAATAACTTGGGCACTTTACTTTGAGATCGAGGTTGAGGGGAAAACACGCTTCAAGTTAAGTGGTTCCATATTATATTCATTAGCAATAATAGAATAATATAATCATCTGGCCATCCACGATCACTATGATATCCTCAATTCAGACTCCTATATCGGGCACGAGGAATAGACTAAGGATTGGTATGCCAATAACAAGAATAGGCTATGAGTCAATCTTAGGGATTGTTCACGAGTCAACTAGCTAATTAGGGGCAAGATGACTCTAGATCAGGGTTATGTTAGACTAGAGCGTTCGACCAAGGGAAGACTGTTTGACCGTAAGGATAGATGTGAACAATCACGAACCTTCATGAGTCGATCAATAGACAGATATAGATTGATTCAACTTAAGTATATACCGATTGCAAGTCACTCCGCACGATCATTGTATCGTTTATAAACGACCCCAATCTGATTCCACACGACTGTGAGCTAAGGCAAGTCGGTCGAAGTCGGTCAATCCTATATGACTACATAACAATTGAAGGTCATTCATGGATCAACCAAACTCAAACATAAGTCACGCATAGAACCCGGAGAGACGTTGAACTCATTCTAGGTCTAGCCACGCGAGCACAGTCGATGTTGCTTAATTAGCATAGGTTGTGTGAGGGCCATTTCCATTCAAAACTTAATCACAAACCCTATGTAATTACGGGTATCAATCGGAGGTGATTTGAAGTTATTCTTGTCCCCTTGAAACGGTGATTATATAGTCCTCTTTGTCATATCTTGTCCTCTTAAATTTGGAGTATTTGAGAGTGAATTTTGGAGGTTAGTTCATTAGTACATTAATTGGAAATATGTGATAATTTATGGATATAAACTTCAATAACGAGAGTTTTAGAACTGCTCGAAACTATAACATGTCGATTTCATAGCTTTTAAAAGTTTTAGAACCATTTACTGCTAAGCATGCAAGGGAGACGCGCTAGCAAAAAGGAAACGCACAAGGGTAGCGCAAGGAAGACACATTGGAGAAAGTGCGCAGGGGAGACACACTTGTGGAGAGGGCTCACCGTTTCGGCAACTAGTCGACGGCGATGAGTGGTTGCTGTGTTGACTAGGGTTAAGGACCCTACTCGGATGCCATGTGAAAGGAAAATTGTTGATCATATTGTTCACTAAATATCACTATATATGTACTAGCAATCAACAACAAAATAGGCCTTAAGGGTCCTAAAGACCGTTTAACTTTTATACTTCCAACAATCATGTCTCCTGATTGGTGATTTTGTTGATATCTGCTGACCATCAGATGTGACATCCTAAACATGTGGAAGGAACAGTTGCTAATGCACAGGCTATGTTTGGTGGGCTTGGAGTGGGCGATTATATAATGCCGATAGAACACGCGACACGCGACACAACACGCCGACACATCATTTCTCAAAAAATAGAGAATTCTAACACGTTCCGACACGTTATATATTAAATGTATATTTGTATATATAAATGCAAAAATAAATAAGTAATAATAAAAAGAATATATAATTAATTTATACTAAAAATATTAATCAAACATTTGTTAATATCATTCATTGTTTTAATTTGATAGAAATTGAACAAGAAATTCAAATATTGCAAACACAAAAGAGTAAACTTGAATGAATATGTTATGTTTTCTTACACTTGTTGGAGATTAGTGAAATTTCTTATAGCCCCATAGCCCCAAACAAAGTTTTAGAGTTCATGATATAGACTGGCTTGGAGTTCCTCTACAAAACAAGGTTCGAGAAAAATGAAAATTTAGGAGAAGGACTCTTGAAGTTATGACCAAAAGAAAAGGAAATCACCAAATTCGTCATGGAAAATGTGAGAGATAACTCACAAGCCAATAACATCGACCAAGAGAGATAACTCGTAGGCGACCAATTGCGAGAGGTGGAAAGAAGCAAAGAAAAATCACAACTTTAAGTTTGCGGGGGTGATGGAGCGACACCAGCAAGAAGAGTGACTTTCCATCGTCACTCACGAGAAGGTCAAAACTCAGAAGTAAAAAACTTGAGAGTGAGAATTTTCTTCTTTTCCCTTTATTTTTGTTATTTTCATTATTTTTTCATATATTTATATTTGACCCCTCAAGTATTAAAAAAAATTTAAAATTGATCCCGTGCGTGTAGGAATTACATGTCAGAATTTCGGATTCGCGTGTTGGAGCATGTCAGAAAAAGTTGACCACGTGTTGGATATTTCGACATTCGTTGATCACGTGTCGAAGCGTGTCAAAGTGTCAGACACGACACAAAGGCTCCTGGAGAGTATCGGTACTTATTAGGTGGGGGACCTCCATGAATACATGCGTTGCCTCCAATCTATCTTCGATTAGTATGGGACCCTCCAAGTTCTCTGCTTTTTTTGCCCCAAAAAAAAAAAAAAGTTCTTTGCTTTTGGAACATGTGAAATGATATAGAAGTGTAATTCTCGTAGTCTTTGGAATCAAGTCACGGCATGATCCACCGTCTTCTAACTTATGTTCAAAGTTATGCCCTTCTTCCTACAAATAATTGCTTATAAAAAAAAAAAAAAATCCACTTTCAAGCTTGGGGACAAGACTTTTAGCTTATAGCATGGGCACTTTACTCCAAGATACGATTTTATCTTTCGGAGGTTGAGAGGAAAAACGTAGTTCAACAAAGGACGGAATCAACATCATCTCCTTCTCGAATCCGACTGTCTGGCCGTGGTAGAGGTGATTCAAGATCCAAGCCGCACACCGTGGGAGAATAGAGCTCTCTTTGCTAAGGCTGTGGCACTGCTTCATCTCTTCCCTAACCTACAAATTCGACACTACATAGGAGAAACAAACTTTGTGGCCGACTGGGCTGCCAAGGCCCATTGGCAAAATCTTCTCCCCTCTAACTGGGCCGAGTTCCCCCCTCTTGCTCTTTTTGATATTCTAAGTACTGAGGCGTTAAACTCCTGTATTTTTGCTGATCATGAATGAAGTTTTTCACCTTTCCGACCAAAAAAAAAAAATTAGGTGGCTCCATATGAAATTCAATAGCAATACAATAATTACTATAATTCTCTGCCCAGTCGTCACGAACCTGGTGGAAAGCGAAAGAAAAAGAAAGAAACATCGCGTAGAATATAGGAAAAGAGTGTGTGGTTTTGGCCCCCAATCTAAGGAATAAGTTTCAATTTACATCCCAAAAGGCAGAAAAGCTCGAAGTGTCAAACATAGGACGACAATGATCCGAGGTTGGTCAGGTTCAATTACCTCACTGTAGAGGGGCATATAAAAAGGGCTTCCACCCGTCATTTTCCATTGCAAAAGCCAAGCAAACCAGGGGTCAAATCCAACTCGACGTCGCGGTCTTCCGAAACCAGCCGATGTATCGTTTCCAAGGACCGCTCGCTGGATTTTTGACCCCCCAAACCCAGCGTCCACGACCAGAAAAACAAAACAAAAAAACAAAAAGTACTGTCCACGAATAGATCTCACCCACCCATCGGGCAGTGTTTCATGTGATTGGAGTCACGTGAGCAAGAGTACCTTTTCCTTTTGACACGTTAAGTCGCATGTCACTGCTGTCGCCCGATTCATTTAAAAGTACGAGTATATCTTTCTTTTCGGAAATCAACGTTTAGTTTCGCAAGACTGGTTCATATGTTGAATAATTTTCATTTTTTTAATTAAATATCAAATACTTTTTTAAGTATTACTTAACATGGATATTTTGCGGATTGATTTCAATATGGTTACAGCTAAATCATGGTGAGGGTGAAAGAATATGATGCTAAGAGAAAAGGATAAATCCGGACACTTTTTAACGGCAGTTAATAAGAATCTATGTTGGCCTTTCACGTGGGATGAATTTTGATCACGAAATCAATGTGAAAAAAAGATGCTTTGAATATAAGTAGGGTTTTTCTCGATGAGAATATATTTTATCATTTTGAAAAACTTTATCGTTAAAATTGAAAGTATGTTAATAAGTGCTCTACAAACACTTGCTAATAAAATCCATATAAACACTAGGAATATGCACATTCCAAAATAAATAAGTTACTCTATCTTGAAATCTACCCTACAAGGACATGAAAATCTACCCTGCAAGAATTTTAGAATTGCTCGGAACCATAACTTGTCGGTGTCATAGCTTTTAAAGTACTTTGAACCATTTATGCCTTCTCCTTACATGCCCTAAGGAGAAACTTATTCAAGAAAAATGTTGCAATTCCAATTATCAACACATTCGACGGTAAAGAACATCCGGCTCATTCATAATTCTGTACATGTTGGTAGCTAACATCCACGTAAATCCGAAACGCAACAAACAGCAAACATAAAATCAAAGAGTTAAATGTAATTCATTCAAAAAAAAAAAAGATCCATGAAAAGAAGAAAGAGCGGAAAATCTGATGGGCGTAAACGGTGTGCACGCGGGTTTCCAAATCTCGAAGCCTCGGAAACTATCAGGCGACCTCTGGTACCCCGCGGCGCGACTCTGTTTTTTGGGGTCACGCCCACAATTTCTAAACAGGGAATTAAATATGCCCCTGGTTCCACGGTCCAAACGGTGTGGAACCTGAGCATGTGGCAGGGGGAGGTCGATGTGACACTTCCAACACCCAAGAAATTCCACCATAAAACCAGCTCACCTTTAAAAAAAAAAAAAAATCAATCCTCCAAAAAGAACCAGAAAATTCAATCGTGATTACTCTTCCCCCTTATTCACCGGTAATTTGCCAACACCTTTTTTCTCTCTCTCTCTCTCTCTCTCCACATCTAAGCCGCCCATTGTATCCTCTCCCTCTGTCTCCCTCTCTCTTTCTCTCTCTCGTTGGCATATATAAAGACTGCATTTTTTAACCATTCTTCCACGCACTAACACACATAAAAAAAACTCCAGAAGCGCCCCCGCCAGCCTCCATTACCACTCCTCGCTTCACCTTCTCCTTCTCCTTCTCCCTCCGTCTCCCCCTCCTCCTCCTCCTCCTCCGCCACCTCCGCCGCCGCCGCCCCTCCGGCTCCTCCTCCGCCGCCGCCATGGACACCAACATCGGGGCGCTCAGCTCATGCAAGCCCCCCTGCAACGACGTCGGGTCCCCCCCCAACGGCGCCGCCGCGGCGATCCAGGGCTCGGCCCCCGCGCCCGCCGCGGTCGCCTCCCCCGACTCCACCATGGGCCGCCACATCGCCCACCGGCTCGTCCAGATCGGCGTCACCGACGTCTTCTCCGTCCCCGGCGACTTCAACCTCACGCTCCTCGACCACCTCATCGCCGAGCCGGGGCTCAACCTCGTCGGCTGCTGCAACGAGCTCAACGCCGGGTACGCCGCCGACGGCTACGCCCGCGCCCGGGGCGTCGGGGCCTGCGTCGTGACGTTCACCGTCGGCGGGCTCAGCGTGCTCAACGCCATCGCCGGGGCCTACAGCGAGAACCTGCCGGTGGTCTGCATCGTCGGCGGGCCCAACTCCAACGACTACGGGACGAGCAGGGTACTTCACCATACCATCGGATTGCCTGATTTCAGCCAGGAGCTTAGGTGTTTTCAGACTGTTACTTGCTTCCAGGTATCTCTTCGGTCCCCTCTCTATGATTCTTTTTGCTGAAACTAATTTTTTATTCGGATCGATCTTTGTCTGAAGTGTGTATATTGACTAGAAACATCGCTTCGAGGACTTTCAAGAATTAGTCATATTATAATGCTTGTCGCTTTTTGGATCTTGTTGTTTGTGGTGGGTCTGTTCTGTGAGATGATAATAATATACTAATGGTTGCTTAGTATTTTGGGATGGGAGTCCGAGCTGGAGCTTTTGCATAGATTGTTGTGAAAGGGGTATTTATGTTAAGTGCAGATCGAATGAACTTGATTTGTTGATTGTCTCCGTTTCGCCTTTCTCTAGGCTGTGGTGAATAATTTGGAAGATGCACATGAACTGATCGATACCGCGATCTCGACTGCTCTGAAAGAAAGCAAGCCCGTTTACATAAGCATAAGCTGCAACTTGCCTGCCATACCTCACCCGACTTTCAGTCGGGAGCCGGTTCCATTTGCACTCTCTCCCAAGTAATTTTCCATCTGGTCAAGCGATCAAGTCTATTTGCTGCATTAGATTATGACTAGAGTGATGTGATTGATTAATTTTATCGACACAGATTGAGTAATCAGATGGGATTGGAAGCTGCGGTAGAGGCAGCTGCAGAGTTCTTGAACAAGGCAGTGAAGCCGGTAATGGTGGGTGGCCCGAAACTCCGGGTCGCAAAGGCTTCTGAAGCCTTCGTAGAACTAGCCGATGCGTGCGGCTATGCTGTAGCTGTGATGCCATCAGCAAAAGGGCTCGTGCCCGAGCACCATCCACACTTCCTTGGGACTTACTGGGGTGCGGTGAGCACTGCATTCTGTGCCGAGATCGTGGAATCTGCAGATGCCTATTTATTTGCTGGCCCCATTTTCAATGACTACAGCTCCGTTGGGTATTCCCTCCTTCTCAAGAAGGAGAAGGCCATTATTTTGCAGCCTGATAGAGTTGTGATCGGAAATGGACCTGCTTTCGGTTGTGTTCTGATGAAGGATTTTCTTAAAGCGCTCTCGAAGCGAGTCAAGCGGAACACAACTGCTTATGAGAATTATCACAGGATTTTTGTTCCAGAGGGCCATCCATTGAAGTGTGAACCCAAGGAGCCCTTGAGGGTCAATGTCCTGTTCAAGCACATACAGGACATGCTCTCTAGTGAATCAGCTGTGATTGCTGAGACTGGAGACTCTTGGTTCAACTGCCAGAAGCTGAAACTACCACGAGGCTGTGGGTACGTGGGTGTAGTTGCATAAATTAGGTCTCTTGTCTTCGACTTTTTGATCTGGTGCTACTTAAGAAAACAAACTGAAATTGTTCTAATGGGGGTATGCAGGTATGAGTTCCAAATGCAGTATGGATCTATTGGATGGTCCGTCGGGGCAACCCTCGGGTATGCACAGGCAGTACCAGAGAAGAGAGTCATTGCATGCATTGGAGATGGTAGCTTCCAGGTATGGAATGGTTTCTCATCTCTGTTATATTTCTTAGCACATTCGAACGAAAATGACATAGCTATACATAGAGCTTCTGTCAAGAAGATATCCACTAGTTTTGCAGGCTCAACCTATGAACAAGCAAGTAATCCTTTTAAGCATTTTGCATAGGTGAAGAGTTTAGTCATACAATGCCAGTAATGCACTGACCTTATTCATCTCCCTCCCTTTTTCTACTAAAATTGATTATTTTAATCTTGTTTTGTTAATTGAATGGAAGAAATAAATAATGTAAGATTCGTGGCCGACTTTTGCACCTTAGGTAACTGCCCAAGATGTGTCAACTATGCTGCGATGTGGGCAGAACACCATCATCTTCCTGATAAACAATGGCGGCTACACCATTGAAGTTGAGATCCATGATGGTCCCTACAATGTGATCAAGAACTGGAACTACACTGGCCTGGTGGAAGCAATTCACAATGGCGAGGGCAAGTGCTGGACCACAAAAGTAAGTTGCTTGTGTGCAAATTATAGTTACGACAATTTGCCAATTCAACAAATCCCTCCACAGTAAAATAATAAAATCTGCTCATGTTTGTAGGTTCTCTATGAGGAGGAGCTTACTGAAGCGATCCAGACGGCGATAGGGCCCAAGAAAGATTGCTTGTGCTTCATAGAGGTGATAGTTCACAAGGACGACACCAGCAAAGAGCTTCTGGAGTGGGGCTCCCGGGTCTCGGCCGCCAATAGTCGCCCTCCTAATCCTCAGTAGAAGCCTTGATTCTTATCAGTATGTTGCTTGAAGTACTTGTTGTGTACATTAAAACACAGCATCTTCTCGAGTATTGCCGATCCCTACGATGATTTCTTAGCTTTGTGCAATGAAAACAATCAAGTCTCCTGGTTGTGGATTTTGATAATATCTGTTGACTGTCGGTGTCCTGTCCACATCCTAAACATGTGGTAGGAGCAACTGCGAACGCGTAGGTTAGGTCTGTTTGGCTTGGCGTGAGGGGACCTCAAATCTATCTTTGTTTAGCGCGATGGGGACCCTCCAAGTTGTCGACTTTTGGAACATGTGAAATGAGTAGGACTCTGATTGCCTTGATCTCCTGAATCATCGCAGCGTGATCCACCGTCCTCTAACCAACGTTCAAAGTTAAGCCCTCCTTGTTCCCCGGGTGTTTTACCTTATAGCTTGGGCACTTCCAAGGTACAAAAGTTTCTATTGCGGGTCCAGAGGAAAAATGCAGTTCGAGTTAAGTGGTCACATTGTCGAATGTCGGCATCGATCATGTTCCGACCTTTGACACATGATGCTGGTGTCCTTGCTAGATGGACGATCTGCATCGCACGACATCCCATCGGGCTTTGTCCCGATTCTAAAGAGTCAAAGCTAATACCCGCCTCTATTGCCTTTGATCTTTCTTGCATTTGATGGAGACGTCACCATGCTGCCTTTGATAAAACGTGGATTTCAGTTGCGCCTAAATTGGCTCTCGATCATATGCAGGTCCAGATATTTGTGGGGGTGGGTATGAATAGGATCGTGGGATTGGCGCGTATTAGGATGAACGGACCCTTCGGTTGGTTCCGTCCTTCTCGGATCGAAAGCATCCACTCGGCCGGTCCCTCTATCGACACTCGAAGGGACTTTGGTGGTGAGATCTGTCTTGCCATGAAATGTAATTTAGTGTTGATGGAAGAATCAGATTTTTTTTTTCTACTTTTGAGATGGTAGAACCGGTTCATTTGAAGTAAATCTGCATTCATTACAAGTAAAAATGGACTTCTCGTTTGTGAGGAAAATTACCAGAAAAAAAAAATCTTAAACCTATTATATTAGTGTTAATTTAATAAAAAAATATTTCAATTGTACCAATTGAGTCATAAACATTTTCAAGTTTTACCAACTAAATTCATCCAGTCAAATTTTGCCGAACATTGCTGACATGGATGATGATCGTCTACGTGGCACAATCAATTTGTCCTGCCATGAAAGATAATCAATTGTAGATATTAGGGCTAGTTCATTTGAAGTAAATTGCACGCATCACAAGTAAAGATGGACTTGTCTGTAATGCCAAGAAGAAAAGCTGAACTTATTTGTGGGCAATGTATTGTTTTCAAAACCAGGATAATATCTATTTTAGTAAGGTATATTAATTACTAATATCATATTTTACTTTGCGATAAACCATAGTCATCAATAGTAAAGTGAGTTTGTTCGTGATAAACCTTGTTTATTTATGGAAAACATTAGTTGTTTCTAGTAACTTGAAGGTAATTCACATTTATTGCCAGTAAAATCCATGAATTTTCAGTAGATCTTAGTAGTTCACAGTAAACTTTTTTCATTTCTCAGTAATATTACTTAAAAAGGGTAAATTGCACTTCTTATTAATGAAATTAAGTTATTTTTACAAAAATTGGGGAAAAATAGAAAGAAATGAAAATTCACGAAGAGCAATAAATACATGTTCCTTCTACACTTATCAACATACTTTCTCCAAACAACAGATGAGTTCTCAACAAATATAGAAAAAACAGAGGAAAGTAATATTTAAAAATATACCTGTGTAATTACATATATCTGCGGTCAAGCTTAAAATTACCTCCGAAATATTAAAAAAAAAAAAATCCATACAAAGCGTTAATCTCTTCCACTCGGGATCCCATGAACAAAACAAAACATAAGATATCCCCAGAGCAGACATCATGATACCAAATATTCTTTCCATTCAAATCAAATATCTTATCAATGATGTGGACCATTCCGATAATAATTAAAAGATTATTAATTTGGTTGTCTTTTTCTTCTCCCGTTTAACTCATATAAGAATTATAATACGATGCCCATCAAGTTTCTATTCAATGAGCATTTTCCTCTAAAAACATCTGATGCATTTTTTTTTTCCTTTGGATTCTTGTTATTATTTCTTTTCTTAAGCATCTTACTATTTAATATAATATATGGATTGGTTGGTTGACCAAATCCTGACCCCAAGATAGAGAGTGTACCCATGTGAGTTTAGGTAAAATTATAGCCCATGTGGATCGGTTAGCTCTTTTCTCTTCCTTTTCCCCCCTTTTTTATTGTATAACTAATTTGAGTTCATACCCTTATTGCTCTAGAATATTTTTTTCTATTAGGTATTCATATCGATGTCGATATTATCACCTTTTGTCGGGCAATGTCACTACCTTAATATGGAAGTAAATAAGGAATATTATGTTCACTTTTACATCTTAGATGATAATTCTGTTTTCCATGAGATAAACTTCATATGAAACTTCATATAGAACCAATTTAATTTAGGGAAAATTGTCCAAAAAGATTGTATGGCGGTCAATTTAGTTCTAAAAATTTTAGTTGTGCTAATTTAATCCTAAAAACCTTTCGATGATTATCAATTTAGTCATTTCAGCCAATTTTGACTGAAAATCGATGACATGGATGACAATTGGCTTATGTGGTGTGATGTAACCGACACTAAGGTGAACAATTTTTTGCATCTTTTTTAAATTTCTCTGAATTTTTCCTTTTCTTTTTTCCTTTCATATGTTTCCTTTTTTGTTTCCTTTTGCTTGTGACAAGTACTCAGCTAAAAAAGGAGAAAAAAAAAGGAAAAATTTTAAAAATACAAAAATTGTCCACACCAACTTCAATATTCCATCTCTTGTGCTTGAAAGTCTTCCATTTCTTATGGTCAACGAGCTCACATACAGGATGCCTAAACAAGTCATGCTCTCTCAATTGTCAAGAGAAATTTCGAACAAAGAATTAATGAGAGCAGAAATTTGAGATTTGAGATTTAAGTAAAAGTTGATAATTTTTTATGAGGCCAAAAAAAAAAAAAAAAATACTTCAGGTAGATTAGGAATACACTTAGAGTTGTGGCTTTTTTATGAGACAAAAAATGTTTAGGGTAGAATTAGGATAATTATCAATTTAGTCATTTCGGCCAATTTGGCTGAAAATCGATGACATGGATGACAATTAGCTTACGTGGTGTGATGTAACCGACACTAAGGTGAACAATTTTTTACATCTTTTTTAAATTTCTCTGAATTTTTCCTTTTCTTTTTTCCTTTCATATGTTTCCCTTTTTTTGTTTCCTTTTGCTTGTGACTAGTACTCATCTTAAAAAGGAGAAAAAAAAAAGGAATTTTTTTTAAAAAAATACAACAATTGTCCGCACCAACGTCAATATTCCAACTCTTGTGCTTGAAAGTCTTCCATTTCTTATGATCAACGAGCTCACATACAGGATGCCTAAACAAGTCATGCTCTCTCGATTGTCAAGAGAAATTTCGAACAAAGAATTAACGAGAGCAGATTTGAGATTTGAGATTTAAGTAAAAGTTGATAATTTTTTATGAGGCCAAAAAAAAAAAAACTTCGGGTAGATTAGGAATACACTTAGAGTTGTGGCTTTTTTATGAGACAAAAAAAGTTTAGGGTAGAATTGTGATAATTATCAATTTAGTCATTCCGGCCAATTTTGGCTGAAAATCCATGACATGGATGACAATTGGCTTACGTGGTGTGATGTAACTGACACTAAGGTGAACAATTTTTTGCATCTTTTTTAAATTTCTCTGATTTTTTCCTTTTCTTTTGTCATTTCATATGTTTCCCTTTTTTATTGTTTCCTTTTGCTTGTGACCAGTACTCATCTTAAAAAGGAGAAAAAAAAAGGAAAATTTTAAAAAAAATACAACAATTGTCCGCACTAACGTCAATATTCCAACTCTTGTGCTTGAAAGTCTTCCATTTCTTATGATCAACAAGCTCACATGCAGGATGCCTAAACAAGTCGTGCTCTCTCAATTGTCAAGAGAAATTTCGAACAAAGAATTAATGAGAGCAAATTTGAGATTTGAGATTCAAGTAAAAGTTGATAATTTTTTATGAGGCCAAAAAAAAAAAAAACTTCGGGTAGATTAGAAATACACTTAGAGTTGTGGCTTTTTTATGAGACAAAAAAATTTTAAGGTAGAATTGGGATAATTATCAATTTAGTCATTTCGGCCAATTTCGGCTAAAAATCGATGACATGGATAACAATTGGCTTACGTGGTGTGATGTAACTGACACTAAGGTGAACAATTTTTTGCATCTTTTTTAAATTTCTTTGATTTTTTCCTTTTCTTTTGTCCTTTCATATATTTCCCTTTTTTTTTTGTTTCCTTTTGCTTGTGACCAGTACTCATCTTAAAAAGAAGAAAAAAAAAAGGAATTTTTTAAAAAAATACAACAATTGTCCACACCAACGTCAATATTCTAACTCTTGTGCTTGAAAGTCTTCCATTTCTTATGGTCAACAAGCTCACATGCAGGATGCCTAAACAAGTCGCGCTCTCTCGATTGTCAAGAGAAATTTCGAACAAAGAATTAACGAGAGCAGATTTGAGATTTGAGATTTAAGTAAAAGTTGATAATTTTTTATGAGGCCAAAAAAAAAAAATACTTCGGGTAGATTAGGAATACACTTAGAGTTGTGGCTTTTTTATGAGACAAAAAAAGTTTAGGGTAGAATTGGGATAATACCTAAAGTTGGAGGTTTTTATGAGATAAAAAAGTTTAATGTAGAATTGGGACTAAATCTAAAGTTGGGTTTTTTGTTTAGGTATTAGGGCTCTACAACATTTCTAAAAAAGTCATGTTTCCTTTAGTTTCAAAATGCAAAATCAAACTTTAATTTAATGAAAAACACAGCAAACATTTTGAGATTGTAAAAATATTACCATTTGAAGAATTTTTATGTTTTCTATTTTCCATTTGTATAAATCAATCTCATTTTCAGTTTGATGGTAAATGAAAACTTATTGGTGATTGGCTCAACTTGAAACCAAGCAAAAATTCGCTCCAATTTGCACTTTGATAAAGTTTTATATTCTGTTTGGGAGGGTGTAAAATGAGGAGAGAGGGAAGAGAACTTTCGAAACTTACCTTTTTTTCCTTTTCTGAAGGGGGTTTATGTCTCCAATACCAAAATTTGTGGTTGCTATAATCTGACTTTCTAAACTGGTATTAATGCTACGTTTGTTTCTTGCCGGCATAAAAGAAACATCCTATGTGTTTTGCATTGACTAAAAAAGATCATCCATGAGCTCCAAAATTTCGTTTAAAGCGAAAATATAAAAGCAAAAGTGACGTCAAATTCAAAAATCCGTCTCACGTGACATTCTTCGTCCACAGATTATTGGAAAGATACCAAAAATAATTATGAGTTTCAGCCTAATAGCAAAACCATGTCTCTAATTTTAAAATTACAAGGTCCATATCTGAGACCCTATAAAATGAATTAAACACCTTCACGTGTTAAAAAAAACCCCCAAATGCCCCGAGCCTCCATTAACACATGGTTGCCCGTGGCATCTACGGCATCAATCTGAGGTCGCGATGCCAAGGCGACCTTCTTGGCCTCAAAGAGACAGAGAGAGGCGGTCGAACCTACGTGGTTGGTGTATGGAATTTGTGGTTAGGGTTTGTGTGTTTGGAGTGTGCAAGAAGGGTTGTATCACAGGAACAAGCGCGAGATTATATTAAGATGTCCAATATTGCAAAAGCGAGGTATAAACTTGTAATTTTAAAATTAGAGGCGTGTTTTCAATATCTAGATGAGAATTCATGTATATTTTCCATATAATTCCTAAATGATTTAGTCTGCAGATACTACATTTTGTTTCATTTCCATTTCTATCAATGATTTTATGAAATGGAAGAGAGGGTCACACACGCTCACGCACATCTTCTCCGCTTCTCGCACAAAGATTCTTGTTGGATGCAAGTCGTGATCCAAATTATAGAGGGTATAAGGTGAAGAAGAGCAAAATACAATAGGAAAATTTCACTCGTTGATGCATCGTATACAAAAATAACAAAATGGCAGGCAAACTAACTAGGAGGTTGATAAGGTGTTCCACACTTGATTTACAAGTCAAAGATTATATGTTCATTTTCCCACTTTCTTTTCGATCTCAGAAATCTTTGTTAGCCTACTAAAGATGGCCCTACTCTTATATGTATCACCAGTCTCGAGCTTTTCCACTTGCACCTAATAGTGTTGTGATGACTGGCTCCGCCAGTGATTAAATTAAACATTCAAGCAACAACAGAAAAATATCAACTCCATCCAAACCTCTTTTTGCAAGCGAAAAAAAAAATCCGTGCAAAGCTAGCGAAATTGAGGATAGAAACAGGACTATAAATGGAAACAAGGTAGCATTTTTGCAGAAAGCTGCCCAACCGCCCAAACTTGAATACTCTCTATGCTTATAAAAGTCAGTGAGATAGGGGCGATGCCTTTGATTTTATTTGAAAATTAGTCATATTTACCAAGCATATCTTCTTAATTTGTGTAAAGTACGTTCATAATGGTACTTCACGCTTGGCTACCCTACATCCCATCCATACCAAAATGTCGATATCAAATTAAAGGTCATGCAATAACTGAGGGTTGCCCTAGTGGGCCACTTTTTCCACGTGGGAAAGGAGAGATAGAAAGTTCGATTCCTCACCTTTTTGGAGAAGGGGCTGAAGGTGGGGACATTTAGTTTCAAGTGTAGGGTTCGACTTTCACGCTTTGCAAAAAGGCATGGCAAGAGTCTAAAAGTGAGTTGAGAATTAGAGTAAGATGGACAAAAAAGAAAAAAAAATTAAAGGTCATGCCGATGAAAATCATTGAAAACAAGAAAGCCAAACAAATCGTAGCACACAGTTTTGATTCTCCGCATCACTATTGACTCAAAAAATAGCATTGTTTAGAAAAAAGCCCCTGCCAGTTTGGTTTACAAAAAATAGCATTTTTTATGAGGCCAAAAAAAAAAAAACTTCGGGTAGATTAGAAATACACTTAGAGTTGTGGCTTTTTTATGAGACAAAAAAATTTTAGGGTAGAATTGGGATAATTATCAATTTAGTCATTTCGGTCAATTTTGGCTGAAAATCCATGACATGGATGACAATTGGCTTACGTGGTGTGATGTAACTGACACTACGGTGAACAATTTTTTGCATCTTTTTTGAAATTTCTCTGATTTTTTTCCTTTTCTTTTGTCCTTTCATATGTTTCCCTTTTTTTTTTTTTTTCCTTTTGCTTGTGACCAGTACTCATCTTAAAAAGGAGATAAAAAAAAGGAAATTTTTTAAAAAAATACAACAATTGTCCGCACCAACGTCAATATTCCAACCCTTGTGCTTGAAAGTCTTCCATTTCTTATGGTCAACGAGCTCACATGCAGGATGCCTAAACAAGTCGTGCTCTCTCGATTGTCAAGAGAAATTTCGAACAAATAATTAATGAGAGCAGATTTGAGATTTGAGATTTAAGTCAAAGTTGATAATTTTTTGTGAGGCCAAAAAAAGAAAATAAACTTTGGGTAGATTAGTAATACACTTAGAGTAGTGGCTTTTTTATGAGACAAAAAAAATTTTGGGTAGAATTGGGATAATTATCAATTTAGTCATTTTGGCCAATTTCGGCTGAAAATCCATGACATTGATGACAATTGGCTTACGTGGTGTGATGTAATTGACACTAAGGTGAACAATTTTTTGCATCTTTTTTAAAATTTCTCTGATTTTTTCCTTTTCTTTTGTCCTTTCATATGTTTCCCTTTTTTTTGTTTCCTTTTGCTTGTGACCACTACTCATCTTAAAAAGGAGAAAAAAAAAAGGAAAATTTTTAAAAAATACAACAATTGTCCGCACCAATGTCAATATTCCAACTCTTGTGCTTGAAAGTCTTCCATTTCTTATGGTCAACGACCTCACATGCAGGATGCCTAAACAAGTCGTGCTCTCTCGATTGTCAAGAGAAATTTTGACCAAAGAATTAATGAGAGCAAATTTGAGATTTGAGATTTAAGTAAAAGTTGATAATTTTTTATGAGGCAAAAAAAAAAAAAATCGGGTAGATTAGTAATACACTTAGAGTTGTGGCTTTTTTATGAGACAAAAAAAGTTTAGGGTAGAATTGGGATAATACCTAAAGTTGAAGGTTTTTATGAGATAAAAAAGTTTAATGTAGAATTGGGACTAAATCTAAAGTTGGGTTTTTTGTTAAGGTATTAGGGCTCTACAACATTTCTAAAAAAGTCATGTTTCCTTTAGTTTCAAAATGCAAAATCAAACTTTAATTTAATGAAAAACACAGCAAACATTTTGAGATTATAAAAATATTACCATTTGAAGAATTTTTATGTTTTCTATTTTCCAATTGTATAAATCAATCTCATTTTCAGTTTGATGGTAAATGAAAACTTATCGATGATTGGCTCAACTTGAAACCAAGCAAAAATTCACTCCAATTTGCACTTTGATAAAGTTTTATATTCTGTTTTTTTTTTGTCAGTAGTTTTATATTCTGTTTGGGAGGGTGTAAAATGAGGAGAGAGGGAAGAGAACTTTCAAAACCTACCCATTTTCTTCCTTTTCTGAAGGGGTTTATTATTAGACGCAAATTGCGCAACCCTAAGATCTCCATAACCAGAACAAGAATATGCATAATTGAGTAGAAAGATTAACGCACCTGTTTTGGGATCCATCAAACATAAAGCGGAAGCAGAAAAAAGATTACCCACATATATCAAGGGGATCCACGCATCAAGTCATTCTCCTCTATTGCCTTCCGTATCACTGGCTCAATGAGGCGACCCCCCTCACGTGTACCGTTAGATAAACGCCCATTAGGCGAGGATACATGTGAGAATTAGGGTTAGAGGAGAGACTTGAGCACTATTTATAGAGTTTCCAAAGCCCAGTCCTCTCATTACGGGCCGGCTCAACTCGGCCCACAATAGCCAGCCCATATTAGACTAATTAAGAAACATTCTATCTCACCTTAGACCAACCCTGTTTTACGGTAACTGTAAAAACAGTAAATTACAATATCAATTAATTTAGTCCACATTAGAAAAAACTCTTACATTCTCCCACTTGGACTATATTAATTGAAATCGTACCGTATGTGCGCATATTTGGTCTAGAGATAATTCTTAATAGTTAATCCTATCCTATAAAGTCTTAAACACCGAATCATGGCGGTAACTGCGTGTATACACACAGAACCTTCCATGGTCACAAATGTTCTCAACTTTATTAATATGGATTCAATATAGTAGTGTGTCAAATGGATAATGTCTCTCATAGAGAGATCCCATTTGTCGTCCACCATTCTCTTATCTTAGGTGTCACAAAAACTTGTGCCACAAGAGAATGCTTTATGGTTCCAATGAACCCACATATGTCTTGTCCTTATGGTTAACCTTTCTTTATGTATCACAAGACATATGCACAATGCTAATAACTGGATGCCCGGATGCCCCTAGCCTTCACTCAAGGTTTATACAATCCATTGAGGCTTTATCAATATGTATTCAACATAATAACAACACATTCAAAAATATTTTATTGAATGCAAAAGTTGATACATATCAAACCGTTACTAAATATAACGAACCACATATGTGAACTTTATCAAATAAAGCCAAATAGCTCCCACTAAACAACAGTATCCAAAGATACTCCTAAGCACATGTTAACGATATGTTACTAAAATATACATGGGCTTTGGCCTTTAGTTAGTGGATCTGCAACCACATCATCTGTGAAAATATGTTATATTATAAGTCACATTTCTGTATCGTTTCTTTATGGTCAAAAAATATCTTACCACCATATATTTAGACCCCTTGAGATATCTGTAGTAAATAAATAATACTACAAATTTGTTATCTCAATACAACCGTATGGGTCTATCCATCAAGTTAAAACGATCAATTCCGTCATGAGATTTTGGAGCCTAAAAGCCCAAGTAACAGCTTAAAAGAATGTTACTAACACTGCTTACATAGCAGAAGATGACATAAGACTTTATTTACTGCACTTACGCTAACATAAATATGTATTCTGTTATTGATTGCATGTCATCAGAACAGCCAGCAAAGTTTACATCTAAATACCCTACTAACTGCAAGAATTGAACATGGCTATACATTAGCATATAATCTCGTCTTCTTTAAGTACCTTAAAACCTTCTTGACAGCAACCCAGTGATCATGTTCTGGATTTGACCGATATCTGCCTAGAAGTCCTGTCACAAAGACAACATTTAGTCTAGTGCAAATTCAAGCATATATTATACTTTTAAGTGTACTGACATAAGGTACATCATTTAATTAGATTTTCTCAATATCTAAATAAGGACAATGTGATCGATTTAGTCCATCACACTTAACAACATGAGTAATTCCTAGCTTGCAATGATGTATATTGAATATTTCCAATATACAATCAGCAAATGTCCTCTGAGAAAATCTAATATAATGTGACAAAAACAATCATTAACAAATGATATAAGATGTCTCAATGTCACAACTTGTAAGCAAAACATCATGTACATAAAGTATAAGAAAAAATAAATTTCCTCCCACTGACCTTGCAGTATATTGAATTATTTTGTTCACAATTGAACAAAATAACAACACTATGAAACTTTAATAATATTGTCTAGAAACTTGCTTAAGACAATGAATTAGAATTTTTCAGTCTACACACAAGTTTACTTGAATCTACTGCAAAATCATCCAGTTGCACAATATATATTTTGTATCTATTTGGCGTAACTTTATATCAAAATAAATTATTAATGCCACGTTCACTCTGAAAGAATATTTATTTCTTCACTATAAACAATCCATCCCTCTTTCAGAGTTAAAACTTTAGTTACCAATTTGGCTTTAAATTCCACAATCTTTCTTTGAAATTCTTTTAGTTTTGTACGCCAATTTGCAACTAATAAACTTGTGATCTTTAGAAAAGTCAGTAAGTTTCCAAACATATTTCATAAATTGTAAACCGCATTTTATAGTATCTAATCACATACTTAATTGAGAACAAAAAACGACATTTATATAAGTTGCTAAAATAACAACGTAGTGGATATTGTAATCATGCTCTCACAAATAGACTATATGGTATGATGATATAACCGATCGTCTTTCCCTAACAAATCTCCTTAATGAAACTGCAACCACTTCATTCTGCACTTGAGAGATTTAAGAAATTTCATTATAAATTATATCAAGAATAGTACCTTGAACCTCAACAAGTTTAGTTTATGGTACAGGAGATTCCATAATTATCTGTATAGGTAAAGACAAAAACATAGTAACCTCCATCGTACTATTATCTTTAATAGTCTGAGAGCAACTATCATCTACAATTACGTCAATTTTTTAAAAAACTTTAGAGTATGTGATTCCATAATTCTTGTACCTTCTTTAGGGTCATAAAATCAATACCCCTTTTGTATATGAAAAAATTGCTTTCATAATATCAGCCCACAAAAGACCAGATAAATTAGTCTTACTAATCATACTCATCACCATGTTCAATATGGTGCATATATGCCTTTCAACCAAATCTTTTTGTCAGAATTTTCAGGTATAGTAACTAAATTACCATCCTATAATCTACCAAATATTTGACAAATTACCCTTTAAGCTATTTTGCATTGTCATACTTGCCAAAATACTCATAGACACTGTTAAACCTAACAACATTTTAAGACCTTTATCTCGGTCATTTTCCTTATATAGAAAATTTTCGAAAATAACCTTTTAACCATATACAATATGTATATGTCATTAGGACTTAAACACAATCTTTGCAGATGTGTCCTAATTTCAATATCAAACAAGATATAATTTCAAGCAACTAAGGCTTTCATCATCTTATAGCAGTGTAGTCCGCAGGCAAATCTCTTTTCAAGTGTTCCAGAATGGAACGCTTCATGGATAGTAAGCAAATTCAATTGTTCTTTTCTCAAGTAACAAATCATATGTCCACAACTTAAAATTTGAAGCAGTAAAAACCTCAATGATGACGGAATTACCATTTACAGAAAATGTGACTGAAAAACAAGCAGTATATAATTAGCATTATGTGAACATTATGTAACTTGACGTACAAGTACATATCCTGAGAGTTACATGCAAAATCACATAATCACATTTGGGCAGAATACATGACATGCAATTATACACTCCCCACATGATAAGGGTTATGAGAATATATTCCAATCTTTGTGAATTCATCACCTTTGGGCATATGAACCATTAGTGTCACGCCCCGAACCTCGAGCGCGCCAACATCCCACCATAGTCATGCAAATGCGACATTCCCAGGTAGTGTCGCCGACCCTAAATTAATTATTAATGCGCAAGCGGAACGTACTAAGAAGCACCTTATCACAAACATAAAAACACACGGGATAGGACAATAGGAAGATCAAATCAAAATCAAACATCATATGTTCATACATTAATGTCAATCCAGGACTTACATATACGGACAGGATCTGGAGACTATATGCACCAAAAATGGGTCAAGGTTTATGTGCATCAACAAAAAGGGCTCAGCCTACATAACATGGATCAGCCCACCAAAAAGAGGAACGATCCTATAACTACTAGTCGGACTCGTTCGTGGATCCCACATCCTCCACATCAGACAACACCGGGTCCACAGATGATGGGTCCTCCACCTTACCATCAGGCAAGTCAGCTACACCCTCACCCAAGATAGCATCCATCACAGCCAGTGGGATATCAAAACTGTCAAGCAGACCAATCCTAAAGCCATTGGCCCCAAAACGGAATCAAGCCCTATACCTATGGGGCACTCTAACGTCTTCAGTCTCTTGGATCCAAACAGTAGTCCTGATCAACTCATAGACCCGGTGGCTCCGGGGTCGGGAAGTTGTGCACCTGCGCGATGATTTGCACTGGGATACCATTCTTCTCCGGGGGTCCCGCCATCTACGGTCCTGTAATATTTTTCCCCAAACCGGGATGAGACTTTGTCTCAGCAAGTTCACCCCTCCTAAACCCCTATTAGAAGGAAAATACGCCCCATAGAGGTCTAGCCACGCAGTACATAAGACTTACCTCGCTTTCTTGCCTTCCTGCAGATTAGTACAATTCATAGCACTCAAGTACCAATTATAATACGCACGTGAATTATCAGGACACAATCCAATTCATTTAATTTCAAATTCACAGCAAGCATTTCAATTCATCATTCATCGGCGCCACACAAGGGCATAGCCTACTCGCAGTTCGGCTATCTACTGACATAAGGCCAGGCATCGCCTCCCCTTTTGGAGCGCGGCTTCGTCAGTACATCGACGGCGTTCCCGAAGGAGCATGGGCCCAGAATCGACTGCGACCCGCATCCACCGCGTGGGCATCCCATATAGGGGCAATTCCCACTTAATAGTTCCAAACAATTTCTCACAATTATCATAACACCATTCATAATCAATTTAAAGCACGTCACACGTCATTCACACATTTCAATTGCAACATTAATCTTTAAGAACTCAATTTCAATATCAAACCCGACATTAGAGATTTTCTAATTAAAATCCATATTTTCCTCAATCAACACTCAATTTGCATTAACCGCTCATCAATTTCAAATTCTAAGTATACAGCGACGACCGGCACGAAATTCTGAACAATTAGGGCCAAAAATAATTTTTCGAGTTTTTTTTTAAATAATATTTTAATGATTTTCGGAATATGATTTATTATTAAAATAATCCAAAATTCCGAAACATTTATTTAAATCCTAAATAAATCCCTTTAAGTCACATCAAGATTTATTTTAAAATAAACCCACTTAATCCTTGATTTAAACATGCTTTACTTTAATTAAAACCACTTAATCTAATCCATATTTAAATAAACTAATCTAACAACCTAATCTCAATCAACCTAAACTAAACACACTTAAGGCATGATTAACCCGCTAATCGGAGTTTAGTGAGTTAAACTCACCGGAATCGCTTTCCGACGAGTCTCCGGAGAAGAGCACGACGACGCCGACGACAAATCTACACGGACCAACACCAAATGAGGACTAATAGGGGGCCAAAACAAGCTTGGAAAGAGTTGGTTCTTGCTGGTTTTTCTAGCACTAACCGAGCTTCGAAGGGAGGCGGACGGCGGCTGAACGGGTGGAGGAACGGCGGCGAAGGACCGGCGGTAGCTCGAGCAAGAACCGGCGGTGGCTTGGGCGGAGGAGCGGCGGCGACGGGGCTTCGGCGACGACGAATGGCACGCGGCTTGGAGCTGTGACGTCGAGGCTTCGCGGCGGAGACGGAGGCAAGGCGGCTCGGCGCACGGGATGGCGAGCGGTCGCGCACGGACGAGCGGCGACGGCGGACTCCGACGGCGAGCGACGAATGGCGACGACGTGCGGGCGACGGGGCGGACGAAGCTCGGCGGATCCGCTGGTTTTCTCCTCCTCTCCCTCTTCTCTCTCCTCCAAATTCAAAAGGAAGAAGATGATGGGGACAAGGGGGAAGTGACATCCCACCTTTCCAAGGCCTCATCCCCACCCTCCACTTGTCCAAATCTCCTTCTCTTGGCCCAACTACCATGACCTCATCCTATGTCATATTCCACTAACTCATTTCCTCTACAACTTAGTTCAATGGGTCCAATTTTATTTTCCGCCGGGGTCCAAGTCCTTGCACATTCCCTCACTTCAATTTCCATCAATCCTCATCCAATTGAGTCCAAATTAAAGTCCACAAATTAATCCAATGTTCCTAATAAGCTTTGTGACGTACCATGACTTCCAATTTCAGAATTCAATCACAAATTCATGGTTAATTTCACTTTGGCACAATACTAGCGCATTCTAATCTACCGAGCAACGTTTACAAATTTTTGTGCATTCGACTTGCGGTTGATCATTTCAAGCCACAACTTTCGGTTGTCGGGGAAATCTCAAGGTTTCAAATACGGGCACGGGGTACCCAATCGTTAGAAAAGTCGGCCTTGTGTCGGTCGGTAAGAATTGTGCGATCCGGTGGAATCACCCACACCTGATCACATGCCTCTATCGAGCCAACCTATTTCCGATCTCTAATCGATTTTTATTTGTGCCGTAATGACCCTTGCAGATTATCTCGGTCGAAAGGTCGCTTACTAATCAAATTCTCGAGTCTTATGAATTAGAATTTCATAACGGCTTTACCAGATAGATTAGATTTCACATGAGTGGCCGACTCAAGGAAATGGACTATATGCGTGCCAACGAAATGCCCGTCTAAATTTATTGAAATTAAAATTGGAAAAATCGGGCTGTCACAACTCTTCCTCTCTTATAAAAATTTCGTCCTCAAAATTTAAATCATTACACATCTGAATTGAAAAGGTGAGGGTACAATTCTCTCATCGAATCTTCGGTTTCCCAAGTTGCTCCTTCAGTACCGTGGTGTTGCCAGACCACTTTGACCAATGGAATAGTCTTAGTGCGCAAAACCTGCTCCTTGCGATCCACTATCTGAACCAGGCTTTCAACGTACGACACCCGGTCATCCACGTCTAATTCCTCAAAATCTAGGACGTGTGCCGGATCAGGTTCATACTTCCTCAACATCGATACATGAAAGACGTCATGCACTTTTGCTAACCTCGGCGGTAGTGCAAGACGATACGCCAGAGTCCCTATTCTTTCTAAAATCTCAAAGGGACCTACATACCTCGGGCTCAGTTTTCCCTTTTTGCCAAAGCGGGAAGTACCTCTCATCGGTGACACCTTCAGAAAGACGTGCTCACCGACTTGGAACTCCAATGGCCTTCGACGCTTATCGGCATAACTTTTATGGCGGCTCTGAGCGGTCTTTAATCTATTTCTGATAACTGCAACTGCCTCCATTGACTGCTGGACCAACTCCGGACCAGTGATCTTTCTTTCCCCGACTTCATCCCAACAAACTGGCGTTCTGCATGCTCTGCCATACAATGCTTCAAAAGGAGCCATCTGAATACTCTGCTGGTAACTGTTGTTGTAAGCGAACTCAACCAGATGAAGCTGTTCCTCCTAGCTTCCTTTGAAGTCCAAGACACAAGCTCGCAGCATGTCCTCAAGAGTCTGAATTGTCCTCTCCGACTGGCCATCAGTCTGCGGGTGATAGGCCGTGCTATACTGCAGCTTCATTCCTAAAGTAGATTGCAAGCTCTTCCAAAACGCGGCGGTGAACCTCGGTCTCTATCTGAAGTAATTGTGACCGGCACTCCATGCATGCGAACTATCTGACGAATGTATAAATCTGCGAGTCTATCCAAGCTCGAGTCCTTTCGAATTGCAATGAAGTGAGCCGACTTTGTCAGTCTGTCGACTACTACCCAGATCGAATCATTCCCTCTCTGGCTCCTCGGTAGTCCCATCACGAAATCCATCGTGATATGCTCCCATTTTCATTCTAGGATCTCAAGGGGTTGCAGAAGTCCTCCCGGTTTGCAATGTTGAGCCTTCACTTGCTGACACATCAAACACTTGGCGACATGCTTGGCGGTGTCCGCCTTCATGCCACACCACCAGAAGTGTTGACGCAGATTTTGATACATTTTGGTACTACCAGGATGAATGCTGTAACTGCTACAATGCGCTTCTGACAAAATTTCTTCTCTAAGCCCCCACATCGTCAGGTACAACTAATCGTCCTTGGAACCTCAATGTTCCGTCCTCAGAAATATGAAAGTCAGCCTTCCTTTTCGCTACGTCCTCTTGCAGGATCTTCTGAACATCTGAATCCGTTTGCTGAAGCATTCTGATTCTAACCTGTACTTCCGGCTCAATTCTAAGGGTAGCCACAAGATTCGAAAGGTGGCCTACCTCAAACTTGAAATCTGAATCTCGTGCTCTTTCAATTAGACCCCATTCCTTGAGTACCATCTGAGCAACTGAGGACTTCCTACTCAGTGCATCGGCGACCTTATTCGCCTTTCCCGGGTGATACAAAATCTCACAGTCATAATCCTTTAAGAGCTCCATCCACCGACGTTGTCTCATATTCAACTCCTTCTGAGAGAATAGGTACTTGAGACTCTGATGATCAGTGAAGATCTGAAACCTTTCTCCGCACAAATAATGCCTCCAAATCTTTAGGGCAAAGATGATTGCCGCAAGCTCCAAGTCATGCGTCGGATAATTCAACTCGTGAGGTCTCAACTGACGGGACGCATATGCAACAACCCTTCCGTGTTGCATCAATACGCAACCCAATCCTTTAAATGATGCATCGCTATAGATCTCAAACCCTCCTGGACCAGATGGAATAGTAAGCACAGGTGCGGTAGTTAGTTTATGCTTAAGCTCTTGGAAACTACTCTCGCACTTATCCGTCCACACGAATTTTTCTTCCTTCTTCAAAAGTCTCGTCATCGATGATGCTAACCTTGAAAACCCTTCTACAAACCGTCTGTAATACCCTGCTAAACCCAGAAAACTTCTTATCTCTGTCACTGTCGTCGGTCTCGGCCAGCTGATCACTGCCTCAATCTTTGTGGGGTCCACTGAGATTCCTTCTCCGGAGATGACATGACCTAGGAAAGCTACACAAGTCAGCCAAAATTCGCACTTACTAAACTTGGTGTACAACTCGTGATCTTTTAAGGTCTGAAGCACTATCCTTAAATGTTTTCCAAGATCCTCAGTACTCCTTGAATACACCAGGATGTCGTCGATGAAAACAATTACAAACCGGTCCAAGTACTCTTTAAACACCCGATTCATCAGATCCATGAAAGTAGCCGGGGCATTTGTCAATCCAAACGGCATCACAGTAAACTCATAATGGCCGTATCGGGTGCGAAACGCCGACTTCGGTATGTCTTCCTTCTTGATTCTTAGCTGATGATACCCCGTCCTCAAGTCGATCTTAGAAAATACTGACGCTCCTTGAAGCTGATCAAACAAGTCATCAATCCTTGGTAATGGATACTTGTTTTTAATCGTCACCTGGTTGAGTTGACAACAATCGATGCACAAACGCAAGGAACCATCCTTTTTCTTTACGAACAGAATTGGCGCTCCCCAAGGTGATGCACTAGGGCGAATAAACCCTTTATCTAACAACTCTTGCATCTGCACCTTCAGTTCTTTAAGTTCTGATAAGGCCATCCGATAAGGGGCTTTAGAGATCGGTTCTGTCCCGGGGGCTAATTCGATCACAAATTCTATCTCTCTCTCGGGCGGCAAACCCGGTAACTCTTTTGGAAATACGTCTGGGAACTCTTGTACCACTGCAATATCTTCAATATTTAACTCCTCCACTGTCGTGTCTACGACAGTCGCTAAGTAACCTTGGCAACCCTTGCCTAGCAAGCGAGTTGCTTTGAGCGATGAAATTAAGGAAACCGAGGGTCTTCCTCGATTCCCAATAAATTCGAAGCTCTCACCCCCTAACGGGTTAAACTGGATCGCTTTGCGATAACAGTCCATTTTAGCTCGTTGCTTGGTGAGCCAGTCCATACCAATTATCACATCAAAATCAAACATGGCTAGGACTATCAAGTCTATCCTCCCCTCTCGCTCACCAATCACTAACTTGCAACCAAGACAACCCACTGTAGCTAACACTTTATCTTTCAACGGCGTAGATATGCTAATCGCAGACTCCAACAACTCAGGAATTAATTCTACCATTTCAACATATCTTTCAGCTATAAATGAATGAGAAGCTCTAGGATCAAATAAAGCATAAGCAGGTTGGTCGTTTAGCAAGACCATACCTGTGATCACGTTGGGCGCATCCTCCGCCTGTCTCCTGGTGATCGCATAAGTCCTTCCTTGAGCTGGAGGTCGATTCAATCCACCCTGCGGCAAGATCTGCGGCAAGATCTGCAGCGCGACACCCCTGTTCTGACCCAATGGGGGCGGCGGCGGCAACTGACACTGTCCCATCTGATTCCTGGGGCAATTCCTGGATATGTGACCCTGTTGGCCACACTCATAACAGGCTCCTGTCCTAGAGGGACACGGACCTGTACCGTGTCGTCTTCCAGAGGAACGACACACTCCCTGATGGTTCGGTGATGGCTTCCCTATCCCACCCTTCCTGTTAAGTGGAACAGGGTATCTTCCTCCATACATCGGCCTCTTCCCAAACCGATTACCCTCTTTGTTTGAATTAAACCGCGACCTAGATGAAGCAGCTCTCTCATTCTGGTCCTTCTCAATCAGCTGGGCCCGCTTACAAAGGTCCTTGTACTCCTTCAAATCCAAGGGTACCACGAAGCTCCTCACCTCTGGCCGAAGCCCATCTCTAAACCTTCGAACTCGGTCTGCCGGTTTCTGAACCAACTCGGGGGCATACTGTGACAACTCAGCGAACTTCGCTTCATACTGATCAACTGTCATCGTATCTTGACGAAGGCGCTGGAACTCCGCCATCTTCAGCTCTCTAGCACAATCAGAAAAATATTTCTCATTGAAAGCCTCCAGAAACGCATTCCACTCTGGGGTTACACCCTCGAGGAACAATATCCCTTTATTTATCTTCCACCAGATGGCTGCGATCCCCCTCAACTTATAGGCTGCCAGCACGACTTTCTCCGCTTCCGAGCACAGCAGTAGCTCAAAAGCATTCTCTAGTTCTAGAACCCATAGTGCTGTAGCTTTGGGATCTTCCGCTCTCGTGAATGTTGGCGGATTCAACCTCAGAAAATGTTGTACCAACTTCTGTCTAGGCCTCCCAGCGGCCACATTCTCAGGTGGAATTTCCTCAAATTCCTCTTCTGGCTCGGGAATCGGTGCGGCGGCGGCATTAGCGGCGACAGCAGCATTGGCGGCATTAGCAGCATTGGTGGCGGTGGCGATAGCAGCGGCTGAAGCAACGGCCTGCTGGTCTAGTCTGACACCCATCATCTCAAGTATCTGCATGATTCCAACAAACCTCGGATCCTCAGGGGCCACAGCATCCTCTGGAGGCGACGTTGCACCACTCACACTGGCCTCAGCCTGCACTCTTCCCGAAGCACCTCGAGCACCGACTCTCATCGACGGCCCACCCCGAAACACGGGGCCTACTGCTCTCTTCCTAGCAGCTCTTGGCACTCGGTCACTCATGCTACAAGCTCAATATAGATGCCTATTTGCAAATTCCAATATAACATCAGAATTTAAGTGACCTCACACAAGCTAACAAACAACTAACAATCACTTGCATCATTATAATAAAAGCCTTTCCTACCAACTATCCCATGACTCCCACGCACCTTATCACTCCACACATGAACCATGCTCTGATACCACTTAAACGGGGATGTCACGCCCCGAACCTCGAGCGCGCCAACATCCCACCATGGTCATGCAAATGCGATATTCCCAGGTAGTGTCGCCGACCCCAAATTAATTATTAATGCGCAAGCGGAACGTACTAAGAAGCACCTTATCACAAACATAAAAACACACGGGATAGGACAATAGGAAGATCAAATCAAAATCAAACATCATACTTTCATACATTAATGTCAATCCAGGACTTACATACACGGACAGGATCCGGAGACTATATGCACCAAAAATGGGTCAAGGTTTATGTGCATCAACAAAAAGGGCTCAACCTACATAACATGGATCAGCCCACCAAAAAGAGGAACGATCCTATAACTACTAGTCGGACTCGTTCGTGGATCCCACATCCTCCACATCAAACAACACCGGGTCCACAGACGATGGGTCCTCCACCCTATCGTCAGGCAGGTCAGCCTACACCCTCACCCAGGATAGCATCCATCACGGCCCGGTGGGATATCAAACCGTAAGCGGACCAATCCTAAAGCCATTGGCCCCAAAACGGAACCAAGCCCTATACCTATGGGGCACTCTAACGTCTTCAGTCTCTTGGATCCAAACAGTAATCCTGATCAACTCATAGACCTAGTGGCTCCCAGGGTCAGGGAAATTGTGCACCTACTCGATAATCTGCACCGGGATGCCATTCCTCTCTGGGGGTCCCGCCATCTACGGTCCTGTAATATTTTTCCCCAAACTGGGATGAGACTTTGTCTCAGCAAGTTCACCCCTCCTAAACCCCTATTAGAAAGAAAATACGCCCCTATAGTGGTCTAGCCACGTAGTACAGAGGACTTACCTCGCCTTCTAGCCTTCCTGCAGATTAGTACAGTTCATAACACTCAAGTACCAATTATAATACGCACGTGAATTATCAGGACACAATCCAATTCATTTAATTTCAAATTCACAGCAAGCATTTCAATTCATCATTCATCGGCGCCACACAAGGGCATAGCCTACTCGCAGTTCGGCTATCTACTGACATAAGGCCAGGCATCGCCTCCCCCCTTGGAGCGCGGCTTTGTCAGTACATCGACGGCATTCCCGAAGGAGCATGGGCCCAGAATCGACTGCGACCCGCATCCACCGCGTGGGCATCCCATATAGGCGCAATTCCCACTTAATAGTTCCAAACAATTTCTCACAATTATCATAACACCATTCATAATCAATTTAAAGCACGTCACACGTCATTCACACATTTCAATTGCAACATTAATCTTTAAGAACTCAATTTCAATATCAAACCCGACATTAGAGATTTTCTAATTAAAATCCATATTTTCCTCAATCAACACTCAATTTGCATTAACCGCTCATCAATTTCAAATTCTAAGTATACAGCTGACGATTGGCACGAAATTCTGAACAATTAGGGCCAAAAATAATTTTTCGAGTTTTTTTTTAAAATAATATTTTAATGATTTTCGGAATATGATTTATTATTAAAATAATCCAAAATTCCGAAACATTTATTTAAATCCTAAATAAATCCCTTTAAGTCACATCAAGGTTTATTTTAAAATAAACCCACTTAATCCTTGATTTAAACATGCTTTACTTTAATTAAAACCACTTAATCTAATCCATATTTAAATAAACTAATCTAACAACCTAATCTCAATCAACCTAAACTAAACACACTTAAGGCATGATTAACCCGCTAATCGGGGTTTAGTGAGTTAAACTCACCGGAATCGCTTTCCGACGAGTCTTCGGTGAAGAGCACGACGACGCCGACGACAAACCTACACGGATCAACACCAAATGAGGACTAATAGGGGGCCAAAACAAGCTTGGAAAGAGCTGGTTCTTGCTGGTTTTTCCAGCACTAACCGAGCTTCGAAGGGCGGCGGACGGCGGCTGAACGGGCGAAGGAGCGGCGGCGAAGGACCGGCGGTAGCTCGAGCAAGAACCGGCGGTGGCTTGGGGGGAGGAGCGGCGGCGACGGGGCTTCGGCGACGACGAATGGCATGCGGCTTGGAGCTGTGACGTCGAGGCTTCGCGGCAGAGATGGAGGCAAGGCGGCTCGGCGCACGGGACGGCGAGCGGCCGCGCACGGACGAGTGGCGATGGCGAACTCCAGTGGCAACGACCAGCGACGACGTGTGGGCGACGGGGGCGGACGAAGCTTGGCGGATCCGCTGGTTTTCTCCTCCTCTCCCTCTTCTCTCTCCTCCAAGTTCAAAAGGTTGAAGATGATGGGGACAAGGGGGAAGTGACATCCCACCTTTCCAAGGCCTCATCCTCACCCTCCACTTGTCCAAATCTCCTTCTCTTGGCCCAACTACCATGACCTCATCCTATGTCATCTTCCACTAACTCATTTCCTCTACAACTTAGTTCAATTGGTCCAATTTTATTTTCCGCCGGGGTCCAAGTCCTTGCACATTCCCTCACTTCAATTTCCATCAATCCCCATCCAATTGAGTCCAAATTAAAGTCCACAAATTAATCCAATGTTCCTAATAAGCTTTGTGACGTACCATGACTTCCAATTTCAGAATTCAATCACAAATTCACGGTTAATTTCACTTTGGCACAATACTAGCGCATTCTAATCTACCGAGCAACGTTTACAAATTTTTGTGCATTCGACTTGCGGTTGATCATTTCAAGCCACAACTTTCGGTTGTCGGGGGAAATCTCAAGGTTTCAAATACGGGCACAGGGTACCCAATCGTTAGAAAAGTCGGCCCAGTGTCGGTCGGTAAGAATTGTGCGATCCGGTGGAATCACCCACACCTGATCATATGCCTTTGTCGAGCCAACCTATTTCCGATCTCTAATCGATTTTTATTTGTACCGTAATGACCCTTGCAGATTATCTCGGTCGAAAAGTCGCTTATTAATCAAATTCTCGAGTCTTATGAATTAGAATTTCATAACGGCTTCACCGGATAGATTAGATTTCACATGAGTGGCCGACTCAAGGAAATGGACTATATGCGTGCCAACGAAATGCCCGTCTAAATTTATTGAAATTAAAATTGGAAAAATCGGGCTGTCACAATTAGGATCGGTCACTCCTCCACCACGCTATCATGTATTCCTCCATGAACTAATACACAATCACCTCCTTTGGGAGTATGATTACGCATTAGACCAGGAGACATCCCTATCATCATACAAGACCGAAATTTCTCAAACCCAATCAAGCGTACCATTTTGGCGGTCACTACTCAATTGAATCATTGAAATTCTCTCATACTAAGGATATAAGCTTTACTCATCACATACACCATATATATGTGATTTTAACTTTAATGATAGGGGCATCATATCACCAAAATCATATATTATGCTAATTACATTGCTTTATCCATTAATAAAAATTAATCATACATATATATATACAGCGAACCTGTTAGACAGATTCCAATGAGATCATTGATCACAGTAACACAATAAACTTCTCATAACAGAGAATAAAACATCTCTTATGCACCCCAATTACATATTACCAGAACAACATAAAAAGAATGCTGATCTATAATTTCTCTCACAAATTAACATCAATAGTAATAAATGGTACACCAAATCGACAAGCTTGACAGCCGATCCATTATCACTCATGAGTTCATAAGGCAAAAATGACTCCAAGGCCAACAACTGATTTATTAATCAATTGTAAGTAACAAATATCATTACTTCAACCAGTGGCTTATTAATTGAGTCAAACCAGAGAACCAAATTTTTAAAATTTAACAGTAGATACTATTGCTCTGCATAAATGTTGTCATACTCTTTAACCATAAAAAATATTCAACTTGATAGACATTAACAAGTGACTAGATGAGTTCATGTACAATATGCAGTAACTTAATTGACATGCATTATCCACATTCAGCAGATGTGTTCATCAGTACATCAGTTTGGTCACGAGTCATTAAGTCGTCTATCATTCAAGTGTCACCAGTGTGTAAGGAGTATACTTGAGTAACAAAAGTTTTATAATATTTATTGTTTCTCATCAGCTCAATACATAGCTCAAATACAATCTCATACAAATTGTATCTCATTAAGCCAGCTTCAGTTCACGATAAAGTTTGATTTTTATTGATGAATCACACCTTTTTATTATGTGATAACATACTAATAACCCATCACCTGTATTTCCAAAATAACAGAAAATACAAGAAAAATACATGTATTTAAGGTTTCATATGCAATTCACATCAATAAAACCATCAAACATATAAAATAAATATACCACGAGATAGGAAATCATCATACAAGTCCAACGCCGCCAAACACGCGCCGATCGGAGTCTCCACGCGCCCACACGCGCCGCCTGAGTGCGCGGCACGCGTTCGACGCCCAGGCGGCGCGTGGCCGCGCGTGGGGGCGCATGCGGCCTCCCCCGACGACGTGCCGCCGACCCTCTTGCTCGTCCCGTCTCCCCCAATCCAAATTTGTGATTTAATTTAATTTTTATTGAACAAAAAGTCTCGAAAATCACAAATTAGGGCAAGAGCAATACCAATTAGGGCTAATCCATACAAATTAGGGTAGATCCGTACAAATTATGGTAAATATGTACAAATTATGGCAAAATCAATTGCGTTCGAGTTCTAGGGTTATGGTTGCTCTGATACCACATGTTAGACGCAAATTGCGCAACCCCAAGATCTCCATAACCAGAACAAGAACATGCATAATTGAGTAGAAAGATTAACGCTCCTGTTTTGAGATCCATCGAACATAAAGCGGAAGCAGAAAAAAGATTACCCACATATATCAAGGGGATCCACGCATCAAGTCATTCTCCTCTATTGCCCTCCGTATCACTGGCTCAATGAGGCGACTCCCCTCACGTGTAGCGTTAGATAAACACCCTTTAGGCGAGGATACATGTGAGAATTAGGATTAAAGGAAAGACTTGGAAAGACTATTTATAGAGTTTCCGTCCCTCTCATTACGGGCTGGCTCAACTCGCCCACACTAGCAAACCTATATTAGACTAATTAAGAAACCTTTTATCTCACCTTAGACCAACCCTGTTTTACGTTAACCGTAAAAATAGTAAATTACAATATCAATTAATTTAGTCAACATTAGGAAAAACTCTTACATTCTCCCACTTGGACTATATTAATTGAAATCGTACTGTATGTGCGCACATTTGGTCCAGAAATAATTCTTAATATTTATGTCTCCAATACCAAAATTTGTGGTTGCTATAATCTGGCTTTCTATACTGGTATTAATGCTACGTTTGTTTCTTGCCGGCATAAAAGAAACATCCTACGTATTTTGCATTGACTAAAAAAGCTCATCCATGAGCTCCAAAATTTCGTTTAAAGCGAAAAGATAAAAGTATAAGTGACCTCAAATTCAAAAATCCGTCTCATGTGACATTCTTTGCCCACTGGTTATTGGAAAGATACCAAAAATAATTATGAGTTTCAGCCTAATAGCAAAACCATGTCTCTAATTTTAAAATTACAAGGTCCATATCTGAGACCCTATAAAATGAATTAAACACCTTCACGTGTTAAGAAAAAAACCCCAAATGCCCCGAGCCTCCATTAACACATGGTTGCCCGTGGCATCTACGGCATCAATCTGAGGTCGTGATGCCAAGGCGACCTTCATGGCCTCAGAGAGAGATAGAGAGAGGCGGTCGAACCTACGTGGCTGGTGTATGGAATTTGTGGTTAGGGTTTGTGTGTTTGGAGTGTGCAAGAAGGGTTGTATCACAAGAACAAGCACAAGATTATATTAAGATGTCCAATATTGCAAAAGCAAGGTATAAACTTGTAATTTTAAAATTAGAGGCATGTTTTCAATATCCAGATGAGAATTCATGTATATTTTTCATATTTTTCCTAAATGATTTAGTCTGCAAATACTACATTTTGTTTCATTTCCATTTCTATCAATGATTTTATGAAATGGAAGAGGGTCACACACGCTCACGCGCATCTTCACCGCTTCTTGCACAAAGATTCGTGTTGGATGCAAGTTGTGATCCAAATTATGGAGGGTATAAGGTGAAGAAGAGTAAATTACAATGGGAAAATTTCACTCATTGATGCATCATATTTAAAAATAACAAAATCGTAGGCAAACTAACTAGGAGGTTGATAAGATGTTCCAGACTTGATTTACAAGTCAAGGATCATATGTTCAATTTCGCACTTTATTTTTTTATCTCAGGAACCTTTGTTAGCCTGCTAAAGATGGGCCTACGCTTATATGTCTCACCAGTCTCGAGCTTTCCCACTCGCACCTGATAGTGTTGTGGTGATTGGCTCCGCCAGTGATTAATTAAATCAAACATTCAAGCAACAAGAGAAAAAATATCAACTCCATCCAAGCCTTCTTTTGCGAGGGAAAAAAAAATCCGTGCAAAACTATCAAAATTGAGGATAGAAACAAGACTATAAGTGGAAACGAGGTAGCAGTTTTGCAAAAAGTTGCACAGCCGCCCAAACTTGAATGCTCCTCTATGCTCATAAAAGTCAGTGAGATTGGGGCGATGCTTTTGATTTTATTTGAAAATTAGTCATATTTACCAAGCATATCTTCTCAATTTGTGTAAAGTATGTTCATAATGCACTTCACACTTGGCTACCCTGCATCCCATCCATACCAAAATGTCAATTTCAAATTAAAGGTCATGCAATAATTAGGGGTTGCCCTAGTGACCACTTTATTCACATGGGAAGGGAGAGCTGGAACGTTCGATTCCTCACCTTTTTGGAGGAGGGGCTAGAGGTGGGGACGTTCAATTTCAAGTGTAGGGTTCGACTCTCATGCTATGCAAAAAAGCATGGTAAAAGTCTAAAAGTGAGTTGAGAGTTAGAGTATAATTATTGAAAACAAGAAAGCCAAACAAATCATAGCACACAGTTTTGGTTCTTTGCATCACTATTGACTCAAAAGATAGCATTGTTTACAAAAAAACCCCCCTACCAGTTTGGTTAGTGCATCAAACCTGAAAAGAAGCAGTTATGGTAAGTCACATATACAGCTTGTTCACGAGCATCAAGAGATAGAAAAGAACAACACCTGCTTAGGTACTTTCTAATCTGCAAAATCATTGCAAAAGAACTAGGTTGAGTGTCATGCAAGAATTGCTTATCATTCAGGCTCGATCTCTATATCCCCCATCTTAGTCCAGATCAATTTGCTGAACCAGGCATCATATCCATTTTATCAGCAGCATGGTGTAAGTATCGGGGAGAAAAGCTTACAGAAGAAAACAAACTAGACTTTTAACTCTACTAGAATTGGACAATGTCATGATATTAACAGTATGCATTTCTTTTTATTCTTCAAAAGACATAATCCATTTGATCTGGTACAGAAGATAATTTTACCAAGGACCTCAAAGAGCCGATGGACTGGGAATAAAAACATAAAGAACATCCTATTTCTCACGGGAATGGTGAAGCCTTCTTGTGCATAAGATTATAAATTTAATTAGAGGAAGGTCATGTCAGGACCCAACATATGCAAAATAAGCATCACTAAAACAGTGTCATTAGAAAAACCATTTCATCCGACCATTTGGCAAGCGGAGTAGCTAAAATAACATATATTTGCATTACAAATATTAAGGAGACAAACCATCATCTAAGATCAAACTTGGGCCTTCCTGGACTCCAGCGACTCCACGGTCCTAAATAAAAGTAATATGAGAATGTCAACAAAACCCAGTTAACTTTAAACAGCAATCGGTACAATTTTACTGAAATGCAGATATAAGAAGTTTATCCAATTTTGATGACACGATGGAACAAGATTTTAAGGTGAAATTGCAGAAAAGCAGAAAGATGCTACATACCTGTGCATAAACTGCCACTTGGTTTCGCCAGAACTCTAACCTGGGTAGAAGTATTCTTCCTACAAAACACACAGGACCAAGTGAATTACAGGCCTTTCAAGACGGCAATATATGATTTGAAAGTAGTAGTGACCATTTTGGGAAGGCAAAAACGTGTCTTACAAAAATTGTATTTAAACATGAAGAAAATCCTTGAACAATTGATTGAAATGCTCACTTCATGCATGCCTAAGAGGATACAGATGGTGACTACTTCAAATACTCTAAAGCATTGACAAATGCATATATAACTAGAGTACGGAATGAGCCAATGATTTGGGAGTAGTACCAAACATTTTGGGAAGGCAAAATGCATTTCACAAGAGGTGTACTTAGAAAGAGAAAATCCTCCACTATTGATTGAATGCTTGCTAAATGCAGACCCAACCGTTACAGGATAAAGATTGTGACAACTGGAATTCTTCCCATACAAGTGGATCCATCATTCCAAAGCATTTTCTTATTTAAATTGGCAATATGTATTCAGGTATGTAAAATGCTCTAGTTTCGATTGAAGTTAAATTCCATTTCATTAACTTCATAAAAAAATTTAAAAAAGAAAAAGAAAAAAAAAAAGTAGGTTTTAAAGCATATAACAGGATTGAAAAAGTAATACATGCTTATTCTAAATCCATAAGTGCTTAAACAGCAAATTGTAGATCTTGAATGGAAATATGGTCCGGTGGCCTACTCACCAGATCTAGAACGTTTGAAAGAATCCGGAGATATGAGGGAACTTCCCTAAACAAGCAGGAAACAAAGTAAGAAGGCATTAGGCCAAACAAGTGCCCATATATATATATATGCAAATGAGCATGATGATGGCAGATGCACTTGTGTGTGTGGACAGAAGATCACCATATAAAGGCATACAACTACCAAACTTATACTATAATGGTAAACATACAAACTGATAAGAAAGGCAGACAAAGACTTCCCTAAGTTCAAATAAGTAATGACTAACTAGATTCCTATCTAATTCCCTCCACTGATCACACATGCATATCGGCTGACAAGTCAAGTTTTAGTATGTTTTAGGTGCTATATTTTCCCCCCTTCAAAAGCTTTTTGAGTAGTTTGCAGTATTTCATAGCTTTCGATGTTGTGTCAAAACAGTGAGTTGAATTAAAAGGCTAAGGTCTGGGAGGAAAAGGCACTGAGAAGGAGTGAGAAAATATATTCAGGAAAATGTGGCCAAAGGCATCAAAATTTAATTACCTGCCACTGTTAATAAAGCTTACAGGTAAAACTATAAAATCCCAGCAATCTCTCCCGGTTGACAAGATAATCAGTATTATGACACTCCTCCTCCTCAGTGGGAAAATCAATCTAAGGGGCATTTCATAGTATTACTAATCTATGTTCACTAAAACCCCACCGCATGGTTCTCCATATTGTATAGGGAAACTGAGAATGATACTGTAAAGGTGGAGTATCAAAACAAGAAACTCTTGCTAAACCACTCGAACATTATTGACAGGATCAGAAATTGAGAGCACTTACTTGGGAGCCTGCAGGAGTTTTAAACACAATTGGCTCCCCACAAAAATTATTTTTATTTACATTGCCTTTTCCCTTCCCACCTGCAATGATAACTTGTTAGATAACTGCCAAACGATAAATAAAATGTTTCGGCCCCCAAACTTACTAGCAATTATTAAAGGCCATCATATACAATTGAAACACCAAAATTGTTTCAATACCTGTCTTTTGAGGAGAGTACACTTTAGACTCATCAACAGCTGCAGAACAACAACTATCTTGTGTGACTTCCACTTCAACGTTAGGAAGATTTGGTTCCATCATAGCAGAGCTGTCTGCATTCCATGGAAGTTAAAATGTTGAAAAGTCACTGAAGATAAATAACCATTGGGTAATTGTAATATTTTAACATAAAATGGTTTTAGAACCTAGAAATAGCTTTTCATGGATAAATGTTTCTCCTAAATATACTCTCCTTACTTCAAGCAAACTAGACATGCACGTATACCTCTTGAACTTGATAAGGCAAAAGGTTTGCTTCCTGATCTGGTTACTCTTCTGCTTGTAACAATAGTTGCATTCCTCAGTGAGTTATCTTCATCTACTTTGCCTATTCTCTTCCCACCTACAAATGTTTAGGCATCAGCAAGCTGAAACAATCTTCCCAGAATTCCTACAACAACTACAACTTAGATTACTATCTTAAACAAGGTATAAATAAACAAGAACATTCTAGAAATTGATTCACAATAAGACAACACTTCAACCATATCAACAGATACTTAACTATTATTACTGAAATTACATCAACACAAATTATTAAAAGTCATCACGCGCTGTTTAAACACCAAAATCACTTCAGCACCTGTCTTTAAGCTTATTTACTATTGCCTATATTGTATTTTCCAGGAGTTCTTTCACCCAAACTAAGATTACTATCTCCTGTCGATCAAATGGAGACATCCAAAATGCAGAAACTTGGAGAACAATAAACATCAAACAAGTCTAAAATTTCTAGTTGTGAAGGCACAAACAATTCGAAGCCAAATGTCATCACATAAAACCATACTCTCCAACATATGAAAGTTAATTTAAGCAAACTTTTGTTGCTTATATACCTTTATCAAATGATGCCTTTCCTGGCATCGTGACTATTTTTGCTTCTTTCTCCAAGCATTTTGAAGCACAATCTTCCCAATTAGGAGGAAATCCAAACACAAAATGCTTGAAAATCTACGAAGAGCACAAATTTTGAATCTCACATATGAAATTGCAATGAGATGACATAATCAAATAGTAAGATGACTGCACAAAGGACAAACGATCACCAATCCATCCAAATACTTTTCCCCTACACCAGCTAAAGTTCAGCATTAAAAGCGGATTTCAGAGCAGCTCACAACAGCTTGTTCAGAATCCTTCTGCATCTGTGAACAGGTCACCATGTGATGACTTTTTTACTTTTCTTTTGTTTTGAACCCAACCACTTTCAACAACAATCGATCTTTGCCCATCTCAAGTTTTCCACAGTCGCTCAAACTAGATTAGGATGGTAATTTTTTCTGCAATTCATAGCTTCTTAAAGCTTAATTAAGCCAGAAAACAATGGTTGTTGCTCTGAGAGGCTAGTGACGTATATGCTAACTGATAGAACCTTCAAGGGGAGAAAAATAGCAAGGGACTCACAAACCTCAAGTGAGAAGCCACTTTCTGTAGTACGCGACTTATTTATCAATCCGGACACCACAACACAAACACCATCTGCTGTTTCAAGAGTTGAAAAATCATATCTTTTGGTGATCGGAGCCGATTTGAACACCCGAACCACTTGTTGAACAGATCGTTGCCTGGAGTAAAAAGTCCTCTGAGCTCATGGAATTGCTACACCACAAAAATAAAGTAAATGCCAACAGAGAAGTCTCATTGAGAGCCTAACTCACGAGGACAACAATGACTACCTCAAGACGTAGTCCTAGTTAACAGGGGTGGCAACATTCTACACGATACAAGAACATGAATTGAACATCGAGTCAACTTGGATAGGAGAAACCCAAAAATTAAAATAACACGAATAGAATTGACTCAAAACAGACACGGCTCCACAAATTCTGAGAAAATTTACAAAATAAATAAACAATTTATCATTATATCGCACCAACTTTGTAATATTCAGCCAGTGACTTGAACACGACAGCCCCAGCTCCAATAGTTATCTTGCCAGCTACATTTTCAAAACAAATGCAGACATGAAAGACCCAGGTCGTCTTCGTCCAATTAAAGCGAGAATTTAAATGGGTTAGTATCTGCAGGATCACAAATTTTCCAATGTCTGGCCCAAATTGACTAGATTTCTCTCCCCAAAAACCGCTAATTCATGGGAAAGCTCTGTTTTTTTCCTTCAAAGGCGCAAACTTTACACGAACAAAAGACGAACCCTTCGCTGTCAATGCTTACTTGGGCGAAGCGAACCCGGAGACGGCCAGCGTTCTTCCCTGAGAACCATTGTCCGCGGCTTGCGTCAGCCACCAATCGTATAGGCAAACCTACCCGACGAAATGCGAAGGAAGGAAAATCAGAAGAATTCAGAAGAGAGAGAGAGAGAGAGAGAGAGAGAGATTGGGCGCTTACTGTTTTTCTGAAGCGAGAAGCCGAGAAGTCGTCGCCGTCGTCGGGGGACCTTGAAGGGTCGAAGCTCGACGCCATGGAAGGAAGCGAAGCGACCGTTGCCTGATTCTGCAGGTTCCACACCAGACCATGATTACAGATTTTTTTTTTTCAATTTTTATAGCTTGTTATTTTATTCAATTGTTTCGATCCCTCCTCGTGAAAATGAGAATGCATTCGATAAATGAATGAATTAAGATTGCTTCGGGCACAGCTTTTTGCTCTTAACATAATAACCTAACTGTTCCCGTTAGCGCCAAAAATTAGGCCTAATGGACCATGGGCAAATAACGAAGACCACAAAGCCCGATGCATAAGAAAACAGGCCTACAATAATCTGGGCGAGACTTGCTATCAAAGGTACTACCGACAGTTCGGTACCGAATATCGCCCATGAGCGAAAGGACAAGTATGGAAGCAGTTTCTGAAGAGTTTGGTATCGACAACATGGCAGATAAGACGATTTTGGACCATTTGAAATTGAAATAATAACTTCTAAAGAGCAGTTATTTGTAATATCTAGCTATAAATAGCCAAAAGAACATTATTGTGAAGGACTCTTTTTTTGACAAATAAAAAAACACGAGCATTTGTCTCTTGACTACTTTTTGTTTCAATTATGCATTTACTTTTGATTGCACGCTATCCATCTTTAATCAAACTTTATTTATTGCCTTTAGAGTAGAACCTAGTTGCTTCTTTCCCGAAACAACATAGGACCCGGTTTTTTTGAGGAGAAAAAAAAACCGAAGACCTAAATCTTTGGTAAAAGATATTTGACTGAGGACTCATTTCCAATCGACCACTAACCATTCAATTAAATGAGTAAATCACAACACGAAAATACAATATAAAAGGATCACAAACAATTTATCAAATAATAATAAAACAATGAGTAAAAGAGTAAAACATAGTGAAGTAACTCGATATGAGTTGGTAAAAAAAATATATAATGGCTTTGTTATTATGCTCTACACCTAGCAACCCCATGAGCTTGTCCAAATCAAATTCAATTTCTTGTTTAAGAGATCAATTTACCAAAACTAAAGCTATAACATAGGCACTCACTAAAATCTATAAACTATATTAATATCAACTAAGTGACATCAACCTAAACCTAATATTAAAATATAACTATCTAATCAAGACCTATTTTCTAATCATTTTCTATTTTCTATTATTGTTTTTTTTTGGGAAAATACCACAAAAAAAATATAAATTATACTAATATGGCAAATTTTTTTGTCACAAAAAATTTGAAACTTGTTTTTGTGATACAAACACCTCAAACAAATTTTATGTGTCACCAAAATTTTTAAATTTGCCTATTACAACCCATAACTTTTTTTTTTGTCTAAAAAAAAACCCAAACTTATAAGTGTGACATATTACTTTATATTTAGTTCTATTCAAGTTATAATTGTCACATTGGTATAAATTCATGGTTTTTTATAGTGTAAGAAAAAAATATTGAGGCATTTGTGTCAAAATGGATAAGTTTAGAGTTTTCAATGACACAAAAATAAATAAATTGGGATATACAATAAGCATAGTTTGGGACTTTTTGTGGTATTAACTAGTTTATTTTTTCTATTATTCTAAGAAAGGAAACATGAGCTGGGCCTTTGGCCCTATCCGCATGTAAAGCCGAGTCCCGCCCGGCTCATGAGAACACGGGCCGAGTTTTTAGACTCGGTCCGCATACGAGGCCAATTTTGAGTTAACACAAGATCTGGCCGCAAATGGCCTTATTGGCTAGGCCTTTTTCAGTTGCAATCTCACTAGCAATTATCTCGAATTTGAAACTATTCAGCCCATTACCAAACACATCAACTCCAAACCCACACTAAGCCCATTGTCCATCATGATAACACCAAATCCCACGCCAAACCCATCATTTAACACTCGCTTTTCTTTCTTTTTTGACATTAATTTTTTTTTAATTTTTGGATTGATGCCACAAAAGTAACTCAAACTATGCCCACCGAGACACAAATATCCTAAACACTTTTTTATGTTGCTAAAAACCTTAAACTTGTCTATTTACACAAGTATTCCTTTTTTTTTTTTTTTTTGTATTATAAAAATCTCAAACCTATGGATGGAATTGTTATAGAGGGTATATAGATCACATATCACATATATATACATTAGTGGGCAAGTGTAGATTTTTTTGGCAACACCAAAAATTTGAAAGTATTTGTGTCATAGACATAATTTTAAGTTTTTTTTTTTTTGGGTGGTATTTGCCCCTTTTTTTCCTTTTCTTTTCAAGATCGCCATCCTTTATTGTAATCTTAAAACATCTAACAATACAACATACTTAAGAATCACCTATGATCAATATTTCCGGATATTAAACCTGACCATGACCTCTGCATATCTCCCGCAACCGGAACACAGCCGTAGTCCACCGGCCATATGAATCAAGTTTCAGTGCATATACACCTCAATCAAAGAGCATCTTGGGTTTCTCGGTTGATCACTCGTTGGAATCAAAGTATTCCGGCGAGTATATAACATCCGGATAAGCATGAAGAAACAGTCCAGCGAGAAAGAAATAGCAGGACCAAATTATCTATAGATAACAACTTGCTTCAATCAATTCTGCTCAAACGACAAATCACATGAACTGTAAACTGCAAACCAACCCAAGCAGGGCCGATTACAATGAAGCTTCAATGGAATGCAAGTCGGATCGGCATAACACAAGTCTCAGTCAAAGAAGTTCAAAAATGGAAAACTACTGTACATATTCTGATAAAAGGAAAATGAACTCCAGTCAGGTTTTATTTGCAAATGAAACGCAAACGTATCAAGCTACCAAGACATGTCAATGGGCTAATGCCTTTTGGGAATTCCATCAAACAGATGGTGTGCACATCGAACGAGAAGCCTACACACGCTATGGATGTGGTCTTTTCACCTAGAACGATTTCTTCAACAACAATGTCATCAAATAATTTATGTTACCTTAACGATGAAGGGTTCTGGAGGTAATTCGTCGTAATGAAGATCGACGCTAGCTACGAAACAGAGGAAATTTGGCAAGGCGCCCTTCGTCAGTCATGTCGCCGAGCACGGAAGCAGCAAGAGAGTCGAGCATGCGGCCGCGGAAAGTTCTACGGACAGCGATCGGTGGCGTTCGACGGCGTCGGAAAGATGATGAGAAAGTGAGAGAAGCTTTGAGGAAACTTCTCCAACTCTCAACCCTCCCCTGCTTGTGCTCCTCAGATGGCCGGCGACCGGAGGTTCGGACGATGGTTGATGCGGATCGGAGTTGATGGATTCCTATCTTTTCTTTTCAAATTGCCGTAGCAATTCCATCTTTTCAATACCTTTCATTATTGAGCCGACATGTTTTCCATTTTCATATATTTAAATAGATTGCGGATCGGACCGATGTAAAATGTCTAAGAAAGCCATCTTGACTCTTTTTTTGTCCTGGGAAAAAAAATACAATGATCTTACTTGCTTCAGTTTATTTTCATGAGCTGTGATTTTCGTTAACAGGGAGAGGAAATTGTGATACCCACATTTTTACCATCAAGATCTTCGCAATATGTTCGAATGAGAATGTCAATTATATGACATTTTGAGATTTAGATTTAAGCCCAACAACTCTATACACAATTATTTCATATATCTATCAAGACCTGTTATATAAAGTGAAGTATCACTCTCTGAGTTTTAGTGGAAGCAATATCAAAATGATTGTTGGTGCTCAGTTGGGGTTCAATTTTTACTCTCTCTAGGGCATTTGTGTTTCATGGTCTATGACAATTATGCACAATTTCAGCCTTAGAGCCTTGGGACTGAGTCTACAACTATAGACAAATAATGCACAGGAGGCTGAGGTTATTGTCATTTGGTGATGTACACTTAGTTTTATTAATTGTTTACACAAATAAATAGAAAAAAAAGAAAAGTTTTCATAAACTTAAAGTTGGGGCTTTTTTTTAAGGCATTATGCATTTCAATGAAAACTGGAAAAACTAATAGTTAGGCATATCGAAATTGTAATAAAATTTAAATTATATTTATTTCGAGGAAAATAAATAATTTTAAAGATATCTTTTCAAAAATAATTTCTTGTATCAATTGAAATAATTAGTCTATTAAAAATGCTTTCATTAATGACAACGATTTATACTTAAACATTTTCGTGAACGATGAAAATACTTTCTATTAATTCATTCTTGTAAGGAGAAAATTGTTTTTAAAAAAATATTGTCTAAATCATTTATTTTTCACTAAATAAATAGAGTCTTGAGATTTAAATGGACAAAACAAAAATTTGAGGGTTTTAATGTACGAATAGTATAAATTTTAGGACTTTGCTGCAATTTTCGAAAAAGACGAAAGAGAGAGATTTGCGGGAGTTTTGTCCGTGCAGCTTCCGACAAGAAGAAGATCAGGACATAGGAGGATGATTCGCCAACTGTGAACCCCAGATATTTCAGATGATGGAGATGGAATGTGGGTCCATCGCGATCTCGCTCAGCAAGGACGACCTTGAATTGGGTCGCCGTTCAAGAAGCTGGAAACGATAATCTGGGGCACGAAAAGCAGCCGGTTGGATGATACTCGTGGCGTTCCAGCTCCCGTACGAGGTAACATTTTTGAATTTTCATAGTTCTTTGAGAGCGTTGTCCTGTCAGCTTGATCCGTGCGATGTGCATTGGGGCACGTTGATGCTTGTTGACAGCTCTCTGATCGAACGACCCATGATGTTCTTGTGGCTGTGCATTCTTCAAGTTGAACGCTTGCACTCTCAAATTTGTTCATTTTTTCATTTGACGAATGTCCATGTAGTCGTGTTGTTGTATTGCGGTGGCTACTTAATGCGTGAAACCTTGCTTACGTAAGTGCACAAGCCTTTTTGTCTTCGTAATGTTGAGTCATTTGGATGTTGCTGCTCTCCATTTGATTGATATTTTGAACCATGTGTTGAGAAGGAATCTGTTGCATCGTGGGGAGTCGGATTTTGGGCTGTCTCTTCGGATTCGGGCATGCATAAGTTAGGCAAAGTAGGTGAACATGACAGAGTGAAATGCTGCTCCTCCTGAAATGAAGTGTCGAAAGAAATATTTCTCATCATAATTTGAGACTTGAGTAGGTGAACATGCAGCTTTTAAGCTTGTGTTCAGCTCTATGAATGAGTCTAAGCATCCTCTTTCCTTCCTAATTGGCTGGAGCAGAAAGATCTGCTTTTGTTCTGATGCTAGTGAAAGAGTGAAGTAGCATACTTTACTTCGTGGGAATTAAATTTTATGAGCAAAGCTTTCTCCAACCGTCAGTACTTATTCAATGTGCCGAGTAAGGTTCTCTGCAGAATTTCTTGCTTTGTGAAGGCAATCAGGGCAAGAACATTCAGATTGGGATTGTGATAAAAGACTGCAGTCTGTTAAGTCATCTCTCATCTGTAGGGTATGTACAACAAATAGCAGTTTCTGTCATTCTTGGAGTAAATGTTTTTCATCCTGATGCAGGGGGAAATTATTGAAATCTCCTCCTGATTATTGACCAGCTCACCTTTATCTAGCTTAACTGTATGGTGAGCTTAAACTTCAGCAAGCTTTGCCAGTTTCACTCTTCAAAGTATAAGTCATATCCTGATCTTAAATAAAACCAACTGAATTCGCTATGTCATGACTTGCTTTGTATCCTTAAATATGTGAGAGAGATTTTAGATCAGCATGATCCCATTTAGTTTTACCTGTACTACTTTCCATATACACTTCTAATCATTATTTGGTACTTGATTTTCGTTTACATGCAATAAGCTTGCCACACTATGATATCATCGAGTCTATATATTTATTTACTGTGATACTGCTAGTGGGGTGCATGCATATTGAGTAATTAATGCTTTTGTCTATACATCATGCTCCACGGTTGCTGAATGCTGAAAGTAGCGGTTAATCATTTCCAATTCTCAGAAAGGAGTGGAATCCAAATTTTGTTCTCCAGATCTGAATCCTATGTCTTGTTCTTGTCATAGTGGAGTGCTTTGAGAAGGACAAAGCTGTTCTGCGATAATTATAATAGTAATGTCAATTATCATGTGTTGAGTGGGAATAATGGTATGTGACTGATTTTTCCTTTGTGTGTATTTAAAGATATGGTTCGCGGTAGAGATGCCTGTTGGGAGCACTGTGTCCTGGTTGATGCAACGAAACAGAAGGTTAGGTGTAACTATTGCGAAAGGGAGTTCAGTGGAGGGGTTTATAGGATGAAGTTCCATCTAGCCCAGATCAAGAACAAAGACATCGTGCCTTGTTCAGAAGTTCCAAATGACGTGAGGGACCATATTCGAAGTATATTAAGCACTCCCAAGAAACAGAAAACTCTAAAAAAACCTAAGGTTGATTGGACTGCTAATGGTCAACATCATAGCTCTTCAGGTAGTGAGAACTCCCTTGCAAACCATTATTCTAGTGGACAGCGTGAAAGCACTTGTCCCCCTTTGTTTCTTCTGCAGACTTCACCTAGTCTACCAGCAGTTGATGATGCCCAAAAACAGAAACAGGATTATGCTGACAAGAAAATTGCTACATTCTTTTTCCAAAATTCTATTCCTTTTAATGCTACTAAAAGCATTTATTATCAGGAAATGGCGGATGCTATAGCAGAGTGTGGATTGGGCTATAAAGCCCCAACCTGTGACAGCCTGAGATCTGTTCTTTTGGAGAAAGTGAAAGATGAAATACAAGATTGCTATGGAAAATTGAAGGATAACTGGAAGGATTGTGGATGTACAGTTTTATGTGAGAGCTGGTGCAGTACGAAGAGTCAATCATTTGTGGTATTTACAGCCACATGTCCTAAAGGGGCAATATTTTTGCGGTCAATCGATGTATCGGGTCATGAAAATGATGCTACGTATTTGTTTGAATTGATAGAAACAGTTGTTTTGGATGTTGGTTTGGAAAGTGTTGTTCAAGTGATAACTGACAGCACCGCTAGTTATATTTATGCAGGAAGACTCCTCATGGACAAGTACTCATCACTTTTTTGGTCTCCCTGTGCATCTTATTGTGTCAATAAGATGTTGGAGGACATGAGCAAAGAAGGCTGGGTGTGTACAGTGCTGGAGGAGGCAAAGATTATCACACAATACATATACAGCAATACCTTGAGGTTGGGTATGATGAGGAAGTTAAATGGCTGTAAGGAGTTGATCAGGCCAAAAATAACTCAGATTGTGACCGGCTTCCTCTCCTTAAGGTCCATTGTAATCCAGGAGGACACTTTGAAACATATGATTTCTCACATGCAGTGGTTCTCATCTGACTACAGTAGATGCCCTGATGCCCAGGCCTTTAAGTCCTTGTTACATTCCGAGAGATTTTGGAAGTCCGCTCATGAAGTCGTGAGTGTGTCAGAACCGCTAATTAAAATCTTGAGGATGGTTGATGGGGATGTGCCTGCAATTGGTTATTTGTATGAGGCAGTGGAGAGGGCAAAGATCTCAATCAAAGAATACTGTAAGGGTGTTGAAGAGAGATATATTCCTATTTGGAATATAATTGACCACAGATGGAATATGCAGCTTCAGTCAACAATACACACCGCAGCTGCATTTTTGAATCCATCAATCTTTTACAACCCAAACTGCAAGATTGACCTTAGAATTAGGAATGGATTTCAGGAAGCCATGAGGAAGGTGGCTTGCAGCGATCTGGATAAAGTGGAAATTACAAAAGAACATCCTGCATATATTAATGCGCATGGTGCCCTCGGGACTGATTTTGCTATCAGGGGACGGACTCTAAATGCTCCAGGTATGTTCCATGAGCAGCCAGATTTGGACTTTTATATCGAGTGATACTCGATGGGGAGATTTTATACCTTTTCAAGACATAAACAGGTGCACAGTATAAATGTTTCTCAACATGGCAAAACTCACTCACGAATAAAATTTTTGTGTCTTCTGTATGCTGATTCAGCATTGGTGTCCATCATTATGGTTTATAATCCTTCAGATTAGCTAACCGGTTGAATTTGTTTTAGTGAAAAGGCCATGAAAAATAAGTTTTATGGAGGGCAAATGTATGGGATCGATAGGTGGGGTCATTCCATGGTGGGTTGAAGACCCATGGATGCATTGACTTAATTAGTAGCCTCGTCTTGGGACTATGGAACTGATCATAGATTGGCTTACAAGATCAAATGTTACTTCCTAGATTTGGTTCAATGCTATATTGCCTGATTTTCCTACCTCATTTTCCATCATCAATGCATATAGGTTAAATATTGTTTTGTCTTATTCGAGAAACTTTGTCTAACCTGTCAATATGCGAACTCTAGGTGATTGGTGGGCAGCATACGGATATGAAATCCCTACGTTGCAGAAAGTAGCAATTCGCATATTGAGCCAACCTTGTAGTTTGCACTGGTGCAAATGGAACTGGGCCACCTTCGAGAGCCTGCATACCAAGAAGCGGAATGCAGAGGAGTTCAAAAAGTTCGGTGATTTGGTGTTCATGCACTGCAACCTTTGGTTGAAATCCATCCACGAAATTTGGGACAGAAGAAGATGTAAACCTATAAATTTCGATGAGATAGATGTTAGCTCTGATTGGCCTACTGAGCTGGATCCTTCAGCTCCCTTGTTAATCGATACTTGGTCGGACGATTTGCTGGCAGAATGTAAAGTTGTCCCTGACTTTGCTGATAACCAGAGAATAGGATAGAAACAGAGCAACGGAGTAGAATGTCTAATTTTCATGTGTTTCGCCAACAGTGCAAAGGAGATCAGCCACCAATCACTGCCGCCATCAGCACACAGTGAATATGACCACCGCTGACTGCCGATATAACAACTGAATATAGCTATAACCGAATGACTCGCATGAATAACCGATAATACGATAAAGCTTGGATCCCAAAATATGTCCGCATGTTGATAGTACTAACGGGGAATGTTTGATACAGTTATCAAGCGTGACAAGTAGTCCAAAGCGCTTACATTCTCTTGCAAAATGACTATAAGCAAAAGGAATATAATATAATCATCAGTTTCTCCAAGACCTCGCTCTCTCTCGGTCTTCTTGATCATCAATTTCTCCTCCAAATCGACAAATCAAGCTGCATGAAACAAACAATATTCAAAATGACAGTTTCGGTGCAACCGCCAATAATAATCAAGAAAGTATAAATCAATTTAAGGAAGTTAAAAGATCCAATGAGGATCATTCCATCACACTAGGACGTTGCTGTATTATAATATGAAGTGCGGCCAGTTGACCTTCACAACAGACATCTCTGAATCATGCTTCGTTTGGAAAACGAACGACACCCCTTCGACCCATTTCGCACGGCTTTCTTAAGGTTCTCTATGCGTCTAAAGAACCTTAGGCAGAAGACAAAGTGTTCGGTAAAAAATCTTGGATGCTCATTTGGGTTAGCATTTCCAAAGTCCTCTACGGCTTTTATCTCATGACCTCTACTCATCGGTGTCGGGCATTCAGTATTATGTGAGTGTTTATCGAGCTCTTGTTGGAGATTGTTGACATGACTGAGTCCAAAGCTCTATTCACATTTATGGATGGACCAGTCCAGATTGGAATTTGAACGCCGAGGAATGCAAGAGCTATTGAGAGCTCTTGTCGCAGCCCTCGATTGATCGCTATCAGTCTTACTCTTCCAAGTCCAGGGGTGAAGATGGGGAATTGGATTGTCACCTTCACGAGGAAGAGGAAGCGGAAGAGGAAGAGGAAGAAGTCATCCACGGTCCAAGGGACAGAGGGGAACCTCGGCGTGGCAAGTGGAAGAAGCCACAGAGATATGTTGTGTACAAGGAACTCGAGAGAAAGCCGATCAAATGTTTCTTTTGCGATGACTCGCACCCTGCTTGGGATTTTGCGAAGAAGAAAAGGGTTTTGGCAATACATTCCATGGAAGAGGAGGAATCGTGGCAAGAGAATCGGGACTGTAGGTTGGGGCGTTAATGCTACTCATTTCCTTGAAGGTTCAAATACTGCCCAAGAAACCTCCTAGGTCAAATTTGCCGTTCGTGGAAGTCAAGGATAGCAATACAGAAGTCCGGAAAACTTGTTCATGTCGAGTAGAGTTTGGGTCTTTGAGTAGAGTTGATTGAACATTGGTTCACGGCGGTCCACTCGGGATGATGCACTAGCTATTGGCATTGTTCGAGATATGAATATAAGCGTCAAAGATTGGAAGGGCAAGTTCTCTCTCGAGATAATTCCGCTCGATGATAATGATTTTATTTTAGGTGTAGAATTATTTGATAGACTGGATGCCATGATTGAATGAGGACTACATCACATATTATCACAGATCCAAAAATCGTGGTGAAGACTGTTTGTGGGTTGTTAACAACCGAGAACATTTGTGGCACGATCCATGGAGAGCAGGCCAAGAGTTCAGGAGCTTGCGGCCATTGGAGACAAGGCCACAACTTACGGAGAGGCCAAAGGTGGAGGTGGAGCTATCCGGGGCTACTCAATACTGGATATCAATGCACGTGCTTTTTCTGGAAGTGGGGACTTGGTGGGCGACATGAAGTTAGCCCAACTGAGGGAGGAATTGCCCGTGGAGCAAGTTTGATTCAAGATCCATGCAAGTCAAAAAGGGAATGACTAACGTATGACATGTAAGAATCGCCAACTTCAAGGGAGACAATGATCCAAAAGAAGGATCGGATTGGGAAAGCGAACAATTGCGAGTTGAGAGTGCCAATGGCGTCGCTTAAATGGATGGGGAAAAATGTCACGGACCAAGATGACTAGCTAGACCTTGAAACTTCTTGAAATCTAGAATTTCAATATTCTTATAATCAAAAGGGGTAGTTTGTAGATAGGGATATTGAATCTTTACTGTTAAATCCACTGTTGTAGTGAGAGGGGCACAGTGTATATATGGGTTTCCTTATGGAACATTAGAACATTCTTTCTCGATCTGGAGTGGCGCAAGTGAGTGAATAAACAAATACTTCGAGGAAAAGACAAAAAAGTACTGCCCCGTGGTTGTGGACCCTAGGACGTTCGCTGAAATGTCACCATGACACCGGTTTAATGACGACAATCCCTGTATTTTCAAGATTGAGACGCTTGGTCACGGCGCCCTTTAAATTTCGTCCCAATTTGCAATTTTTTATTTTTTTTGGAGTGATACCATTATGCCAGAACTTCACTATAGCAAAGAATAATTGGGAAGTACAGCACGCAAATATGATTATTGAGCGAAAGACGATTCATTTCAAAAAAAAAAAAAAATGATTAAAATTCAGTGTTGAATCTGCACCTGTAGCGAATAGAAAGCTCCGGTGATTGCATTTAAAGTACTCATCTTTTCTTCCGCTGCTCAAACAATCAGTTTCACCTTTTAAAAGTCAAAATCAACTCTTCGCCATTATACATAATGAGCGGAAGCCTAAAACGCGAAATCCACGTGCAGTTGTGAGCTTCCTGCCTGATCAATCTTTAGAATCTATAAGCTTATAATGCAGAGGCAGCTAATGCGTGGCACAGTTCCATCTGCTGTTATAACGTCTCAGGCAAACAAATGAAAGAACTCAGCATCGAGATACTTGTGATTTTCAAGAGTTATGTCACATCTGGTCATTTAGTATGGATTCCGCTGTAATAGAAAGCACAATCAACGTACACAAACTTTTAACATATTATCTTGCCCAACAACTACACTCAACACCCAAAAGTAAATCAACATTGATGGCTGCGAGACAGCAGATACTTGCTAAGGGAAGGTGAAAGCCACCGCTATGTACAACAAAATTTCGAGGAAAACTTCCTACAGATTGGGGTTTAATTACTGTCCGGTGCACGCACAAGGCGATCACTTTGAAGCAAAAAAGAGGGAAAAGGGACCTGGCAATTCCGAATATGTGATTTCAACCGGGGAATGTTTGGATGTGCACTTCTACATCTGTGGCAACGTAACTCCATAGAAAGTAGACTCTCGTCATCTTTTATCATTGCTTTTCCATTCTTGTTCACCTCCTCAATGACATCAACTGAGTCGCGGAAGAAAGCAGTGTTAAATGAGTTCCAATGCTTCTTATTCTTGAGATGAACTGAATTAAAATCTTGGCTGATAACATGAAGGTGAAGCTGCCTCATCGATGGTGCCTGCGAGAGGAAGTATCTTAATTTCCCTTTTGAGGTTTCATCGCAGAATTTTAAATTGATACTGAAGACAATCCAAAGTACACAATGAACATGCTAGTATATGCAGAATAGAGACAATTCAACATCAACAATTGCTAGCCACATTGGAGGATGGAGGCAAGTTTGGTGGCTCAATATTCCATTATGAAAAGTGTTACAGCAAGGCTGAAGACTAGATCTCAGTGACGAAAGCCAGACAACAATACTCATCTGACTTACTTGCTTTGACATTTCGTAATAAGCACAGGCAACATCACCATCAGAAGGCTTTCTACTGAAAAGTTTGCAGCCAAAGGAGATTGCAGCAATATAGAAATAGACAGTGATGACAGGGAGCATAATGATTCTCAATACTTTCCCAACTAAAACCAAGCCTGAGTTCCTAATAACTGATTTTGGTATTCTGGCACAAAGTTCTGCCAGTACACTACATACCTTCAGCACACAACAAAATAGCATTGCCATTACCATTGTGCTCCTTTTAAATTTTGTTATTTGAGCATATAATATAGGAGTTTATATTGCAAAATTTGGGGGAATAAGGAACTCGAAATAAGGTGCATTAGATTGCCATATCCATAAGCGTTTAGGTGCATGCCATCTCAGTGTGCAAGTGCCTGCATCAAATGTCAAGACATTCGAGCCAACTAATAGCCCTGGGTAAATAGGTTTCAGCATACCGAGTGATATCCGAGACGGAAAACTAGTTGGGAATCTTCATGCAAGAACTTCTCAACCCACTTCAAGCCAATGGCATGCATTCTCCTCAACAGTTCAAGGTGTACTTCATGCACATCTGCCAGGCAATCAAGACCTCTAGCTTGTGCCAAGATGAGAATATGCTTCTGTGCCTACTCAAAGAAAAATCTTACATAAATTGAATTTGCCAACCAAGAGAATCAAAGGAACAAAGAAGCAAGTTAGTATTTACCTTAGGATAAGCATCATTTAGCACAACAACATCCTCTAGTATTTCCAAAACGTCATCCTTATGCCTTTCTGGATTCATAGCAATATGATAGAGAGCCTGGGCCCAAGAGCCCCATGCTTTTGTCATTCCGCTGTTGGTAGTTTGGGTACCTGAATCTGAATTTCCAGTTCTGGGACGTGTGATGTGAGTCTCAACTTCATCTCCAGATCCTCGACTCTTTTTGCTGCTATTAGATACATTGGCATCATCCCTCTTATTCTTCAAATCACCATTTCCAACATTTTTATCAGGACCATGTCCGGAGTGATGCAGGAACTCTTCATGCCTTTTTGTAACTGATTTTTCTTGTAACTTCAATAATGACAAGAATCCTTCAAAGAGTGATGTATATGCTTGACGGAGAACCATGCAGCCTTTATTATAATCGTTGTTAAGACAATTTGGTCTTTGTGGGTTCATATTCGGCCCAAGGACATGGATGACATGTGTTATCCCTTCCCTGTTGTACAGTGGGGAAGTTGAAGGAAGAGGAACAACCACAGCACTACCTGGGAGAAGTGACTTAACTCGTTCATTTGTTGCCTTTTCCAGGTCCGCACCTGCAGCCTTAAAAATAGCAGCATTAACGCCTCCACCTCCAGGTTTTAATCGCCTACACAATATTTTGTTCTGGTTAATCCTCAAGAAATGCTATTAAAAGTTGGAGACAAACTATTCAATTCTTTTACACTGTATGAGTGAAAGAAATAAGAGAAAGGGTCACAAAACCAAATATATTCATAACTTTTCCTTTTAAAATTGTTTAAGCATAATGATCTTGGAAACAATAATTGACCCAATTACAACAAGAAGTCATGAGCTGAACCCTATAGGATATCCTTCATGCATTGTTTTGCAAAACTCCATGGTACAGCATCTCACTATCTATTTCAAATAGAAAAAGCTTGGCTTCTACTAGATAACATGAATGATTTCTATTCCAGAACTCTCACCAATTGGCAGCATTAGCTATGACATTGCAGTTTAAACCTCCTTTTGTAGAGAGCTCAATTATATTGCCTGCGAATGTGAAGAACTTGCTTGAGTCAATACTCTTCTTCGCAGCTTTAGCCCGAACCAAGGACAAGATTTTCGATTCATAAGTCAAGTCCACTAAAACAAGCCTGGCATTTCCAAGCTTAGGCACAAATTCCTCAACTGTCTCGACAATGATATCAGAAGCCTTTTCGAGGTTAAACTGGAAATCGGCTGTCGAAATGGATGGAAATGCCAGCGTGCGAACATCATTATCTATGGCCTGGACTGCATCTTCTTTGCCCTTGCTTTCTTCTTTCTGAGGAGCATTCGGAAGAATAGGCATTTGTTCTCTTTCCAAGAAAGAGTCTTTCTTCTCTGAGCTCCCAATCGATGCAACAGACTGGTTGCTATTGACCTTGGAAACAACTGGAGAAGGCCCCTCTGCTTTCTTTAGGAACTTCATGATTCCCACTTGAACCTTTGCATCTTGGCTTTTCTGGCCGAAGCAGCCTGGTGGAAGACTGTCCAATGGAGCAAGACCACTGTATGCACCCAGAGCAGCCTGAACTTCAGCATCATTATGGCAAAATGTAATCTGAGAAAACCCTTCACTCAGCTTAGGCAATTCTTTCTTCTGCAGCATTCTATTCACAACAGCAGCAGCTTTTCCCCCTTGCAAGTTCCCTTCATGCCCCGTCCGCTTGACAGATCGAGAAATACAAAGCTGAGTAGGAAGATCAAGCACCACGGCATGCACGTCAATTTGCGCAGAGCCGAGTTTAAGGAACTCTACACGCTGTTCCCTGTCTAGATTGCATCTGTCGATGAAGACACTCTTGCCATCCTTCAATGCACTCAAGGCACTCTTGACGCACTGTGCCTTCGTCCCAGCTTTCCCATTTCCAATTGTGTCCTGCAAAGAACAAGCAGACAATTAATGGGTATCGACCATCTCGCGCAAAAGCCTACAAACTCTAATCTCACTATGGAAAAACTAGAAAGCAAGAACCTTTTGACATTACAAGCGACAAAGAGACAACAAGAATTTCAGCGATACCCATTTACAAAGACTCCTGGAAGGGAAGCATAACAAACATACTTAACCCAAAAGCACCACGGGCGCACGAAAGAGGGAAAGGCTAACCTTCCTCAGCGTAAACAAAGAGCCAGGCCCAGCGAAGCATTTCATCAAACGAATGGGGTGCGAGAGAGACGGACCTGACAAATGCGGACCCAGGGCCTCCGAGAAGCGCCGACGACGGCGTCGCAGAAGGTGGATTTGCCACTACCGGGTGCTCCCACCAGCACCACCACCAATCGCTTCCCCTTCTCCTCCACTTCCGAGCAACCACGACGACGAACACCAGAAGAAGGAAAGAAAAAATGTCGAAGGTGTTAGAGCTCAGCACCCCTCGAGCATCTCGAATAATGCAAGAAATGACTCGAGAACTTTCTCGTTACCTCGTGCTTCCGAACCGTCGTCAACCTCCATCTCCGTCGCGAAAAGCCTCCCTCGGCAATCTCTGCAACGAAAACCTCACGGTCGCCCTGTGTACTTCTTCATTCTCGGATTGAACTGGGGTGAAACCGGACCGGACAGAGAGAATCGGTTCCCAAATTTTTAGACCAGGACCGGACTAGATTGCGGTCTGATCCGGTTCGATCTAATAGAACCGATCACTTAATCAATTTTTTTTTAAAGTATTAAAATTACTATTATTTTAAAATTTATTATTATTTTTGAGAAGCGATCCAATCCACTGGTTTAGGGTGACAAACCAAAATTTATATTCAAAAATAATTTTTTATTCCGCACTTATTTTGGAATAAAAATCCGTTTTATTTTTCTATTTCGAAATATATTTTTGTTTTAGAAATAAGTTTAGAAAAGAAATCATAAGTAAAAATTTTATACTTTTTTTATTTCTTGAACAAAAATGAGAAATAAAAATTATTCTCATTGTTCGTTCTTACTATGAATTGATCGTCTATCCGTCGTAGCTGACCATCAAATCGATGGTCGCCGTTCACCGGTCATCGCTAGTTGATGGCCACCGCCATGTGATTTGTCATTCGCTGCCGCCATCTCGCTAGCTACCATTATCTGCCGTCCCGTCCACTGGTGGTCGGCTGCCATCGCCATCGCCATCTGCTATTCACTGCCATTCGAAAATGAGAAATTTCGTATCGTTATCAAATGAGTATTTTTACTTAAAAACTCATATAGAAATAAATTTCTCTTCTAAAAATCAATTTCTAACTAGAATGGTTATTATTCATGCCCTTAGCTTCCATCGAAATTGGGAATTTGACAAAAAATTATCATTGTGAGAACTGGATCAAATCAGCCAATTCAATTCGCTCCGGATGACCTGATTCGATTTGGACGGTTCTCCATTCAATCCATCCGATATGCTCACTCTTAGATTGGGATTGGACGTAGGCAACGATCGCGGAGTCAAGCCCCTTCCCGTTCGCGGATCTAATTTGGTACCGGTGGGAGTTTATTGGGCCGGGCTAAATTTGGGCCCAAGCAGATCGCGGCCCAGAACGACACCGATCCATATATATATATTTGTCGGCTGGCTCCTTGGCAAACCCTAGAGACGACGAGTCGAGCGTTATCTCCTCCAACTGTTAGGGTTTGAGCTCCGCTCTGCAACATCGGCGAGAGCGGGCGCGAGAGCGATGGGGGAAGAAGAGAGCTGCGAGAAACCAGGGCCTGTGTTCAGGGACATCAGGCGGTACTACTGCGAGTACTGCGGGATCTGCAGGTCCAAGAAGTCCCTCATCACTTCCCACATCCAATCCAACCACCAGGTCAGTTCTCCTCGTTTCGTCGCCTTCCGATGCTTGGTGAGCAGTGCGGTTCCTTTCGGGCCGCTAGTTCTGGTGCTACGATTTGAGTAGCTCGATCGGCAATTGCTGTTTTTGCGGTTGCGGAATTTGCTCGCGTTTGAATGTTTTCGTGTTGGTTTGTTCTTTATCAGGATGAGGTGGAAGCGGCAATGGCTCAAGGTGTCGAGGGGAAGGAGGGAGCGAAAGCTAATAATACCTGCGAAGAATGCGGCGCCACGTTCAAGAAACCCGCGCACTTGAGGCAGCATATGCAGGGCCATTCGCTCGAGGTATATTGAGCTCTCTGTTTTGGTTATTGATGATGCAACATGAAAGCAAGTTCTCTGAAAATTTTAGTCAAGTTTCGATTAGATTACACCTGTCATGGAGGTGGTCTACGGTGAGGTACAGTTTGTAAAGTGGAGGGTTCAGATTACAGTCGCGCCGGTCTTATTGAACAGACAGTTTTGATGTGCACTGCTCGGTCTTTGCTCTTAAAATTTTCACATTTGTAACTTCTAATGAGGTGTCAGAAACGGCAATTTGGATATTATCATTGGGGATGTACATGATTTTCTGGGCCATGGAATGATGCCGTGAATTTGTGAAGCATCATCACATGGAAGCACTCATGAGAAAGCATTAATCTTTTTGTGCGGTCTGGTTTCAAAGATGGATTTCTAAAATAAAAAAGTTCTAATTTTGGTTGAAAATTGAAGCTGTTTTGTTCTTTTTTATTTGTCTACTGCGAGTTTGCCTATACTGAAATCAAGACCTTGCAGGATAAAGTATGTTGGCTCATCTGATTATGATATGATAATGGCGTGAAGCATTGGATCCCACCAAAAAGAACTCCAAAATGCAAGAGGCTGCAATCTTATATCTTGATTGGACTAGTATCAGGTTGGGGGACCACCTGAGAAGATCCATCAAGTCAGCCTCGGTCACGCATGTTCTATCTTGAGGTTTGAAGCATCGTTTGTTCGTTTTTTTTTAATTCTTTTCCCTATTGATGTTTAGAGATTTGGTATGCTCTGTATCTATGTGTCAATATGCTAAATTCATTTGCAGAGGCCTTTCAAGTGTTCTATAGAGGATTGCCCTGCCAGCTATAGGAGAAAAGACCATTTGGCTCGTCACTTTCTTCAGCATAAAGGCAAGATTTTCAGCTGTCCCGTTGATGGTTGCAATAAGTCATTCGCATATCAAGGGAACATGAAGAGGCACTTGACTGAAATTCACAATGATGAGGAACCATCAACGTCTGGTGAATGCAAGAGTCTGAAGCAGTATGTTTGTCCGGAGGTTGGGTGTGGAAAGGTTTTCAAGTTTGCATCGAAGTTGCGAAAGCATGAGGATTCTCATGGTGAGTCACTTAATTATGAAGGTGTCTTGGTGAAGCCGAATGATATCTATGAATTGTTTAACATGCTTTTCAATAATAATGTCATTTCAACTGCTGCAGTCAAACTAGAGACTGTGGAGGCTTTCTGTTGTGAGTGCATGAAATACTTCAGCAATGTTGACTATCTGAAGGAGCACATGCGGTCGGCTCACCAATTAGTCAATTGCGACATATGTGGGACTAAGCAGTTGAGGAAGAATATCCAACGGCATCTCCGCACGCATGAGAAGAAAAATTCAGCTGATTCAGAAGCATTCAGATGTGATTTTGAGGGTTGTCTCAGCATTTTTTCAACAGTAAGATGCAGTCACCTACTAAGTAGATTCTCACTGGGCATGGAATATAATTGTTTGGAACTTTGAAGCTTGAGCTCATTTATCGTGTGCCTGCTGAGTGTACATTAGCTGATTATTTTCTTGTTGACAGAAATCAAATTTACGTCAGCATGTGAAGGCTGTTCATCTTGAGGTGAGGCCATTTGTATGCGGCCATAAGGATTGTGGCAAGAAGTTTGCGTATAAGCACGTGAGAGACCATCATGAGAAAACTGGTTGCCATGTTTACACTCCAGTGAGCCCCATTCTCTCATTCTCTCTAATATTGCAATTGAATTTTACTGCTGTTGAAATCCAGCTTTTTACTACATGAGAGTTGGATGATTCTCATTCCTTGCAATTTGGCTCCTTGGGTTCAGGGTGATTTTGAGGAGTTAGATGAGCAATTTCGATCTAGGCCCAGAGGCGGAAGAAAGAGGAAATGTCCGACGATCGAGTCCCTATTGCGAAAAAGAGTTACTCTACCCAACGAGCTAGCTTTCCTATCGGATTAGTGACTGGAGTCTCTCGGCAGCGCTTGGCAGCAGCCGAGGGTTATGTATAGAAGCTGTGGTTTTTGGCTTTGTAGGCTGAGCAAAGGGACAAATTCACTCATCATCCTCCTGTCTCCTGTCTGTAGTTAGTATATAGAGCTTTCTATTGTTTTGTATATGAAGATAAGAGAGCGTGTTAATAATCCGTAGCAAAAGATACTTGTGATTAGCTATTGTCAGCTGTACATCATGCTGTACATCATGCAATATAATAGTAAAATTCAACTGAACCATTGGTCTCATACTAATGTGTCACTGTTCACTTGATCAATTTCTATAGTTGGACATTTAAAAAGTCCTGTTCGATGTACTCTCTCCTCTGGTAACTTTTAAAAGAAAAGTAATAGTTGTATATGAAAATAATTTCCCTTAAGTACATAATATTTCTTACTTCTAATTTAAATGTCAGAGGCTAAATCCCAAGAAAGATCATGTACACATTTCCAGGGGATAAAAATGACCTCACCAGATGTCCTAAATATATCACGCGGTTTTACTCCAAGGACGAAAGTGGCCATAACCATCTCTTTTCATCTCTTTTCATGGCGGATGATGCTGGCGCTTTAATTTATTCTTAAACTGTTAAGTGCCAATGAAAATATTGAAAATGGTTGAATTAAAGAATCGTCTTCTTCAGATCATTGCCTAAGATCATCCCTTGAAGAGAGTCGTCTGTGAGCGTCACCCAAACCCCACATCTGAGCCCAGCGATGGTTACTGCTTGGAATCTGGTCCAAATCGAGGTTGGACGACCCCAACCAGTGGACTAGATTGGGTCCAGGGTTGCAGCCATGGCTGCACACAAGCTGGCTGTGCAGAGCTTCACTGGATGTGAGCACTGTCCCAGAGGGCTTCAAGCTCGTGCCATAGGAGCTCTCACGGCCGCGAGCACTTCCTCGATTGTGAGAGAGAGTGAGTGCCAGGGGGGATGGCCTTGTCGGTGACTATTGAGAGCAGTTTCAGCCGAGTTTTTGGCTGCACTCATGAGCGTCATCGATGGTGTTCCGTATTTTGATTCATGAAATGCCAAACTCGTCCACAAACGTTTTCCGCTTTGTAGCCCAGAAAACGAGAGTAAATTGCAAGTAACTGTCACAAACAATGCCCTGTAAAGTAAAACAAAAGGAAAATGTCATCAGAGCCCGTACTATTCTTTGAAATTCATATGCGTTTGTTTTAAGATAAATTCAATATTTGAAAAGTATTTGTCCAAAAATGATTGGTTATATCGTTTAGAAAGTTAATCAATAGAAATGCTTTCATGATTGACAACAATTTATATCAAATTATTTTTGTCTATAATGGAAATATTTTCATTCATTCATTTTTGTAAGCGACATAGACGATTATTTTTTGGAAAAATATATTCTAAAATTTTGAATTTTCTGTTGAACAAATGCATCTTTAAAATCGTTCCTTTGCTCTCCAATCCTGCGGCTACCCTTCCAAGAGGATACTTGCCATGTCGATACAAGGGAAGAGCGACTGTTTTCTTGTTAAGAGCGATTGTTTTCTTGTTTGTTGACGATGACGAGTCATTTAATAATTACAAAGAAGTGTATAACATTCCGTTTCGTCCAAACAGAATAATCTTCCCTTTAAAGTAATTTTGTAATTAAGGGGGAAAAATGGGTGTTCAAAAAGAATCAGCGACATAGCTCCAATCTACTGACAATGATAGTTTACATCCGTTTTTTTTTTTTCAAACCCTAATCAGTAAATTGAACCCCTTGCTTCCTTCCATTGTTGCAATGGCAATTACGCGCATGAAAGCTGAGGTGATTAAGCTACTTAATGCAGGTATCATCTATCCTATCTCTGATAGTTCTTGGGTAAGTCCTGTACAAGTTGTGCCAAAGAAATATGGTATGACTGTTCAGAAAAACGACAACAATGAATTGATTCCAACTAGAACAATTTACTAGGTGGCATGTGTGTATGGATTACAGAAAATTGAATGATGCCACTAGAAAAGATCACTTTCCTTTACCATTTATTGATCAAATGTTAGAAAGACTTGTAGGGCATGAATTTTATTGCTTTATGGATGGATATTCATGGTATAATCAGATTCCTATTACACTAGAAGATTAAGAGAAAACTACTTTTACTTGTCCCTATGGTACTTTTACTTTGAGAAGAAAGCCATTTGGTCTTTGTAATGCACCAGTTACTTTTCAAAGATGCATGATGGCTATTTTCTCTGATATGGTTGAAAAATATATTGAGATTTTCATGGATGATTTTTCTGTTTTTGGCCTATCATTTGATTCTTGTTTAAATAATTTGGCCTTAGTTTTACAAAGATGCGAGAAGACTAACCTTATTTTGAATTGGGAGAAGTGTCACTTTATGGTGCAAGAAGGAATAGTGCTCGGGCATAAAATATCTCGAAATGGAATAGAAGTTGATCGAGCCAAAGTGGAGGTCATTGCAAAATTACCTCCGCCAACATCTATGAAACTTGTTAGAGGATTTTTGGGGCATGCAGGATTTTACAGGCGATTTATAAAAGATTTTTCAAAAATTGCTAAAGTTCTTTCTAATCTTTTGGAAAAAGATGCCCCTTTTAATTTTTCCGTTGAATGCATGCAGGCTTTTAACACTTTAAATGAGAAGTTAATATTAGCACCAATCATGGCAACACCAAATTGGGATTTATCTTTTGAGTTGATGTGTGATGCTAGCGATTCTGCAATAGGAGCTGTTTTGGGACAAAGGAAGAATAAAACAAAACTTGAAGACTAAATGCTGTAAAATCAATCAGATAAATATGTTAGAGCATCTTATTTCATCATAACCACTAGATATGAATTTCATATTATTGTGAATACAATAACGATATCAAACCTGTGATAGCGGAATTTCCTAATCTATTTACTATCCTATCTCTAGATATAACAAACCTACTCAGCTTATTAATCCACTATATCTTTATGTGAATTAAAATAAACATGAGTGCATTAAAAATTATGAATATTCACGTTTTACAATGAGTCTTTTGGATCACCTTATCACCGAAAGCTACATAAATAATGCGGTATATTTCTATCCACGTTTAATTCATGGTTATATATTATAATGAACAATTGCATATTATCACCTCTCAGTCTCAAACATACACATCAGATCATTCAAGTGGTGGAAATATAAAAATCAAACCCAGCATCTTGAATCAAAGAACAAAAATTCTGTCACCACTTTTGTCTTCTCTTCAAAATAATTGAAAAACTCTCAGAAGAATGAAAAACGATCTACCCCCCCCCCCCAAAACCTAGCTGCTCTATCTCTTTCCTATTTATAGGAGATCTAAAATATCTATCTCCCAACGCTTGCAGACTATGGAACAAAATCAATAATTTCCTGATTTGATATCCATCTTCAACTGCTGCTTTTATTTGAATTCCTGATAGTTGCCATTCTTTTCCTTATCTTTTCTATATCTCATTATTCTGCATAAACAAGGAAAATTCAAATAATCATAAGGAAATCCAAATATTTTCTCACATATAATACATTAATTGTTGCCTAAAATAAGGTAAAATAACTCTATTTTTATAGAGTTATCAGCGCGCACAGTTTCCTTTCCTTGGCTGCGATGACCCTTTCTTCCATGGATTTCGAACTCTCACTAAATCCATTCGTGGACATCCTCTCTGTGAAACCCATCTTGCGCTTTCTCTTTGTTTTATCTGCTATTGTCCCTGAGTTATGGGTTATTTCCAATTCTCTCCCCCATCAATTCAGTTGCTTTTTTCTTCTTCACCTGAAGCTCTACTCTTTACCTGTTTGCCAAATTTCCCCAATCGTATGTTAGTTTAGTCACCCTTTATTCCATATGAATTCCAGTTCTCAAAAATTAAATTGCATGTCGACTTCCTTCCTTACTACTTCGAAGCTTTGAATTGGGGTGTCCATTATGGCCTCTCACGACCAGGAGGAGACATCTCACCTCATTGCCCTTTGTAACAGACTTGGCCGACTATGGTCCGAGTAGGAAATCGATATATGGGACGAGTCGCCATCCCTGGAAAAAATCGAGGAGTGCAAGAGGATATTAGTCGGTAAGATTTTCTCAAATACTTCTATCAATTTACAAGCATTCCAAAATACAATGAAGTGCGCTTGGTGCACAGAACAGGTAGAGATCACCCAACAGGAAACGGGCATCTATGTGGCTAAGTTCAAATTAGAAAGTGATAAATAGAGAGTACAAGAGGGTGGCCCGTGGCTATTTTCTAGTAACTTGGTGATTTTTCAGTCTTGGAAGCCAAAAACACCCCTACATTGCTATGATTTTTCCACATGTGCATTATGGGTCCAAGTCTTTGGCCTCCCCCTAGAGTGGTGCATGGATCAAATGTTAAGTAAAGCCGTTAAACACATTGGGAGAAGGCTAGAAGTGAAAGTTGACACAAAGGAGAGGACAACATTAAAAGTGTGTCGAGTTAGGGTTGAAATTAACTTAAGCGATCCTCTGAAAACAAGGCAATTGATTTGTCTAGATAGAAAAGCATTTTGGCTTGATTTCGGCTATGAATGGCTTCCTCATTTTTGTTACTCATGCGGATGAATAGGGCATTATGCAATGTACTGTCAAGACATACCTTTTATTGAAGCTAAGATGGCAGGAAAAGAGAAGATGGCTTTTGGTCAGTGGTTACGTGCTGAAGTTAAGGAGAACAGTCCGTACTAGCAGACTTTCTATGAAGGAAAGTCTCCCTCATATGAGTCTGCTGAAGTGATTCCAGAAACTCCTCCATTTATAACCTCTAAAGTTCCTACTCTGCCCCCTCCTGAAGATGTCACTGAAAGACCTCCACCTAAACCAACCATGCCTCCATCCAAATCGACTGAAAGTATTCAACAGCACTATCGTCAAGAAGGAACAATAAAGGGGAATATTGTGACTACTGATTTGATCCCTTTCTCATCTAAAATGAAAGGTATCCAACATGCCCCTCTCCCTATAACAACAATGGACACAAGCATTCCAATGAAACAAAACCTACCTCTTGTTAAAGCAATGGATGTTCTACTTCAGCAACATATTCATACTGCTTTGCCCCCTCCAACGACGCCTACTCCAGATGGAGTGATAATCCCTGGACCTGTCAAATACAAAGGAAATCGAGATAGAACTATAGCAGCTGTGACTACCAAGAAATTGAAACATTCTAGACTTGCTCCCAAAACAGGGATAGTGAAGAAACTCAATAGGTACAACTCTCATGATTTGTGTTCTTATAGCTCTGAGTATTTTGAGGACAACCAACTACTTGATACCCCTGTATTAATGGCTGAAGAAGTTGACAACTGGGTTGAGGTGGCTTGCCCGAAAAAGCCACCGATGGCAAAATGAAACTCTTCTGCTGGAACTGCTAGGGACTTGGCTCTCCCCTGACGGTTCAAGCCTTAAAGGCCCTAGTGGCCAAAGAGAAGCCTGATTTGATTTTTTTTTTTTTTTTTTTTTTTTTTTTTTTTTTTTTTTTTTTTTTTTTTTTTTTTTTTTTTTTTTTTTTTTTTTTTATAGAAACAAAGAATATAGAGCTAGTTCTTTCAAGAATTTAGAGATGATTTCAGTTTCCTAACTCTCATATAATCAATCCAGTGGGCATAGCTGGAGGTTTGGCCATGTTTTGGCATTCTAATATATCTCTAAGGGTGGATCTAACTACTCAGGACTTTATTGACACCACATGTATAGAGACAGGAAGAGGAATACCTATGCGACTGACCTATTTACACGCACCAGCAACTCTTCAACTGCGCCAACCTTTATGGATAGCCCTTCGATGAATCACCTCCACCAACTCTTTACCTTGGGTTTGTGTAGGGGACTTCAATGAAATAACCTATCACTGGGAGAAAGTAGGTAAACGATCACCTGATTTTTCTCGTATGCAGTCCTTTAGAGAAGTTCTACACGATTGTGCACTCATGGACATAGAAAGCAAGGGATGCGCTTTTACTTGGATGAACAACCGAGAGGGGGATGACTTGGTAAAGAAAGATTGGACAGGATTCTTTGCAACTAGAATTGGAGGATCACTTCCCCTAAGGTTGAAGTGTTCGCTTAACCAGCAGTGGGTTCAGACCACAGCCCTTTGTTGCTTACTACTGATGCAAAACTATGTAGCAAAGGGAAGACCTTCAAATTCAAAGCTTATTGGTTGCAGGATCATGCTTGCCGAGATGTCATAGAAGAGGCTTGGTCTTCAGCCAGAGCAAAAGGCAACAACCTGCCATACAAATTAAAACAGGTCAATTGGGCTCTCTTGAAGTGGAGTAGAGTCACTTTCTCTTAAGCAAATGAACAAATAGCAACTTTACAGCAGCAACTACAATCTTTAACAAATTAGACACATAGCATCTACGACAAATAGCTTGTCACTACGTTGAAAGATAAGCTACACAACGCTTGGTAGCAGGAGGAACAATACTGAGTTATGCGCTCTCGAATAAATTGGCTTCGGTGGGGTGATAAAAACACTAAGTTCTTTCATGTCACTACTATCCAGTGCAGAAACAGAAACAAAATCAGGATGCTGCTCGATGACAATCACAGATGGGTTAGAGATGATGGCCTTCTAAAGGAAATGATGATGGAATTCTTTTCCAAACTCTACAAAATAGAGGGCTATCGCGACTATGGGTCGATTATTGACAAAAGTGAGTGTGTTGTTACAACTGCTATGAACGCTAAACTAACTTTAGCAGTTACTCGAGAGGAAGTTCAAATAGCCACTTTCCAGTTGGGGAAAACTCAAGCTCCGGGTCTTGATGGATTCAATGGTCTTTTTTTTTTTTTTAATCAAAATCACTGGGACATCTTACAAGACGAAGTTTATTTATCGGTGCTGCAATTTTTTCAATCCTGATTGATGCCCTTGGAACTAAATCGAACCATTATCACACTCATACCAAAAGTCCCTAACCCGGAATGTCTAGACCAGTACTGACCCATTAGTCTTTGTAATTACGCCTACAAAATAATTTCCAAGGTGCTTGCCAACTGATTGAAACCTGTCCTTCCTGACCTGATATTTATAGAACAAAGTGCATTTTTGAGCGGCCTTCAAATCTAGGACAATATTTTAATTGTGCAGGAGGTACTTCATCAGATAAAGACAAGAACTAGAAAGCGAAAATTTCAAGCTGATGTCAAGATTGACATGAAAAAGGTGTATGATCGTGTTGAGTGGGATTTCCCTAGAGATTATCTACTTAGGTTAGGATTCCATTCTACTTGAGTACAGTGGGTAATGCAGTGCATCACTACAGTCTCCATAAGTGTCAAGTTTAATGGGGAACAATTGAATTACTTCCACCCAACGCGAGGCATTTGACAGGGAGACCCTTTATCACCCTATCTTTTTATCCTGATGGCGAATGTCCTGACAACACATGCATCAAGCTCTCCATATGGGAAATCGGAAGGGTATCTAGCTGAACAGGTGGTGTCCAACTCTAACTCATTTATTTTTTTGCCGATGACGCTATATTTTTCCTAGATGGGTTAGTACAGGAATGCTAAGAACTAGTCAACATTTTAAACCAGTATTATCTAGCTATGGGACAAGCAATCAATCGGAATAAGTCGGGCATCTTCTTCAGTAAAGATTGCCCTGACAGACTTAAGGATAGCTTAGCACAGGAAATTAGAATCCCTATGTTAACAAAAATAGGGAAATACCTTGGTATCCCGTTGGACTGGGGAAGATCCAAACAAGATATGTTTGCTTGGATACTAGGGAAAGTTAATGCAAAACTTGATGGATGGAAAGAAAGTCTCGTTTCTAAAGGTGGTAAGGAGATTCTTATAAAAAGTGTTGTACAGGCAATCTCACAATACGCTATGTCAATTTTCAAAATCCCTGTTTCGCTGTGTAAGTCCACTGAAAAAAAGATTGCACGGTTCTGGTGGCAAAATGACAGCTAAAAGGCAAGAATACATTGGAAGAACTAGGAAGCACTGAAGAACGGGAAGGAAATGGAAGGACTCGGGTTTCGAGACCTCATTGCTTTCAATAAAGCTATGTTAGGCAAACAAGCCTGGCGACTAATATAGCAACCTACTTCTTTGTGGAGCAAGCTCTTTAAAGGTATTTATTTCCATTCACAGGATTTCTTAAATGCCTCCAAAGGTACTCAACCTTCTTGGGGTTGGCAAAGCATACTAGTTGGACGGTATTCCATTTTACCAAAAATTCAATGGTCGATCAGAGACGAAACTAGCATAAAAATTCGAGAGGATCGATGGCTTCCTACATGTAAAATAGGTGGAATAGCTGCTGCAGAAGAACCTAAAAAAGTTGCTGAACTGATTGATACAGAAACCAACCTATGGAATGTGACTTTACTACATCATTTCTTTGATGCTGTGACTATAGCAGAAATCCTCAAGATCCCCATTAGACCTCATTATGTGGCAGATCAGATCATTTGGCAGTGTACAGTTCGAGGTGAGTTTACTGTGAAAAGTGCTTATCGTGCTATTCGGCAGGCAGCATCTACTACTAATTTAAACAAAGCGTCTTCTTCATATCAACCTCCAAAGCACCTCTGGAAAAACATATGGAAACTCAAAATCACTCCTAAAATTAGACTTTTCCTTTGGTCTTTATGCTAGAATGCTTTGCCTACAAAGGACAACTTATTCCGCAGAAAATTAGTGTCGATCCTATCTGTTTTCTATGCTCAGCTCAGCAACCAGAAACTTTGGAACACTTATTTTTATTATGTCCATGGACCTCACAAGTTTGGTCTCACCCCCAAATCAGCATTCCTATAGTACCCTCAGATATTCATCGCATAGAGGTTTGGATTGCCAACCTATTTGAACAGAGGAACATCTTACCTGGTATGGAGCTTCTTGCCACACTATTATGGCAAATTTGGAAATCGCGCAACAGATCCATCTTCTGCCAGCAGAGTCCAGATCCCTCATATGTTGTTGCTGTCGCACTCGCCCAAGCTCACACGGCTTAGATTGTTTATGTTCCTATCCATGGGGCTGGATTAGCTCAAAGAAATCCAGATCCAGGCACATCGTGGAAGCCCCCCGATCCAAGAGTCCTAAAGATCAATATAGACGGGGCTTTTCAGCTAGGAAGCACCACAGGATCAGTTGCCTACCTCTGTCGCGATCATAATGGTACATTGATCGAAGGATTTACAAAGATCATACCTGCTTCATTGGCATTGCAGGTGGAGATCCAAGCACTGAGTGTAACTTTACATCACTTGATGAACGCCAACAAGACTACAGATCCTCTTATAATTGAGTCGGACTGTCTCGTGATGGTTGAAGTGGTGCAAGATTTTCAAGCGTCGCCATGGGAGGTCAGATCGCTGATTGTCGAGGCTGCTACTATGCTCCCCTGTTTCCATTGTTTGCTTGTTAGGTTTTGCAGAAGAGAAGAAAACTTCGTTGCGGATTGGGCTACAAAGGCCCACAACAATGGCTCCTTGCCTTCAACTTGGGCTGTTTTACCCCCCACTCCCTTGTTAGACCTTCTTGCTTTTGATGCTATTGAAGTGGGATGTACTCTTCATTTCAACTAATGCAAAGTTTTATTTTCGACAAAAAAAAAGTAATTTTGTAATTCATGAAATTTCAATTACAGTGTATGCTGATGATATTTTGCAACAATATTAGTGAATTATAACCGCAAATGTTCTAGTTATATATTTACTACTCAAAATTGAATCTCAGCACAACAAATGGCTTTCTAATATTGAGTTTGTGGATGTCAAGATTATTATTTCATTGGTGACTTAATAATTATGCACCCACTTGCAAAATATTAAAGTTAGTGTCAATCAACTATTAGATTTGTGGATGATAAAACACTCTTTTTTTTTTGGCAACATATACTTATTCGTCCATTTGTAAAATCTAAAAACAAGTGGAAATATACTGTTGAGTCTGTCAATGGTAAAATTGTCATTTCATAGCTAATTACAAACAAGCTAATCAACAAGTTATTGGCCACTTTTTATTTATCATAATTATTTCGAATTTATTATCAACATTATCTAATTACCATCCATTGAAAAAATTCCGTTTTATTCATCAACAGAATTTTATAAATCACCAGATCGAGGAGCTTCACTGAAAGGACAATTTTGCATTCCTAGTCAAGTCAACTGAAAACTTAAGTGCTATAACTTACGAAATGTACATTTAAGTGCCATATTCGAAGAAAAACGGATCACTTAAGTGCCACTCCAGCCAAAATCCGACTAAAATGTTGACGTGGCATTTTTCTGGCGAAGCGAGCTCAAAACGACGCTGTTTTGCACATTGACATGACCAAATAATGCAAAAATGGAGTCGTTTTGGGCTGACGTGGTAAAAAAATAATATAAAAAATAATTAAATTTAATTTAAAATTTAATTTAGTTAAAATATTTAAAAAATAATAATTTTAAAATTAAAAAATTAAAAGAAAAAAGAAAAAAGAAAAAAGAAAAGTGGGGGCGGTGGTGAGGGTTTAGCCCCTAGCCACCGCCGCCTCCCGTCGCCGGGAAGGGCGGCAATGGAGGGGGGACGGTTAGTCGGGGTCGCCGGGCCCGGCAAGGGCCGGTGACCTTGGCCGATCGACAAAGCAAGGGCTCCGGGGGGTCTCTCCGGCGGGCGAGGGCCGTCGACCTTTGCTGGATTTGGGCGAGGGCTGCAACCCTTGCCCCGATCCGGGGTGAGGGCTTGGGAGCCCTCGCCATCGGTTGGCCGGGGTTGCGGCCCCTAGCTAGGGCCCAGTGACCCCGGCCGACCTTCCCCCTCCTTCGCCGGCCCTTCTCGACAACGGTGGGGAGGCGCGCGCGATGGCCGAGGGCCCCCTTTTAAAAAAAAATAATTATTATTTAATATTTTAACTAAATTTAATTTTGAAATTATTATTTTTTAATATTTTAACTAAATTTAATTAAATTAATTTTTATATTATTTTTTTACTACGTCAACCCAAAACGATGCCTTTTTGCATTATTTGGCCACGTCAATGTGCAAAACGGTGTCGTTTTGCACTCGCTTCACTAGAAAAATGTCACGTCAGCGTTTTGACCGAATTTTGGCTGAAGTGGCACTTAAGTGATCCATTTTTCTTCGAATGTGGCACTTAAGTGTACATTTCATAAGTTATGGCACTTAAGTGTCCATTTGTGCAAACTTATAGCACTTGAGGTATACTTGTCTCGGCCATTATGCTTGATTGTAGTTGGTAAGTGCAATGTATTTCCTCTCCATAATTGTCTAAGAAGGTGTGTACCTGCTGTGTATTGGCCACCAAATTGGACCAAATGCATTCCCAGCTTTTTCTAAGAAGGTGCTTCAAAATTTTCGATTCGAACATTCCAATTCAAAAGGGTTTTCAAATTCCTACTTAGTTCATGGGCTTGAAGTTTTTTTTTTTTTTTTTTTTTTTGGTCGAAAAGAACTGACATTTACTAGATTAACTCGGAGTCTTACATAATACCGATGGAGAAAGATCGGTACATAAAATATTCCAGAGAGGAAAAGGAGGAGAAAGCAGCCAATTAGTTGGTAGAGTGTTGAGGCGATGATTCCGGACGATCCAATCCGCTGCGGCATTTGCTTAGCGTGGACAATGGATAACCGTAATATTTTTATTTTGGGCTAGCCCATTCCTGCATCGCTGGACGACTTCTTTTAGGTTCCATGGAGGTTCGGCCCGGCCCATCACCATTTCAACAATCGCGGAACAGTCACTTTCGATGAAGCACATATCGTTCGACTTCCGAGTTCTCCACGTGCGTCGTCTTCAGTTCGTGTGTGTACAATATCCCGTGTGAGATCGCCTCTGCTTCAGCTTCACTTGCCGAAGAAACCCTAGCGGTGGCCACGAAGCCCTTGAGGGTTCTTCCTTTGGAATCGCGCATCACGCCCGCGACCGAACAGAGAAATTCGCCTTCTCGCCAAGCCGCATCCACGTTTAGTTTAAGATCCGTCCCTATAGGAGGCTTCCAGTGAGCAGGTTTGTTTCGGTTGGGTTTCCTTTCGTTTCGATTTGGTTTTCTTCTGCTGAACGAAAGTTGTTGGTCCTGTGCTGTGATCAACAGATCTTCTGGTCTGGGTGCTTTTTGTCAAAAAATCCAGCTATTTCTCGCCTTCAGACGTTCCACAAGACCATACCAGTAAGCTCTGGATCAGGTGAGTCTTGATCTTTTCGGAAGGCGTTAACCAGCCACTGATCTGTTCGTTTAATGTTGCATCTTGGTCTGATTGTTATAAACACCGGGTCTTCCAAGATTTTCTTGGTCCATTTGCATAAAAACAGGAGATGCTCTATGGTTTCTGGACTTGTACTGCAGAGCAGACATAGGGGATCGCTGACTATTTTCCTTGTATATAGGTTTTCTCTCGTTGGGAGGGCGTTTTGACATATGCTCCAGAGGAAAGATCAGACCTTTGATGGCACATCAAGACTCTAGATTTGAGTCCATAAGGTGCGTGGTGGTTGATATGAACACGAGGGACGATTGTGATATGTTTTACTTGTATTTATGATTGCTCTGTTGTATCCACTCTTGACAGAGTATTGCCCTGTTCTGTTACCCGTCCATATAAGCATATCTGGCTGTGGTTGTTGGCGTAGGGGAACTGCTAGAATCTCTTTTGCAACATTTTCTTCGTATAGTTGATGGATGAGTTGTTGTTTCCATTCTCTGGATTCTGCGTTGATCATTCCGATACTAAAATAGGTTCTGTTTGGTTTACTTCCCCGCCAATTACTCCTTGTGAGAGCCATCTGTCTTCTCTGATTCGAATAGATTTTCCATCTCCTACTGACCATTTAGTGTTGTTCTGTATGGTGTCTCTGCCGAGGATTAAACTGTGCCAACCCCATGATGGTCGGTGTCCCTTTGAAGCTGTCCAGACATCACCGTGGGGGAAATAAATCCCTTTCAACACTTTGCTCCATAGAGCTTATGGGGAGGTGGCAAGTCGCCATGCTTGCTTGCCTAACATGGCTCTATTAAAGGTGAGCAGATCTTTAAACCCGAGGCCGCCTACATCTTTTCGAGTTTTCAAGACTTCCCATCTTTTCCAATGCATCCCTCTTTTAGCATCTCCGTTCTGCCACCAGAATGACGCAATACGTTGTTCTATGGCTCTACAGATGGACACAGGCAGCTTGAAGATAGACATTGCATAGGTAGGTATGGAATGCACAACACTCTTGATTAGCACTTCCTTTCCTGCTTTTGTCAGTAATTTTTCCTTCCAACCTGCTAACTTTGCATTTACTCTGGCCAGGATTCACGCAAACAGCTCTTTCTTGGATTGACCCCACTCGGTAGGTATACCCAGGTACTTCCCTGTTTTCTGTAGAACAGGTACTCTCAATTGTGTGGCCAAGTTGTGTTTCAATACTTCTGGACAATTGCCACTGAAAGAAACCCCTGATTTATTTAGATTAATTGCCACGTCCGTAGCGTAGCAATATTGATCGAGTATTTGGGCAAGATTCGACACTCTATCGATTTCCATCCGGAAAGAATATCGCATCATCGGCAAACATTAGATGTGATAATTTGGGACAATTTCTGGTTAACTGTATGCCTTTGAGTGTTCCATCTGCTAATGCTTTTTTCATCATCTAGGTTAACACATTGGATATCAAAATGAATATATAAGGTGAGAGTGGATCACCTTGTCTGAGGCCTCGCGAATGATGGAAGAAAGAGGTAGGTTCTCCATTGATTTTCACGCTATAAGTGACTGTGGATATACATTGCATGATTAAGGAGACCCACTTGGCATGAAACCCCATATGCAGCATGACATCCCTCACAAAATCCCATTATATTCTATCATATGCTTTCTGCATATCAAGCTTCAGAATGGCCTGATGTTTTTTCCTGTTTTTTGTTGTTCGCAGTTGATGCAGAACTTCTTGGACGATGAAGATATTGTCCTGAATTTGCCTCCCTGAAACGAACGCACCCTGCTCCGGTTCAATGATAAGTGGTAGCCACTTTTTAAGTCTGTTTGCCAAGATTTTTGAGATGACTTTATAACTGAAGTTGCACAGGCTAATGGGTCTAAATTGGCTGATATTTTTAGGGCTTTTAACTTTTGGGATCAGCACAATATGGGTCTGATTTAGCCGATTGTCGAGAACACCCTTCTGAAAAAACTCATGTGCTACCTGAGCCAGATCATCTTTGATGCTTTCCCAGGATTGTTGGTAGAAAGTGCCATTGAAACCATCAGGGCCAGGAGCCTTGAGAGCTCCCAGTTGAAAAACAGCTGCATGGATTTCTTCTAATGAAGGTACTGCCACCAGTTCTTCATTAATATTCTCTGTTATCGGGGAGGGGCATTGATGTAGGATAGGTTGGTAGTATCGTGACCCTTCAGTCATGTATAGGTTCTCATAGTAAGATTGAATATGTTGCTGTAACATCTGTGGTTCTCTGCACCAACTTTTATCCTTAATTGTAGCATTGTCATTCGATTTTGTTGCCTCATGTTGACTGTTGTAGCATGGAAAAACCGGGTATTTTGGTCTCCCCAATGCAACCATTTGATGCGTGACCTCATTCCCCAGAACTGTTCTTCCTGCCTTCTCAATGTATTGATTTGCTTGATGATCTGCTGCACTTTTTGCTTTGTCGTGTGATGTTCTGTTTGATTCGTTAGTGCTGTGAGGGTTTGGTTAAGCTATTTGATTTGTGTGTAAGCATTTGCGAACTTCTCTCTGCTCCATTTGATTAATTGTTGTGATGTCCTCACTAGTTTCTCTGCAAAAGGGGAGGTTGGAGTTGTTTTTTCTGCCCATACTTGCTGGATGACTTCGTGATACTCTGCATGTTCTGTCCAGAAAGCTTCCAATTTGAAATGTTTCTTCCTTGTCTTTACTCCAGGGTGCAGTCGAAGGACTAGGGGGCTATGGTCTGAACCGATTGCTGGAAGGGCTTGCACTTATGTACTCGAGGGAACAGAGCACTCGATCGAGTCGTTTCTTTACTAATTCAGCCCCTTCCCTTTTATTTGTCCATGTGTATGCGCATCCATGACTTTCAACATCCATCAGAGATAGATCATTAATCATGTTTCTGAAAGCTGTGATTTGTTTATTATCTGCTTCTTTTTTCCCCACTTTCTCCCAAACATACAGTATCTCATTGAAATCTCCCATGCAGATCCATGGTTGAGAAGCTGGAGGTTTAAGGGTTCCCAACACTTGCCATAAAGCCAGACGCTCTCCAAAATCTGTAGATGCGTGGACGAAGGTAATCTGCATACCTTGTTTACTATCAGGGTCAATACACTGCACATCTATAAATTGCTTTGAGCTTGCTTGCACCTTCAATTCGATTTCCTCTTGCCACATGATTGCCAATCCCCCGCTATTCTGTTGGATCCACCAAATAAAGGTTATGGAATTTGAGTTTTCTACGAATCCTTTCTACCATCATTGCTTTATTTTTCGTCTCCATGATAAAGAGTAAGTTAGGCCTTTCATGAGCTGTTAAAGCTCTTAATTCTTGAATTGTCAGGGGTTGCCCAGCCCCTGACAATTCCAGCTCACAATTTTTATGGCTTTTGTGGTGGCTTATTAGGGCTAGCCACCAAAGCCCATGCTTGGTCGTCTTGGATCAGATTCACTGGTGTCTCCAATAGGTCTACTTCATCTAGGAGGAGAGATGATTTTTCTGGCATACATTTATGTTTTTTGGCCTTTTGTACTTTCATTGTCTTCTTACTGCTTTTTCCAACTTTTAATAGCAAGGGGTTTTGAGTTTCAGGGCATATCACCTGTTTTCCTTGGTCTCGGTCTTGTGCTGCCATAGGTATAGGTGCTGAAGTTATCATATGTTCTAAGCTGCTTTCTGGTCTCTTTTTTGTGCATGCTACTATTTGCATATTCGAGGCAAAATCAAGCTCAATGGGGTTCATTTCATTCGTTTTAAGCGGTGGTTCAGGTACTGTTTCCTCCACTACATACTCCTCCTGCATTTTTCTGTAGAAAGCGTCCCAATAAGGACTGTGATCACTGGTTTCTGCCTTCAACCAGGGACCGTATAATCCTTTTTTGTTCATTGCCCAGGGTGACGTTGCATATGGAATTTCTAAGCAGTCAGTTGCATAGTGACCGATTCTACCACAAGAGAAGCAGTAATGTGGAAGCCGCTCGTATTTGAACTCCACCCAGAGCCATTTGTTACCGATATCCAGGATAGCTCCTGATTTCAAAGGTAAAGCCAAGTCAAACTCAACTCTGAATCGACCTCCCCTGTCCTGTGCATTTGCTGTTGAGTCCGGTTGAACTTCTATTACTTTTCCTATCCTTTTCCCCATATCATTGAACACTGTATCTATTCTCCAACCAGGGGGAACTCCTCCAATGTGTACCCAGAAAGCTGCCTTAGTAAAATCATAGCAATGCTCAGGGACTTCTGGGAGACACTGCTGCAGAACAAGCAAATTAGTTGAGTATGACCAAGGTGAGTTCCTCATTATTCGTTGTTTTTCCTCCTCCGTTGGAAATACAAATGTGAAGTGCCTGGTTCCTTCTGTGAGCAGATAACCCCTTCTGATTTCCATGCTTTCTTCATTGTAGTTATGAAAGCAGGATAGTTCACATTTGGTTTGGAGAACAATTTTCCAAAAAGAGTACGTCTACATTCCTCCCATTTATGTTGGGGAATTTCATCAGACACTTCAACTACGTCGTCCTTAGACCATAGGTGCCCAAGACTTTTACATAAAGTAGCCACTCTCATTTCTTTTTCTTCTTTACTCTCCATTTGCGCTAACCTTCCAAAACTTATCTAGGGCTCAGGTCTAGGCTTACCACCTGTTGAAGATTACCCAGCTTCAAGTTTGTCTGGATCCGGACTTCTACCGCACCAATCGCATCTGCCAGACAACGAACTTCCGGAAAGGCGAGGCTGATACTTAGATCGGTGCTCAGTGCGGCGAGGAATACTCTCCTTGATGAATTTTTTCGCCCATGGTCATCCCAATTGAAGGAAGCGAGCGGTTCCCAGATCTTTGAGAAGAGGCTCCAACATATTGCTCGGGTCTTTTTTTTTTTGAAAATGGGAGGAAGAAACACTGCGGAAAGGAGCAGGAATCGGGACAAACACCTGTAAATTAGGGTTTAGGGCTTGAAGGAAGGGGGGTAGATGCTACCATGAGGTAGAGAGCATCTCGCAGAGACGAGAGGATTCATTTTTCCATGGGCTTGAAGTTGGACCTGGTTGATTGGTTCACTTCATTGTTTTGACTAGTGATTACTGCTGATTTCAAGTCAACATTCATTTTATATGAAAAACAGGTCTGCTAATTTTGGTTGGCTGCAATAACATTTTGTAGGTTCTTCGGAAATGTTAAATCCTAGCGTTAATATAATGGTCTTCGTTTGTCATGGACTAGTTCCATGTGATAGCACATGATCTAATTACAGTGAAGATGTAAGTTTTAAGTAATCTAATATCAATTATGAGTAGCAGCCAAAGCGATATCAAAAAATGAAACTGGGCATGTCACATATTTCATTCGTCTGATAAAATTTATCTAATCATGTTTTTGAGACTGAGTTGTTGAGATTGGTTAATTCTTGGGATGATTATATGTGTAAGTGGCAAAGAAAGGCTTAATGACGATAAAAACAAATTAAGTTTGATGTCCTTGGGAAATTGATTCCGGAACTCGAGTGCGGATAATGTTGGCACACTGATGGCACTCCTTAGACCATCAAACGAATGTCAAATCAACAAAATTGGTATAAAAAAGAAGTGTAGGAAATACCAAACGACTTTGTTGAAGAAAGCTTTTCAAGATTGGCATTACATGAATTTGTAATGATTTCAGATCAAGCAAATGTTAATTCAGCAAAATCGTTTTCACAAAAACCCTGCAACTTAGGAAGGGTTGGCAAAACTACCAAAACAAGTTTTTATTTTCCGAAATTTGTGAGAATGAAGTATAATATGTGACAAACAATTCTCAAGAAGACATCCATAGTAGATTCAGCATGCATGAATTTCTAAAAATCAAACAACTCGAGCACATCATTCTGGAAACAGGGCATCGCGGAAGAATACATGTACAGCTCACAACCATTTTCATCATCTAAAAATGGTCTATTAGATCTGAAATTTATACACAACATAATCATTCAATGTCTTAAAAATTTCATGGAGACAAGACCAATTCAATTCACATGAATTTATATAAATCATTGAACAAGCATGTATCAATCAGAACAAGCAAATCTCAACAATAGAAGGCTCGGTTTAAGCATGCTTGACTTATCCTAATAACGTTCAATTCTCATGAAAATTTTATACGATGTTCACAGGGGTATGAAAAATAATTTTTATGAAGAAACCATTTCCAGATTCCAACATACGAATTTATAAAAATCAAGGAATCAATACAGGTCAATCAGTAACACAAATGGCAGCAAGGAACACGTTCAATCTACAACCCATGGACCCTACAGAATGATGCTCAAACATTTTAATTTTTTATATGTTGTAGAATTACATGTTGTGAACAAACTTCAAGAAGATACTGACTTAAAATTTGATGCACAAAAAATCATATGAAAATGGCAAACAGCAGAGGTCAACAGAACCGGACATGAAAACAGAACAGGGAAATTTTCCAGATTTAATTTCAGTTTTGTAGAAAATGTTAGACCTAGTAAACGATCTCCAAATAATGCAAACGAGACTTCAAAAGAAAGCTTAAGATGTCTCCTACAAATCTCTAGAAGACCTCAAATGCAAACAAGATTATTTTTCAGCTCAAACGAAGATAGCTAGCGAATAGGTCAAATCTGAAACAAAGTAGGTCGATTAACCTCAACCATAGCAGTAGAACGTGCACATTTTAGAACATATCACCAACTTTTGATCCAACCAAATGATTTGCAAATCCTATGAAATTTTTACACGACTTAAACTAAATGCCAAGATCAAACTTCACGAAGACACTCAGTCCAAAATCGAAATGTAAAAAATCATACAAAATCAACAGTCGGTCGGTTGACGTTAACCATAGCAGAAGAACATACATATTCTAGAACAGATCACCAGCTTTCAAACAGGCTCTGACATAGCAAAAAATGTCAAAATCATGCATACAATATATCGTTGGAAAGCTTGTGAAGTCGTCTACAAATCTCATCCAGAACTCAAGACCTAAAAACGACATTATCTAGCTCAAATAAAGATGTTTATCAAGTCAGTCCAATCAGCCTACGATTTTACCAAATAAGCAATCATGATCAATCCAACTATTACCTCACCATCAATCGTCATAAGATCCTCCTAAACCATACATATCATCCATATAAGCATTATATATCATCCTAGGGTTGAGCTCCAGCCCCGATTGCGTAAGGCAATCTCACTTCATTGAGCTCAAGATCAAGAGTGTAGTACCTCGTGTATTTCCACGAAATAAGCTCGATTGAGCTTGAATCAAGTTACACCGAAGGCTAGGATATGCCAAGGGAGGTCCAGCACTAGGTTAGAATGCCTAAGGTCGCTGGAATAGCTCTAGAGTGGCTGCCTAAGCTACCAGATACCTTCGTCGTCACTGAGCTCAATTTTTTGAACCAATCAAGAAGAGGCCACCGATTCTGAGGTATTCCGGTGAAGAATCGAAGGAACCAGTGCCATTGTGAGTTGAGCAACTCCTCAAGGATCACCACGGTACCGGTTGGACAGCAAGGAATGGTTGTCGATTGCTGAAATAGGAATTGGGATAGCCGGTTTTCTTCATCGACTTAAAAACTGGTGCTTTTCACCGTGGGAAGAAACTGCCGATCAGCAGTCACCTATGGCGCCTAGGGTGGTCGACGACCACCACCAGCTAGGGAACAAGCTAGTTGATGTCGGTGGAGTGGCAGATGATCGGAGCTTGGCCAGCGCATGGCAGTGGAGGAGGCGAGAAAAGGTGGGAGAGAGAGAGAGGATCTGAAATTTAAGGCCCCCTTTGCATTTTTGGAGGGAAAATTTGTTATATACCCTTGGCAAGATCAAATCTTAGCTCAAGGGCTAGGATTTGATCTCCTTGGGCTAAGATTTGATCTCCTTCACTTAACTAACTTACTTAAGCATTAAGCTTGTTTGTGATTGGACAATAATGTGCACATGTCAATTTGAATGGCTAGGGAAAAATTTTAATTAATGGTCGCGATTAATTTTAGGATTAAAGGCTAATCGGGGACACTTTTGTAATTTAAAAAATCCGAGGGTAATTTTGTAATTTCACTACGGGCAAATTTATAACTTTTATTTGATAAGGACAAGAGGAGGTCGGCTGAACCATGGGCTAGCCAGTGGTGGCTGCCGCTCACGGGTTGTACGTCATAAAATGGCCGAACTGGCCAATTTTGCTGAAAACCAATTGGATCGGCCCAAACTAGTCAGAAACGGTTTGGTTAGTTTTGATTTGGCCTTGGCTGTTGTTTTTTTTTAATAAATTTTATGCAGTTAGGTCAAGGATTTAATTGTAAGGAATTCCTGTTCAATTCGAATTGAAAATGGGCTAATTTGAGGAAATGGTCCAAGATTGCCGAAATTGAATCAACCAAAATTTTCCAAAACATTTCAATTGAATTTGATTGGTTTAATTAACCCAGGAATATTGAAAATTATACTCAAATTGAATTTGGAATTTCCAATTTGTGCAGTTCCTTCTTTTAAAAACCAAATTAAACCTAATTGATGCAACAAAATATCAATCGGTTCGATTCCCATGTTAATAGTAGCTTAATGCATCCAAATTGACACTAAAACAGTGGCACAGATTTTATGCCCAAATTAGATTAAGGGCCAATGATGAAATTGAATCTTAACCCCTTAAATTAAACCTTAGTCTAGAATGGGTTCACTTGAATTGTGCCAATCAAAGCTCATTAACCTAATTTTCTAAAATTCAAGTGGGCTAAATCTATCTAATTGGAAAGTTCGCGAGTGAATTTGCCAAAATTGACCTTGAATTTGGATTCAGTTTAAGAAAATGGATTGATTTGAAGTGCGAGCATGCAACTCATGAAGAATCGATTTGGATCCCTAATTAGGGTTACAAATGGCAATTTTATCCTGACATGCCAAACCACCGAAATGGTTGCACGAGTGATTTCAGAATGGCCTCTTGATCAAATGTTGTAAAAGAACCGAGTCAAAATACGACTGGAAATGAAGTAATTTTATTTTTGGTCGATTCCGAACTTAAACTCAAAAAATTTGAAAAATGAGGTTCTTAATCGACTTTTGCAAAATCTTCAATGCTAGAGTCAAATTAAAGCTAAAACAACATGATTTGGGAGTTTTTACATTTTTCAACTTTTTTGGTCAAAGGACTTTTAATTGACTTTTTACTAAAATGTTAATTTTATGATCAAAACTTCGAATATTTTCAAAATTTTTATGGCCAAATTTATTAAGACCGATTGGGAACTTTTTGTGTAAAAAGCCAAATTTTGACCTAGATTTATTTTTTGGTCAAAGGTTAACAAAAAAATCATCTCCAAAATCAACTTTTTGATTTTTGGGTTTTTGTTGAAATTGAGTAGGAAATTACCTACAAATGATAGGCCAAAGAAAACGAAACTAAAAATGACAATTTTGATTCAAGAAATAGGCTCTGTCATGATCAGAAATGCTAATCTTGAGTTTTTATCTTTAAAGATGCATTGACTAAAAATTAGATGTCGACATTTATTTTTTTAAAAAATTTTCAAGATCAATAAAAATATAAATAATAAGAAAGTTAGGTAAAATGGAGACTCTTGGTCTGAGTGATTGCTGATTTACGGGATTTTTCTTGATTTTTTTAGAGGATGGTTATCTTGAGACTCTGGTCAGTGAGTTACACGTATATTTCAGGGAGGGTTCTAGCTTCAATCAGTAATCTCAAAAACTTGTCAAGATTAGAATTGTCTATTTGCAGTTGGATTGGATCTACCGCGACCTTAATGGGGAACCTTTCGGAGTTTACTTACTTTGGACCGGTCTTTAAATAATCTAATTGGGTTCAATTCCTTCTTTCAGTATGTCCAAGAACCACAGACATGTTATGTGATCCCTGCGATGGGAAGGACTTCCGAACCTTTGTAAAACTAGGTTTGAGGTACAACTCGTTGGAGAGAACCATTCGGGACTCTCTCATTACACTTCCTCCAACTGATGTCCCCTTCTCCTTCAATTTCGGTGTTCAGTCCAAATGTATTATTAAAATGAGTCTGAGAGCTCCATCGTTAATTTCCTTTTTTACGCAATGGTTTACACAAAATCAGGTTCTAAGTGCAATGAACCTTGTAGAAATAAAATGGGAGTGAAATGAATATCGGTTCTCTAGAAAGGGACTCGTATTGCAGAAAGGGAAAGAGATGTTGATATTTTTTCCTTTCTGGGCTTTTCTTCATCAACAGTCAAGAATCATTGAAGGCCACCATTGGCTCAACCAAGTCATTCAATGAATTAGCATTCGCAAGTCAAGTCAACTTAAGATTGTCGCGCATAGGAACAAGGGATTAATTATACAATGTGATATGAATTACAGACCAAGCACAGCTCCATTGAAATTCCATACAGGGAAATTCATGTTCATTTGCCTTCCAATAAGAACATAGTTCCTCGTCGTATGTGTTCACTTACAGACTCCCTAGAATAATATGGAAATTGCACTCAAATATAAATAAATCATTTTATTTATTTTCTTGAATCTACTTATTTAATGAAATTGTAGAAATATAATGGGAGCGAAATGAATATATGTTCTCTAGAAAGGGACTTGTATTGCAGAAAAGGAAAGAGATGCTGATGTTTTTTTTTTCTTCTTTCTGGACCTTTCTTCATCAACAGTCAAGAATCATTGAAGGCCATCGCTGGCTCAACCAACTCATTGAATGAATTCGCATTCGCAAGTCAAGTCAACTTAAGATTGTTGCGCGTAGGGACAAGATATTAATGATACAATGTGATAAGAATTACAGACCAAGCACAGCTCCATTGAAATTCCACACAGGGAAGTTCATGTTCATCTGCCTTCCAATAAGAACACAACTCCTCCTCGTATGTGTTCTCTCACAAACTCCGTAAAATAGTATTGAAGTTGCAGTCAAATATAAGTACATCTTTATACTTCTTTTCCTGAATCTACTTATTTAATGAACTTGTAGAAATAAAATGGGAGTGAAATGAATATCTGTTCTCTAGAAAGGGACTTGTATTGTGGAAAGGGAAAGAGATGCTGATGTTTTTTTCTTTCTGGACCTTTCTTCATCAACAATCAAGAATCATTGAAGGCCACCGCTGGCTCAACTAAGTCATTTAATGAATTAGGATTCGCAAGTCAAGTCAACTTCAGATTCTCGCGCGTAGGGACAAAATATTAATTATACGATGTGATAAGAATTACAGACCAAGCACAGCTCCATTGAACTTCCATACAGGGAAATTGATGTTCATCTGCCTTTGAATAAGAACACAGCTCCTCGTTGTATGTTCACTTGTAGACTCCGTAAAATAGTATGGAAGTTGCACTCAAATATAAGTAAATCATTTTATTTATTTTCTTGAATATACTTACTTAATGAACTTGTAGAAATAAAGTGGGAGTGAAATGAATATCTGTTCTCTAGAAAGGGACTTGTACTGCAAAAAGGGAAAGAGATGCTGATGTTTTATTTATTTTTTTATTTTTTCCCTTTCCTTTCTGGATCTTTCTTCATGAATAGTCAAGAATCATTGAAGGCCACCGCTGGCTCAATCAAGTCATTGAATGAATTCACATTCACAAGTCAAGTCAACTTAAGATTGTCACGCTTAGGGACACGATATTAATAATTTGATGTGATAAGAATTATAGACCAAGCACAGCTCCATTGAAATTCCATACAGGGAAGTTCATGTTCATCTGCCTTCCAATAAGAACACAACTCCTCCTTGCATGTGTTCTCTCACAAACTCCATAAAATAGTATTGAAGTTGCACTTACTAAGAAGTAAATCATTTTATTTCTTTTCTTGAATCTATTTATTTAATGAACAAAAATGGACATGATAGATGCATTTTGGTGTTACGATGAAAAGCTGTGGTATCTATCTACGTTTAACAGATTTTCTACGTAGTTACTATGCTGTACAAAGAGGAAATTGATACACATAATGTCATTGTTATATGATGTTAATATAGGATGAGCCAAAAGAATTTATATTAGTTGTCAAGTTCTAATCTCAACATCTTAAACATACTTCTTTTATTTCTCTATTTTTTCTTTTTAAAAACTATAGCCTTTTGTTTTAATTGAGAAATTGTGTTAATTAAATAAAGTAATTTTATTGTGCAGCGTCACGATTTTTTTCAGTAATTTCTAAAGTGAAATGAGTCAAAAGAAACTAGTTTTATTTTAGGAAAAATAAGAGAGTAAAACGTAGAAGACAGGTGGAAAAGTGAAAGATACGAGAATGGGTGGAGGATTTCGTGGCCACAGCCACCACCGGGGATGATTGGTGATGGTTAGAAAAATTTGAAGAACTTATCACAGGCTTGACTTTCGGAGAAGCAGTCGTGGTGGACTCCAACTATCCATCGAAGTGGTAATAGCTTGCCTTCTTGAAAACGCAATGGCACATATATTATAAATTAGAGGATTAAAAATATATTTAACCCAATTCGAAGAAAAAAACTTAACTAGAATGAAATACATGACGCTAAAGATCGAAAAGATTATGTGCTTTCCTATCATTTTCTTACATGCTTCTTTGAAATCAGGTTTTATTTGCTTCTTCATACGCAAACCAATCAACCTGCTCGAAATCGCCTAAGTTATTTACAAATTCAAGTGTGCGATTGAGTCAATCCCAAGCCTCATTAGTTCGGATTTTATGAAAGGTGAATTTGAGCTCAAGCTTGAATCAAGCTCCAATCAAGCTCCCACAAAAACTCATTTATAATAACCCAAATCGAATTGAATGAGTCATTTCAAGTTTATAAAAAAAAATTCACAAGTCAAACTCGATCCGAAAAAATTGAGCTTCTGCGAGATGAGCTTGAGTGAAGTATCTAGTCTTATATTTTTTCAGACTAGTCTAGTTCAAATATAAATATCGATTTGATCGATTAGACCTCTTTTGTGTCCTGCTAAAAAAAAATGCCGACACCACTTAGAAATCAGTCTCGGTCATCACTGAATGTTCATTCAAAGAGAATCTTACATATGATTGCAACCTTGTGCAAGATGACATTACTTAGTGTGGTAAAGCAAAGAAAATTTGGACATGGAATATTATCTTAAATCTACTATGGAAGTCAACCCCAGTAGATATGTTCCCATGTAGACACATAATACAATCACAATATAATTAAATTGAGTATGCTAATAAGAATCATTTGTCCTGTGACATATGGAATTTCTGATTTTGTTTTCAATTGAATGAGTTGGGCTTTTCATTGACGCGCCTATAGTTCTTTTCTCTAAACTAATTACTCACGAGATAACTAGTTTATTTGATGAAGCCGTTAAGGATTTAAATGCAATAGACTTGAGAATTCGACTAGAAATCGACTACTCAACCGTGCTAATCTGTAAGGGTCAATATGGCACTGTCAAAATCGATCAGAGATTTGAGATAGGTCGATTCAATTGAGGTATGCAATTGAAGTGTGGGTGATTCCACCTAATTGCAAAATTCTCATCGAACGACACTAAATTGATTTTTCTGTCATTTCTATACCTTATGCTCGTATTTGACATGTTGAGAGTTGTCGTGCGCTAATGAGTCGAAGATGCACAATGTGGCTAAAAAATAATCAACCACGGGTCAATTGCACTAAAAATTCTTAAAAGCTACCTGATATGTTAGGTTACGCTAAAATCGTGCTCGGTTGAAATTAATTGCAAATTTGTGAACCCAATTTCAGAAAGTTCTGTCATATCACGATTCATTTGAGGAACGTCGACTCGTCCTCCGAAGATTTTTTTGCAAACTCGAGTTTTTGGCGAAAATTCAAAGTAAGGCTTTTTTGGACCGAGAAAATTAGAGAACCGTTTTTTAGTGCACTTTCGGCCGTCAAGTTGGTTCAATTGATGAGAAAAAATCATGGGATGGATGTGGACACCTTATTGGGAATTTTCGGACCCTAATTGAACTTAATTGAAGATGAATTGAGCTCAATTTGGAGGGAAATGTCACAAAATTCGTAGGTCCTTGGGGTGTGCAACATTTTAGCCCTCTCTTGGCTTGCTAAGGAAGCTTGGATGAAGGAAAATGGCTGAGGATGACAGCCAAGGATGGTGGGGCATGAAACTTGAGTGTTTGGATATTTTGTGGCCCCCCTCTTGCAATAGCCTTCTTCTTCCTCCTTGCAGCTCCTTTCTCCATTGTTGGAGTGTTGTGAGTTCAAGAAGAACCAGTCGAAGCTAGCCAAGAGCCAGCAGCCACCGTTGACCTCCACTCGAAGTCATTTGAGCACCGTCACTGTCGCCCAAGCTTGTCGGCGCTGTCCACTTGCCCCTGCTCGCATCATTCTCGTTCGCACGTCCCCGCGAGCTCAACCACTATTCCAAACTGTCTCCATTGTTCAGGCCATCATCTAGCCATCGTTTGTCGTCGTCCAGCCGTTGGAGCCACCGCTATCGCCCGCCCGAAGTCGCTGTAGCCACTGCCACCCGTCTCCTCGTTGTTTCAGCCGTGAACCCTTTTGTCCAGCCCAAGGACAGAAGCCAAGCCTCACAACCCAGCTGTGAGTTTCGTGAGGCTTTTTTGGGCCCATCCGGATCTCGCTTGGTGTTGCCACAGGCTTGTTTATCGCTCGCCCCCACGTCGCTGTTGCCATGGACTCACCAACCCGCTAAACCAGTGAATTTACTCACTAAACCTTGGTTAGGAGGTTAATTATGCTTACGGGTTAATTAGTTTAGACTAAATATAGATTAGGTGATTAATTAATTTAGATTAATGATTTAATTGCTTAATTATGTATGTTAAGTGGTTATACTGGATTAATTAGGGGCTAATTAGATTGTACTATTTATCTAGATAAATGCATTAATTTTCTAGGCCCGTTTAGGTGGTTAGATTAGCATTTCGGCCTAGGCTAGCATTTATTGGATTTAATTTGCATTATTTAATTATTTTTGTAACTTATTTAATTATTTAATATTTTTCGAAAATTATACCGGGATAGCCGGTGATCGGAATTTCGTGTTGATTGCAATGGTGTACTTAGTTTATGCAATTGCGTATTAATTTGTGCGAATTGAGTGGTGATTGTGATCTTTTGTATTTATTTCAAAATTAGGAAATTTGAAATTACCAAGTGTCGGGTTTTGATACCGAATTTTTTTTAAAGACTATATCAAATAGTGCGATTTTAAAAGGGAGGATATCAATTTTTCTAGTTCAAATTGACCGTGTACCCACACACGATTATTTTACCGTGTGTTTTTAATATGCTAAAAATGGGCAAAGTACATTATTTTAATTGAGACATTTGAGTACAAAGCATGATGTATTGGCCAGGATTGGATGGGTGCATGAATGGATATGAGAACCTGTCATCGATATGAGTTGGGTGGACGTTGCCCCTATATGGGATACTTGGACCGATGCTCCTTCGGGATTGTCGTCTCGTGTAGACGTTGCCGTGCTCAATGGGGTGAGATGATGACTGGTTACGCCAGAAGACTGCTGAACATTGTGTAAGCCATGATAAAATTGGAATGCATGGTTGAGTGTCTTAACCGCGCCTGATTATGAGACAAAATAGTGTGGCACGGTATCGGATGTATCATAACAATTTGGCCTTATAATCGAGACCCCTGTGGCTGTGTGAGATATGACATATTACGTTCCAATTGATTGAGTTTTATTACTGCTTATGTCTGTGATATGAACTGTGTTGACATGCAAGGAGGATTTGAGATGAGGTAAGTCTCTGTGGTTGTATGGTTGTGTGGTCAAGACACCTCTAGGCGTATTTCCTTCCTAGTCGGGGTTCAGGGGTGAACTTGCTAAGACATTGTCTCACCCCATCATGGACTCATTCTTTTCAGGTCCTTAGATGGCAGTTCCTCCGAAACATTTTGGTCAGCCTCGGGCTGTTTCTGAACAAAGCATAGACGTCCCTGTTCCCATGAGTCATTGGGTCTATGAGTTGGTTGTGACCATTGTCTGGGTTAATGAGGACCTACCTGAGAGGGTACCTCATTGATTCAGGGCGTGGTTTCACCATGGACTCAATGGGTATAGGGTAGATCCCCTTCAGGGATTTGATATCCCCGCAGTTATGGTCAATGCCGCTTTAAGCAAGGGTGCAGTTGACCCTCCTGATGGGGCTATGGAGGACCCGACACCCCCGGAGTCTGTGGAGGTGGAGTTTGAAGAATTGGTGAATGTGTCTGACTAGTAGATTGTATGACAGTTTCTTTTTTAGAGCCAATATTTTTGGTAGCCTTTTGTATATAAACTCAGTGTGTTTATAAAAAGTGTTTTGTGAAAATCTTATCCTGCTTTTCTATTCTATATTTGTGTTGTTTGGGGTTTTGTTTATACGCTTCGCATTTGCAATAAAATGAATGGGTCGGCGACGTGTCCTGGGACGTTGCAATTTTATCAACCACTGAAGGATGTGCGTGCACTTAAGGTTCGGGGCGTGACATGTCCACTAGTCAAGATTACTAAAATAGTCGGAACACTTAAGTAGACACAAGCACACATTAACAAAAGAACAATCATTTATCCATCGACAGAAAAAAAAATTGTTTTCAATCAGTTATCAAACTTCAACGAGTGAACAAAAGGTACTTTCTTTTATTGGAGAACTTGTGAAATTTTCTACAACCTTTTGTTCGTCAACTATCTGCAATTAAAAAAAAGAAAAGAAAACGGGACCATTCACATGAAAACCAAATCCATCTCCGATTCAATCTTACCTTTAGTTGCTGTGACAAGAATGGTCCAAACATAAAATCTAATGCTTTTAGAAGTGCAATATCTAGATCATCCTAATACTAAGCCACCCTTTGGATTTGGGCACCATTTAACTATGATATTCTGAAATTCGACCCTTTCTGAAACATATGAAATGATTACTTTATCAATGCACTGAATGTTGAATTTACTTTGATTTGCTCACTCGTGAGTTAATTAATCAATTGGAAGATGCCATAAAGGATTAAAACACGAAAGACCAGAGAATTCATTTAGGGATAGACCGCTCGACTATAATAATCGACAAGGGACAATACTGTACTATTATAAGTTAATTAGCGAACGGATATAAATTGATTCGATAGGAGTACGTAGTCGGTTTATGGGTGATTCCGCACAATTACGATACTCAGTGCGAACGATAATAAACCGATTTTCTATTGATCTTGTATTTAGGGTTAATAATTGATTTGTCACGATTACATGACAACCAAAAGTTATCTGTGATGTGAAGAGTTACAAATATGGATTGAAAATTTTCGAACACAAGTCAACCATGCGAAATCCCTAAAAGTCATTCGATAATTTAGGTCATACTAAAATCGCATTTGATCAATTTTAACCATGAATTTCTAATTCAATTTTGGGTATTGAACTTTTGAGGATTTCAGGACTAACCTATTGGATGTCGCCTCATTTGTTTGTCAATTTGTTAGTAGGGTTTATTCGAATAAGGACTAATTGGTCGAAAATTGGAAGCCGGAAAGAGAAGTTGGGTTAAGCGAAGGCCAATGGGCTTCACACCCCTCAAGTTCCGCCATGAGGGCCTAATTAGGCCAATCAAGCCAAGCTGAGCCCAATTCAAGCCTATCCAAGCAAATGGGCCCAAGGGAAAAATTAAAATTTTTGCTAAAGATGGTGAAAAGACTATTTTGTCCCTTTCTAGAAGGTTAGCAAAAAGACAAAAAAGGAAAAAAAGGCTTGGTGGAGAAGATTTTAAGGAGGATTTTAGGGAGATATTTTGGAAAAAAACATCTCTCTCTCTCTCTCTCACTCTTTCTTTCTCTCTCTTCTCCCTCTCATTTCCCCTTTGGTCGAACACCACCCTCCTCCATCTCCTCTCATTTTTCTCTCTTCTTTTTCTTCTCCTTCTTCCTCATTTCCTCCATAGCCGCCCCCTTTTGCTGCTATGTCCATCGCTGCTCTCACCACCGCAAGTCACCACCGCCATTGCCCATCAAGCCAAGCAAGCCGAGCCCCCCTTAGCCATGTTCCCTTGTTGAATCGTTGTTGTGGTGCTGCCGTTCGAGCCACAAACATCATGCCCTCATCACCGTCGCACCACCATCACCGTGAGCTCGCTGTCGTCGTAAACCGTGAGTTAACCTCATAATCATTTATTAGGGAGTTAATTGTGTTTAGGGGTATAATTAGATTATGGTTAATGATTCTTAGTGTTAGATAATGATGGTTTAGTGCTATTTGCATTTAATAATTGATTAGATTAAGGCTAATGATAGTTAGCCTTAATTATGGATAGTTAGTGCTAATTAACGATTGTTTAGTGTTAATTGAGGCTTAGTCTTATTTGATAACTCTTAGTCTTAGTTAACGACGATTGGTGCTAATTAATGACGGGTCAGTATTAATCACGTTTAAGGATGGTTTAGAATAATGCTAATTAATTACAGTTAGTGTTAGTTAATTATAGATGTCTTAGTTAATGACAGTTAGACTTAATTATTGACGGTCGACACTAATTAATGACAATTAGTGCTAATTAATGACTATTTAGTCAATAAATTGAATTTATATGCAATTTATATGTCCATTATTGAATTAATTTATGCATAATTCATGTTGATTGAAGCTTGTCATGCCACGAAAATAATTGTACAATTTAGAAACCTAACTTGTTATTTTTAGAAAAGGTTTTATTGGCATGTGAATGGTAAATTGTGAGGCGTCATGTTCAAATATCATGTTTATGTGTCGATTTGGGGAAGGAGGTTTTTAAATTAAAAGCATGCAAAGTTTGACGGGTAAATTTTACATACGGGATCATGTGTGTATATTTTATGACATTTTACGTGTGAAAGTTGCAATAAATTGTTATATGAGCACGAACCATGCTTGTATTGGGCTTATTGATGAGAAATGAAATTTGGCATAAGTGATTGAGTGCTCGTGTGATTACAAAATGGCTTTGATGCATATGGTTACACAGGGAAATGGTTTCATCTTAATGCATTTGAATATGCGAGACGATGCCCAATTTTATTGAATATCCGATGGGGGTCTGGATGCCGAGTTGCGATTAAGACTGGATCGATACTCCTAATAGAATCATGAAGTGTATGAGTATGCAAGACGATGTTATGCCTGATGGGGCATGACGATGCCCGATCATGTAGGAAGACCATCAACTCTTGTGTTGACCGTGGCCCGAGGGGTCGTAATAATTGAAATATGTGTGGATGCATTGTGCATGGAAAGTTATGTGGTGTGTTCTCATTTTAAGTTATCTGTGCTGCATTACTATTGGCCTATTTTAATTGATAATATGCACAGGTGTGCCAAGGTAATGTAAGGATATGAAATGCTGCATCTTTAGTTTGCCTCTAAGATGAATTAGCATCCTAATCGAGGCGTAAGTAGTTGACTCGCTAAGATTTTTATCTCACAAAATTTTTTATTTTTTATTTTTAGGGTCGTATTATGGAGAACCATCATATGCAATTGTGGTGGGTGCGAGATGTGTCACTTTTTGGCTAACCCTAGCGTTAGAGGAGTTTAGTTAACCTCGACCTTTCTAACCCTTTTTATATATTGGTCACATAGGAAGTTGCCTATTTACAATGGATTTGTAATTACCAAACGTCATAGGTTTGACAATAAATATATAAAAGGGTGTCTAGTTTGATGTTATTATGTTTTTCCTGGCTATCCTTGTTATTATGCTTGACTGGGTATTTATATAATGCTTTTGCTTGCATTTAATCGAAAGATAAAAAAAATGGGTTGGTGACGTGTCCTAGGATGTCGTAATTAATCAACCATGGAGGGACGTTCATGCCCTCGGGGCTTCGGAGCGTGACATCCCCATCTAAAGTGGTATCAAAGCCTTGTCAATTTCTAGAGTGATAAGGTGCGATGGCTTTTGAGATAGTTAGGAAAAACATTTTCTTATGCTCGTGCTTGTGATTGATTTTTTGCTTGGCGTAGGTTGCTCAGATTTATAATTCCTTGTTGGAATTGGAAAGCAAGTTTTTGTAAGAATCTTACAAGATGAGCAATCCTGATCAGAGAGCCCCTCGAAGAAGGACAGTGTTGACTCTAACTAGTATTAGAGGAAGAGTATTGACTCGGATTAGTGCTAGAGGAGTACCAACGCAGGCTAGTGCTAAAGGAAGAACTCCAGGTGATCTTAGGTTGGATAGAATCCTACAAGCATTGGAGACTTTAGGGACCATGATTAGGCAACAAGCTCAAAACCAAGCTATTGCTATCGTACCTACTGAAGTCTGATTGGCTAAGAATGGAAATGATGATCGGCCCATGCATAAATTGGTGGAGTAGTTCCTAAAGCTAAAGCTGCCAAAGTTTACTAGGGCGGGTGATCCTGATGTTGCAACCCTCTAGGTCAGGAACTAGAGAAGGCATTTGCATTGTTGAGGTGCTCGGAGAAGGATAAAATAACGTGGTAGGAAGCTATTGAAGGAATAGTGTTTCCCAAAGTTACAGCCCTAGTGTAGGATGCTTTCGTTAAAGCTTTAAACGTGAAGTACTTCTCAGATTGTGCTCGAGAGCAGAAAATGGTTGAGTTCTAATACCTTCGTTAGAACTAGCCATCCGTAGATTAGTATAAGACGAAATTCACTAAGCTGTCTAAGTATGTGCTGAGGTTGATCGAGGACTTGATGGATAAGGCAAGGAGGTTCAGAGATGGTTTAAAACCAAAAAGTAAGAACCAGTTGGTGCCCTTGAACTTCAAGGACTACGATGAACTGTATGAAAGGGCTCAACTGATTGAGAGGAATATGTCTAAAAGGGTAGCCACTTTTGGATTGCAGTATGCCCCGAATTAAGATAACCATCAATTTGGAAAGAAACCAATGGTTGGAGGTAAGCGTTTCGTCCGTCCTATTAAGAAGAATATTGGAAAGCCAGCGTACAACCCAAATGGTGTATGTAAATTTTGTGGGAGACGGCATGGGAATGACCCTTGCGTAGGTAGGAGTGGAGTCTACTTTGGATGTGGCCAGCATAACCATCAAGTGAAAAACTATCCATGTCGACCAACGGGACCACTAGAACAACAACTGCAAGTGGGATAACAGGCTGGGAATGCTCCACAGAACAATTTGAACTAACCCCAAGCACAAAGAAAGATGTACACTATGACAAGAAAGGAAAAGGAAGATTCATAGGCCGTGATTACAGGCACAATCTTGTTGCACAATTTTGCTACTTATGCCTTGTTTGATCCAAGAGTCACGCATTCATTTATTGCTGAGCAATTTGTTAAGTTAGTAGGATTATGTCCGAAATCATTGGAAGTAGTCCTTTGTATTTCTACCTCGTTAAAGAATAAAATATTGCTACTCCCTAATCCTCGAGCGCGCGCACATCCCTCTGCGGTCGATACAAATGCAACATTCTTAGGACGCGTTGCCGACCCAATATATTAAGCACATGCGGAAGCAAAACAATAAACTCTTGACAACAAATAGCATGGGATAGGAAAGCAAAGCAACATTTCACAAAAGCCAACTTTTATGAACAACTGGGTTTAGGTACAAAAGGAGTATAGTTAAAAGTCTACAAAAGATTAACTCTCAAAATGAAGTTGTCCTACGACTTACTCGTCGGACACAAATGCCAATCCTTCAGACTCCACCTCCGCAGACTTGAGGCTTCGGTCCTCTACCTAAGGACCTGAAAATTTAGCTCACAACGGGGTGAGATAATGTCTCAGCAAGTTCACCACCTAAACCCCTTATTAGGAAGGAAATACACCCAAGGGTGGCCTAGCCACATAACATAGATGACTTATCTTGCCTTAGTTTCTTCATGCATGTTAGCACAGTTCATACCACAAGTGCATACAATTAATGCACACAACAATTGAAACGTCTCACTCAACTCAATAAATCACAGGGATCCTGATTATAAAGACAAACCGTTATGACACGTCCCATACCATGTCACACACTTTTGTCTCATAAGCAGGCGCATTTAACTCAAACAATCATGCATTCCAATTGTTAATTTCGCCCCTCTAGGGTATGGCCTACTTGAAGTTCAGTAGTCTATTGGCGTAGCCAGGCATCGTTTCTTCCCCATTAAGCACAGCTACGTCTCTCAAAGATGGCTTTCCCGAAAGAGCATAGATTCAGAATCTACTACGACCCGAAACCCAATAAGTGAGTAACCCATATAGGGTAACGTTCATCTGACTCAATTCGAGGACAAGTTCTCTTAACTAACACACGACCATTCAATTTCGGCCTAGGACACCGTGCATTGCACTCAAATGCCTCAATTAAAATAATGATCATGGCCTATTTTCTTGGTATTAAAAACACTCAGAAAATAGTCGTATGTGGGTATGCGGTCAATTTGAACCTTAAAAGTGATATCTCTCCTTTTCAAACCACACTAATTGATATAGTACTTAAAATTCATTTTCGATGTCAAAACCTAATACCCGGGATTTTCTGAATAAATATCATATTTTCACAATTATCGCTCAATTTACACAATCCAACAATCAATTGCATAATCTAAACACACCAATGCAATCAGCACGAAATTCCGGTCACCAACTATCCCAATCTAATTCCTGGAAAATAATAAATAATTAAATTTATTTTGAAAATAAATAAATAAATACATAAATAAATAAATAAATAAATAAATAAAATATTAATATAATTTAATAAAAATAATATTTATAAATTCGAAATAATTAATTAATTTAAAATAATTAATTAATGGCTTAATTAAGATTACACTAATTTAACCACCTAATTAGCCTTAATTAAGTATCCACTAAACTAATCACATCCCTTAATCTAATTAAAAATTAACTAAACTAATCTAACCACCCAACCATACTTAGCTTATCTAAATATCCCTTAAGCATAAATAACCTCCTAAGGTTTAGTGAGTAAACTCATATTTTTTGCATTCCGGTGAGTCCACAACAACAACAACGCCAATGCGGGTGACAATCCTCCTAGCGGCAACACCAAGCGAGGCCGGGAAGGGCTCGGAAACGGGCCATGAAGACCTCATGGCTTGCTGGAACTTCGGCTACTGATCTTGACCTACAGGGACTGAACTGGCAGCTGAAACGGCAAGGAAGGGTTGATCGAAGCCCTGGTGAGCGGGTGGCCGGCAACCGACGGCACTCAGGGGTCAAGGGGGACTTGTTGGTGATTGGAATGGGCGGAGGAAGGGTTGGAATGGGAGGAAAAATAAAGAAAACGCAAAACAGTGCAGGCGGGTGGAGCTCCAGGTGGTCCGGTGAGCGATGGCTTCCGACCGGCGGCTCTGTTCGGTGTGAGGCCAAGCTCTTTCGTATGGTTTGGATGTGCTAAAAACGATGGTGGGTGGCACGTGAACTGATTCTCATGGAAATATAACTTTTAACTCGGGATTTTGGAGAAAGGTTAGCTAGAGCAGAAACTAAGAGGAGAAAATAAGGGAGGAAAGAGGTCCAGTGGTGGCTCCAATGGCCTAGGCGGGTGCGACGGGCAAGGGGAGGGTGCTGCTAGCTTTCCTCTGGTTTCTCAAGCTCTCAACACCTCAACAATGGAGAAAGTGAAGCCAAATGAGAAACAAGAAGGGTTGTTGGTTAAGAAAGGGGTCACCAAAATATCCTAAGCTCTCAAGTGGCTACCCCACCACCTTGGCTGGCGTCCTTAACCAAGTTGCAGCTCCTTGGCTTCTCAAACAAGCCTTCCAAATGGTCCAAAAGGTTAAGAGGCATTGGGGCTACGAATTTTGGACTCTTGGCCACCAAATTGGACTACATCCTCTCCAATTAACCTATAATTGGACCTAAATTGGAGTCCATAAATCCCACCAAGGTGTCCATACTCCAATTCACATTTTTCCTCGTCCATTCGTCCAACTCAAATCCCAAAAACGCAACCAAAAACGGCCCTTGAATTTTTCCAGTCCAAAATACCCTTACTTTGAAAATTCATTGAAATTCTCGGTTTGTAGAAAAATCTTCGGAGGATGAGTTGATGTTCCTAAAATGAATTGTGACATTATAGAACTTTCAATTTTTGAAATCGGGTTTAAATTCGCAGTTAATTTTAATCTAGCGTGATTTTAGTGCGTCCTAATCTACTAGGTAGTTTTCGCGAATTTTTAGTGCATTTGACTTTTGGTCGGTTATTTTTAAGTCACATTGTACATCTTCGACACATTGGCGACCCTCGGTTGTTGTGGAAATCTCGAGATTTCAAATACGGACACAGGGCATAAAAAAAGACAAAATAATCAATTCAGTGTCGTTTGACGAGAATTTTGCAATAAGGTGAAATCACTCACACACTGATCACATTTCTCAATCGAATCAAACTATCTTTGATCTCTGTTCGATTTTGACAATGCCGCATTGACCCTTGTAGATTACCACTGTCGAGTAGTCGGTGTTAATTTAAAACATAAGTGAAAAATTAGGATGTCACAAATATTGTTTGCGGTAGGATGTTCAGATTGTAAGTTAATTATTGGCAGTCGAGAATAAAGTATATATTTAATTGTACTGGCAATGTATGATTTTGATGTGATCATTAGTATGGATTAGCTCACCAAGCAACATGCTATGATGGACTGTTATCATAAAGCAATCCAATTTAACTTGTTAGGGGGTGTTAGTTTCGAGTTCGTTGAAAATCGAGGAGGACTCCCAATCCCTTTAATTTCATCGCTTGAGTAACTCGATTGTTGGATGAAGGTTGCTAGGGTTATTTGGCGACCGTGGTTCATACATAGTTGAGGAATCGATGATGGAAGACATCGCCGCAGTGCGAGAACTTTCCGATATCTTTCTTAAGGAATTGCCTGGGTTACACCTAGAAAGGGAGATAGAGTTTGTGATTGAGTTAGCCCTTGGAACAGAGTCGATTTCTAAGGTACCTTATCATATAGCATTGTCGATGCTAAAGGAATTAAAGATCTAAATGCAGGAGTTGTTAGACAATGGTAGACAAGGGATTCATTTGTGTCAATGCATCACTTTAGGGAGCGCTAGTCTTGTTTGTAAAGAAGAAGGATGGTTCGTTGTATTTTTGCATTGACTATTGACAACTCAATCAAGTGACAATCAAGAATAAGTACCCATTGACCAACTCCAGGGAACTTCGGTATTTTCCAAGATAGACCTAAGGATGGGTTATCATCAATTGAGAATTAAGAAGGAGGACATATCAAAGATGACATGTCATATGCGTTATGGTCATTATGAGTTCACAGTAATGGCATTTGGTCTGATGAACACACCTGTTGCTTTTATGGATTTGATGAACAATGTGCTCAAGGAGTATTTAGATCAGTTCGTAATCATTTTTATTAACGATATCTTGGTGTATTCAATGAGTCTAGAAGAGCATGAACAACACTTGAGGATGGTACTTTAGACCTTGCGAGAACACAAGATATATGCCAAGTTTAGTAAGTGTGAGTTTTGGTTGACTCATGTAGCTTTCCTTAGTCATGTGATCTCTGGTGAAGGGATTTCTATGGACCCAACCAAGATTGAAGTGATTATGAACTAGTCAAGACCAACGATAGTAACTAAGGTTTGAAATTTCTTAGGATTAGCAAGCTATTACAGGCGGTTCGTGGAAAGATTCTCCACGAAAGCCATGCCTCTAACACGGTTACTAAAGAAGGATGAGAAGTTTGAATGGATAGATAAGTGTGAGCATAGTTTCCAAGAGCTTAAGTATAAGCTAACTATCGCTCCTATGTTGACGATTTTGTTTGGTCTTGAAGGTTACGAGATTTATAGCGATGCATTGTATAAAGGACTAGGCTGCATTTTAATACAATATGGGAGAGTAGTTGCGTACACATCCTGTTAGTTGAGATCTCATGAGTTGAATTATCCAACGCACGATTGGAATTGGCAAGGATCATCTTTGCCTTGAAAATTTGGAGGCATTACTTGTGCAAAGAAAGGTTTTAGATTTACAAGGATCACCAAAGCCTAAAGTATTTATTCTCTCAAAAAGAGCTAAACATGGGACAACGTCGCTTGATGGAACTTCTCAAGGACTACGACTGTGACATCCTGCATCATCTTGGAAAGGCCAACAAGGTAACAAATGTGTTGAGTCGAAAGTCGTTGATTGCACAGATGATGGTTCAAGAGTGAATTCTACTCAAAGGAATTTGGGATTTGGATTTTAAGTTTGAGGTGAGCTACCTTTCAAGTCTTATGGCTATCTTGGGGACGAAGCTACAATATTGCATGGTCTATCATCCACGGATGGATGGTTAGTTAGAAATGACCATTTGGACACTTGAGAATATGCTACAAGCTAATGTATTAGATTTTGAAGGAAGTTAGGAGAAATAACTTCACCTGGTTGAGTTTGCCTACAACAATAGCTATTGGTAGAACATCAGGATGGCACCATTTGAAGTATTGTATGGTAAGGCCTACAGAACTCCAATCTGTTGAGACAAAGTTGGCGAATGGAAGATTACAAGCTGGAAGTTGGTCCAACAATTAATGGACGCTGTCAAAGTCATCCAGGAAAGGCTTTAAGACCACCTTTCAAGTCTTATGGCTACCCTCGAGATCCCTAAGTGGAAATGGGAACATATTATAATGGATTTCGTGATGGGATTGCTGAGAAGTCAACAAGGTAACGATTCCATTTGGATTGTGGTTGACAAGTTAATGAAATCTGTGCATTTTATCACCATATGAAAGGACTTTGCATTGGATAGATATGCTGATTTGTATGTATGACAAATAGTTCTTCTTCATGGAGTGCTAGTGACGATCACGTCAGATCGAGATCCTAAGTTTACAGTAACTTTTTCGAAAAGTTTATAGACTATCTTGGGGATGAAACTACAATATTACATGGTCTATCTTCCACGGACGGATGGTTAGTTAGAAAGGACCATTTAGACACTTGAGAATATGCTACAAGCTAATGTATTAGATTTTAAAGGAAGTTAGGAGGAACAACTTCACCTGGTTAAGTTTGCCTACAACAACAGCTATTGGTAGAACATCAGGATGGCGCCATTTGAAGCATTGTATGGTAAGGCCTACAGAATTCCAATTTGTTGAGACAAAGTTGGCAAACGGAAGATTACGGGCTTGAAGTTGGTTCAACAATTAATGGACGCTGTCAAAGTCATCCAGGAAAGGCTTAAGACTACCCAAAGCTGTCAGAAAAGTTATCCAGATAAACGATGCATGCCATTGGAATTTCAGGAGAATGAACATGTATTCCTTAAGGTGTCACCGATGCAAGGTACTTCGCGATTTAGCAAGAAAGGAAAGCTGAGTCTACGATACGTTGGCCCTTTTGAGATCTAGGAATGGATTGAGAACTTTGGCTTAATGTCTCGTGTTGCTACTGAGACTTGCTTAAGTATATGATGTTTTTCACGTATCGATGCTGAGAAAGTATGAACTTGATTTGACCAACATGCTGAAATTTTAAGAAAATAGATGTGGACAACAGAGTGTCATATGTAAAAAGACTAGTGGAAATAATGGATTGAAAGGAGCAAGTGTTGCATAACAAGACGATTCCTTTAATCAAAATGATTTGGCAACACCATAAAACAAATGGAGTAAAGTGGGAAAGCGAAGAGATAATGAGGTGTCAGCATCCCCATCTTTTTTAGGAAGGCTTGTAATAATTCAAATTTCGAGGATGAAAATTCTATATGAGGGGAAGAGTTATGATATCCTGAAATTCAATCACTTTCGAAATCCATGAAATAGTTATTTTATCAACGCACTGAAAGTTGAATTTACTCTGAACTGATCACTCATTAATTAACTAATCTATTGTGAGAAGCTATAAAGGATTAAAATGTGAAAGACTAGAGAATTCAATCAGGGATAAACCACTTGACCATAATGATCGACAATGGACAATACTATGCTATTATAAATCAATTAGCGAGTGGATATAAATCGATTCGATAGGAATACATAGTCGATTCGCGGGTAATTCCGCACGATCACAATATGAGCTGTGAAAATCGATTTTCTATTGATCTTATACTTAGATTTAATAATTAATTCCTCATGATTACATGACAACCGAGGGTTATTCGTGATTTGAAAAAGCATGAATGTGGATTGAAAATTTTCGACCGTGGGTCAACTGCGCAAAACCCCTAAATACCACTCGATAGTTTATGTTGTACTAAAGTCGCATTTGATTGATTTTAACCACAAATTTTTAATTCAATTTCGGATATCGAACTTTCAAAGATTTCAAGAATAACCTATTAGACATCACCTTATTTGTTCATCGATTTGTTGGTAGGCTTTAAATTTTTTAACAAAGACTAATCGATCGAGAATTGAAAGTCGAAAAGAGAAGCCAGGCCAAGCATAGGCCAATGGGCCTCACACCCCGTAAGTTCGCCATGAGGGCCTAATTAGGCCCATTTTGCCACTTCTAGAAGGTTAGCAAAAAGACAAAAAATGAAAAGGGCTTGGTGGAGAGAGTTTTAGGGAGATATTTTGGAGAAAACCTCTCTCTCTCTCCCCATCATTTCCTTTTTGGCCAACCACCACCCTTCTCCATCTCCTCTCATATTTCTCTTCTTCTTCTTCTTCTTCTTCTTCTTGTTGTTCTTCTTCTTCTCCTCCTCCTCCTCCTCCTCCTCCTCCATCCTCTTTTCCTCCATAGCCTCCCCCTTTTGCCGCCATGTCCACGTCGCTTGTTGCCGTGTCTGTGCCACCTGTCCACACCACCATCATCATCCACAAGCCTCTCCTCTCACCACCGCAAGTCACCACCACCACCGCCTCTTAAGCCAAGCAAGCCGAGCCCCCTTTAGCCTTGCACCCTTGCCAAACTGCCACCATGTGCCATTTGCGCTGTGAACGTCATGCCCTCATCATCGTTGCGTCACTATCATCGTAAGCTTGTTGTCGCCGTAAACCATGAGTTGACCTCCTAATCCTTTATTATAGAGTTAATTGCGTTTAGGTGTAGAATTAGATTACAGCTAATGGTGGTTAGTGTTAGATAATGATGGTTTAGTGCTAATTGCATTTAAGGATGGATTATATTAAGGCTAATGGTAGTTCACCTTAATTAAGGATGGTTAGCGATAATTAACAACTGTTTAGTGTTAATTGAGGATTCGTATTAATTAATGACGCTTAGTCTTCGTTAGTCACGATTAGTGTTAATTAATGCCGGGTTAGTATTAATCGCGTTTAAGGATGGTTTAGCTTAATGCTAATTATGTTTAGTTTTAATTAATTGCAGTTAGTGTTAGTTATTTGCAGTTAATCTTAATTAATGACGATTAATGCTAATTAATGACTATTTTGTCGATAAGTTGAATTTATATGCAATTTATGATTGAATTATTGGATTAATTTATGCATAATTCATGTTGATTGAAGCTTGTTATGCCATGAAAATAATTGCCCAATTTAGAAACCTAACTTGTTATTTTTAAAGAAGGTTTTATTGGCATGTGAATGGTAAATCGTGAGGCATCATGTTCAAATATCATGTTTTATGTGTCAATTGGGGCAATGAGATTTAAAATTAAAAGCATGCAAAATTTGACTGGTAAATTTTGTGTACGCAATCACATGTGAATATTTTACGGCATTTTACATGTGAAAGTTGCAGTAAATTGTCGTATAATCACGAACCATGTTTGCATTGGCTTAATTGATGAGAAATGAAATTTGGCATAAGTGATTGAGTGCTCGTGTGATCACATAATGGCTCTGATGCATATGATTACGTAGGGTAATAGTTTCGTCTTGATGAGATGATGCCCGATTTTATCGGATGCCGGCGGAAGTTCTGATACCAAGTTGCGATTGAGGCCAAATCGATGGGAATGCCGTCTTGATGCGTATGAGTACGTGAGACGATGCCATACCCAATAGGATGGGACAATGCTCGATTACACTGGAAGACCGCCAACTCTTGTAGTGGCCGTGCCGTGAGATATCGTAATAATTGGAACACATGTCGATGCATTGTGCATGGAAAGTTATGTGATGCATTCTGATTATAAGCTATATAGGCTGCACTGCTATTGGCCCATGTTAATTGATAATATGCAGGGGTGTGCCAAGGCAAGATAAGGATAGCTGCATGTTTAGGTTGCCTTTGAGACGATTAGCGTCCTAATATGGGCTTAGATCGTTGACTCGCTAAGATTTTATCTCTGTTGTTGTTGTTTATTATTTTTTAGGGCCGTTGTATGGAGAACCGTCATGTGCAGTTGTGGTGAGCACGAGATGCACCACTTTTGGCTAGCCCTGGCGTTAGAGGAATTAGATTAACCCCAACCTTTCCAACCTTATTTGTATATTGGTCGCATAGGAAGTCGCCCATTTGTGATGAGTTTGTAATTACTAAACTTTCTATAGTTAACAGTAAATATATAAAATGGTGTCTAGTTTGATGTTATTGTGTTTTTTTTTTGGCTATTCCTATTATTATGTTCGATTGGGTGTTTATATAATGCTTTTGCTTGCATTTAATCAAAAGATAAAAAGAATGGATTGATGGCGTGTCATGAGATGTTGCAACTGATTGATCGTGGAGGAATGTTTGTGCCCTTGGGGGTTCAAGGCATGACATTAACTATCTCTATTTTCATCTTTAACCATAGTTTATATACCAATTACCTAAGCTTGTCGTATCGTGTCCATTGAAGTTTGATTTTTCTTGGTCTGGCCAGCGCAACATAAACTGGACACCAAAAAATTTCAAAAAACGAATAAAGAAAAGCCAACACGCAGACGCGTTTCTGCTCCTATTCCCTACTCACGAGTCCCCAGAGTCAGCAACATCATTTCCCACAACTAACATCAACACCAGACAGAATCGTCCCCACCAGCAGACGTTTACTTTGATTGCTCCATGATCCCCAGCCGAAGCATCCCCTATTTTTCTCCTCCTCACCTACATTTCTCTATTCTTGAAATTGCCCATTTCGCACGAAAATTCTTGGATGCCTCTCTCACGTGCCCTCATTTTTATGGGCTTTGTATTTATAAATATTAGAGAATTTCCTTTTAAAACATTTTTATTATAGATATTAATATATATTAGGGATATTGCTTTGACATTTGATTATCTCCTAGAATTTCCTTGTCAGATTAAAATAACTAATTTGCTATGTTGTTCGGGAATACATACCTCTTGATTGTAACACATTATAAAGATAAATTATTAGGTAAAGATGTAACATTTCTGTATTTTCATTTTCCACAGCAACCACATGTCGTTGTCTTCAAGAGTGCCCCATTGGCATTTGCTTGTCATAGTCACAAATAAGGTCACGTTGTCTCTGAAAGTAGCTCTATCTTGCGAGTTGATGGTCTCTCCCTCATCACTAGAGGAAGTTGCCATCTCTTTAAGGCCTCATCAATCATGTCGGAAACATCATTGTGCTGGTGAAGTCTATTAAAAGTCGAGCTTCTTTTTTCTCTAGCTTCACTCGTTCATGCATCTTTCTTGATCATGGTCATTTGGCTCTACTACTTTGTCAAAATCAAACTACTGATGGTTTGTTGGTTTTGGTCTTAGTCTCTTTTTCATTTTTTTTTCTATTTTATGTTTTTTCCTTTTCAATTGTGAATAAAAAATAAATAAAGCTTTCTATGGTGCTATTAATGCTCCAATTTGCAACAACTACATACCATAGACGTGTTAAGTTTTTGTTTCAATTGCGAGCGTCACCGACAAGTGAAGCTACTGTCAAATGTCTAGGCAGCTGTTAGCGCTCAAGTCAAATATTTAGGAGTAGAGCACCATGGGGTGATTTAGGTTAGTGTACCGCAGTTCAAGTTAGATTTCTATTCAGTTATATTAAGGTTGTCTAAAAAAGAGGTGTCAACTCAATGATGTTTCTTCGGTGCTTGACAATACTATGATAACTAGTTTTCTTGTTACATTGTTAAAATCTTGCACCAAAAGAGAAGATGAAGCTTTCCATTAGCTAGAGCAATGTGGTGCTCATTGGAGGGTTGATTTTTATTTATGAATTACTCAATAGGATCTTTTTTTTGGTTGATGTAAGATTTTTACAACTTAATTACATTAAAAATCTATCAATCGGGTGTTGTTGTAGATAGCAAGAGAGTTTGCTCCTCTTCTTATAATCTTGGTTTCAAGTCTTATTGAAAGCTAACTCAGCACTTGAGTGCTCAATCCAAAAAGAACAAAATTAAAAGCCTAAAAAATCTCAATCAAACCACTCTTAGCATAGCAAAACCCGCTATGAAAAAAAATAAGGAAGAAAACCTTCAAATATAACAATATGCAATACCGAAAAAGAAAATGCAGGCCACTATCAGGATTTGCCATGCGTCGATTGCTCCTATAGCCAATCAACACGCATTTCTATCAAATATAGTATAACTTGCATAAAGGGAGAGGAGTATGGTGATAATCCCTTGGACGGGAAAAGGTGGGCCATGGTATTTGTCCGACGTGCACGATGGAACAATCTCCTACGCCTACACCTCGCTTTTTCTCTTCTTTCTTTTAATTTTAAACCTTTTTGGATTTTTTCCTCTTTTTATTTTCCTTTAGACTACTCTTTATACCACTCGGAGTAACGACAACGCCCATTTTCCATCGTTTTACTTTTGCCTTTTTTCCGTTTTCTTCCTCTCTTTTTTTTTTTTTTTTATCGAGATTAATACCAACATTACGCATCTACCATCTGGAGACGAAATTCTGTTTTTATTTAAAATGGGATTTTGTGAGGGGACCTCTGCGATGATAATTTTGCATTCTCTAGTCAAGTAAACTAAAAGCTATTACATATACTCTGGTCTTAGGCTTGATTGGAATATGTTCAATGTTTTCATGTGATTGCTTGACCCAATATAGTCAACTAGCATGTTGTATATAAAAGGTGAGATCCTAATATTGATACGATTATAGAGTTTATATTTTTTCGCTTCTTTCATAATGTTATAAAATTTTACAAATAAAATTCAAATATAAGTAAATCATTTTATTTATCTTCTTGAATCCACATATTTAATTAAATAGTCGGATATAATATCTATATTGTTTGCTTTTAACCATTCTCTGCATGGTTTATGTTGATGTATGAAGACAACATTGATCACATAATGACATTGGTATTATGATCTTAAAATAAGGTGAACCAAAAGCATTTTCAAGGGATCTCAGGTTCTAGTCTCAACATCTTAGGCATATTTCTTTTATTTTTCCTTTTTTTCTGAGAAAACATAAATATGGTCTTTTGTTTCGACTGAAAAATTATGATAAAACAGAATGTCACTTTGTTGCGCAATGTTGCCCATTTTTCTCGGAATTTTCGAAAGTGGTATAAGTCAAATTTGGTGACTAATGACGTCCCGAAAATTGACACTAGAATGCACTTAAAAGTTGGGCGACGACTCCACTCCCATGTGAAGCTTCCTTTCACTTGATTCCCTCTTCCCTGCTCCCACTTCTCACGCTCCTCTTCAACCTCTTGCAATGAACGGTTCCATCATCTCATGGCTTCTTCTTGCAATATCCACAATCTCCATCTTCTTCGACGTTGTTGGAGCTTCAACTTCAGCCCAGTGTCTCGGCGTTGATCAGAGATCGCTCTTGCTTGAGCTGAGAAAAAGCCTCATCTTCAATGCCTCTAAGTCTTGCAAGCTAGTACAGTGGGACCGAAGCGCCAGTTCATGGAGCGGCGTGACGTGCGAGGACAGCCTCGTCGTCGGTCTCGATTTGAGCAATGAGTCAATCTCTGGGGGAATCAACGGTTCATCGAGTCTCTTCAAGCTTGAGTTCCTTCGGAGCCTAAACTTGGCTTTCAACGACTTCGACTCTTCAGCAATTCCGTTTGGCCTCACGAATCTCAGCCGCTTGGTACATCTCAACTTGTCCCATGCAGGATTCGCCGGGCAAATTCCAGTGGATCTATCACGCCTGACGAAGCTACGTACTCTTGATCTTTCTGGTCTATATTTAATTGAACTGCCTTTGCTGAAACTGGAGAAGCCCTCTTTACGGTCGCTGATTGGGAATTTGGGGGAGTTGAGGGAACTGTACCTTGATCAAGTCGATGTGTCTGCTGAGGGAAGTGAGTGGTGCAACACGTTGTCCTCTTCAGTGCCAAAACTTGAGGTGTTAAGCATGTCTTTCTGTTCTCTATCTAGTCCTATTGACGCTTCTCTTATGAGTCTTGCTAATTTGTCGGTCATTCAACTCGATGGTAACAACTTTTCCACCACAGTTCCTAGTTTCTTACCGAATTTTTCCAGCTTGAAAACACTGAGCCTGCGTGAATGTGGCCTGTGGGGAGAATTTCCTCAAAAAGTTCTCCAGGTACAAACACTTCAAACCCTTGATCTCTCATCTAACCAACTTCTTCAGGGTTCTTTGCCCGATTTTCCGGAGGATAGTTCTCTTGAGACCCTGGTCCTGAGTAAAACGAATATTTCAGGGAGGCTTCCAGATTCAATCAGTAATCTAAGAAAATTGTCAAGATTAGATCTGTCTCGATGCAAGTTGAGTGGGTCGATCCCAAGCTCGATGAAGAACCTGTCGGAGCTGACTTATTTGGACTTGTCTTGGAATAATCTTACTGGTTTAGTTCCGCGATACGGTGCATCCAGAAATCTGACCCAAATAATATTATCCAATAATGCTTTAACGGGTCAGATCCCCTTTGTTGGCTGGGAAGATTTTTTGAATCTTGAATTTCTAGACCTGCGAAACAATTCATTGGAAGGCCACATTCCCCCTGCTCTGTTTACACTTCCCCGATTGAAGACAATAATGCTTTCACACAATACATTTTCTGGTCAGCTTATCATAAATCTGAATGCCTCTTCATATCAACTGGGCTTGCTTGATTTGGGCAGCAATCAGTTACAAGGGTCAATACCAGCATCCATATTCGAATTACAAGAGCTTAATTACCTTTCACTTTCTTTCAATAATTTCAGTGGCTCAATAAATATTGATGCACTTGAGGGATTCAGAAATTTAACTTATCTTGATCTATCATATAGTGGCTTGTCCATTAATGCTATGCCATCTGCTTCTACTATTACATCCTCTTTCCCTGATTTTTTTCAGTTAAAATTGGCTTCCTGTCAATTGACGATATTGCCTCAGTTTTTGGCTAACCAGTCCAATTTGGTCTACCTCGACCTCTCGCACAATTATTTTCGAGGGGAGATACCACAATGGATATGGACATCAAAAGATCTTCAATTTCTTAACCTTTCCTCTAATATCTTTGAAGGTTTCGAAACACCTCCATGCAATCTTACTTCTGTTCTGTCTGTCATCGACCTCCATGCAAACATGCTTAGAGGAAATGTGCTACCCTTGCCATCATATGCTTTGTACTTGGATTTCTCAAGTAACAACATTACTTCTGTTATTCCGGATAACATCGGTGGATACTTATCAATGACAGGGTTCTTCGCTCTTTCGAAGAATAATTTCCATGGGTCCATCCCGAAGTCGATTTGCAAAGCTTATTATCTTGAAGTGCTCGACTTATCGCATAACAATCTGAATGGAACTATTCCTGATTGTTTAATGATGGCGTCCCTTAATGTATTGAATCTAAGGAACAACCAGTTGAATGGTGATATTCCGCAAAACATCCTAGGAACATGCGGTTTGAAGACATTGGATTTGAGTGAGAATTTGTTGCAGGGGCAAATTCCATTGTCGTTGGCAAGTTGCACAATGTTGGAGGTTATGAACATCGGGAACAATAAGATAGACGGGACATTTCCATGCCATTTCAAGGCTATATCAAGTCTCCGTGTCCTTGTTTTACGATCCAACAAATTGCATGGGGAAATTGGATGTCCACAGAGTCCTAGCACTTGGCAGAAGCTACAAATCATTGACCTGTCTTCAAACAATATTGGTGGCATATTGCCTACTAGTCTCCTCACATCTTGGGAGGCTATGAAGGCTAATGTAGACTTCAATCACTTACAGTATCAATATTCCCAACTACGTGGGGTCTATTATCAAGATACGATGAGTGTAACCTTGAAAGGTCTACGGCTAGAACTCGTCAAGATTTTGACTGTTTTCACATCGATCGACTTCTCAAGCAATCAATTGGAGGGTCCAATACCAGACACCATTGGAGATCTCAAAGCACTTTATTTCTTGAACCTATCACATAATGCCATCTCGGGTTCAATTCCTCCTGTTTTGGGGAATCTGCATCAACTTGAGTCATTGGACCTATCATGGAACTACCTCAACGGAACCATACCGGCTCAACTTGTGAATCTTGATTTCCTTTCGTTCTTGAACCTCTCAAACAATCAACTTGTAGGAAGCATCCCAACAAGCGGACAATTTCTCACGTTTTCCAAAAGTTCTTTTGAAGGAAACCTCGGATTGTGTGGCCTTATGCTCAACAAGAGTTGCTCAATTACCACGAACGGGACGGAAGAAGCTGGTGATGATCGCAATAATGATGATGGCGAGAAGATGTGGTTTTACATGAGCATGTTGCTTGGATTCGTTGTTGGCTTTTGGGTATTTTGTGGTCCGTTAGTCTTTATCAGATCATGGAGGTTTGCTTATTATCGATTTTGGGATATAGTGCTGTTCAAACCCTAGTTATTGAACTTGAATAAGAATATTTTCATCCTTTCTTCTCTTCATATTTCTTCCTCGCTATTAAAATGACGATTCTGTTTATTGATCTATAGAACTTTTGCTTAACAATGGGAAAAATAGAAGTAGGTATAGAAATAAGAATATGACATACTATTTAACTATTTTCCTGGAGTTATGAAATGAAAAGAAGTGCAATGAAGAAAATTCTTTAGTGAGGATTGTTATAACTTAGATGGAATGCTTATATTATTAGAAAATTCCCCCTCCTCCCACATTTTACTTTTTTGACAATTTTATGATTTGATTGTAATTTTTATACAAATTTAGGACTTCTAACCAAAAAAAATTCTAACTAATATGGTAGGCCTATGGTATGTGTGAGTTCATCTTAAAAAGATTAAAACTCACGAGCCAAACTTGATCCAGAGATGTTGATTTTAGGGGTGAGCATGGTCCGGGTTGGTCCGGGCCACCCCCTAACCCTAGGACCAACCCATATAGTGTCGGTCCTCAATTTTTAGGACCGAGGACCGACCCTATTGAGCCTAGGACCAAGGACCGGACCAACCCGATGGGTTCGATCCGGTTCCAGGGTCAACCCGGACCAATCGATAATTTTTTTTCGTCTTATTTTTTATACTCCCTAAAAAAGCAAACCTACAAATTCAAATTACACATCCATTGACAATGCAGCATTGCGCAACTAAATTATAAATACCAATACATATTTAGCAAATTTAATATGACACAATAGAAATTTCGTACTTGTTAACCGCTCATCGAGATATGGGACAAGATGGAAAGTTCTTGTAATCATCTATCTTTAATATTCATAACACAATATGCAAAAGCGTTTTCCTACATTTGATTATGTAGAGTCCACTCAACCAAAAAAATGAGTTTCACACCACTTGACTAGCAAATCACCGTAGCAATCGCAATACTACTCTACTTTTCAAAAACTTCTACCATTTGACACAAATTGAAAAGCAAAGTGCAGCTGAAATTCATTAGTAAAATATAATTAAACTATAAAAAGTTCAAAATACTTAATATAAATCATGAATATATAATTTCACATCTTGTTAATTCACTTGAACTTCTAAACACCTAAAAACAAAACAAACGACACATAATTAATACTCAACAAAAGTTTTAAATTGAAATTACTATTAGTGTTATTGATAAAACATTTCAATATAATATAATATAATAGACATTTTACTTAGATTTGAATATATAAAAGAATTATATATAATATAATATAATATACGGGGTTGGTCGGGGTTGGGACCGCCTAAAACTCTAGGACCAAGGACCAACCCGCACAGTGTTGGTCCTGGAATTTCAGGACCGAGGACCGACCCAATCCCCTTGGGAACCGGACCAGGACCGGCAGGGTTGGGCCGATCCAGGGTCGGTCCAGGGTCGACCCTAGACCGCTGCTCACCCTAGTTGATTTTCATGGAGATCAAGTTCGAATTAAATTTTGGATTACAGTCCGATTCAAACATTAAATTACGTCAACTCGACGAGACTTGAGTACAGCACTCTTTTCAGTACCTGCCGAAAAATCTTCCAAACACTATTTAGAAGTCAGTCTTGGTCTGCACTGGACATTCTTCTAAGAGATCTTGCACAAGGTCGGGACTTTGTGCAAGATGGCATTACCTAGTGGGGACAGAGAAAGAAAATTGGGATACGGTAAATTACCTTCCATCTACCATGGAAGTCCGCCCAGCGATAAGATTCCCTTTTTAGAACCACAATACAAGTGCAACATAAGTGATCGGAAGGTGCTTTGTTTTAGAGATCAAGTGATATTTCCAAAAACCTTTTGTTCATTCACTGAATTTATCTTCAATCCAATAAATAAATAAAAAAAGAGCCCATTGACATGAAAACCGAATCTATCTCCGATTCAATCTTGGCTTCAATGGCTGCGATGATAATGGACCAAACATAAAAACTTACGCATCTTGATGAGCAAATCTCAATCCTTCTAACACTAAAACACCCTTTAATTATGGGCATTAATTTTACTATCTCTATTTTTATCATTGACTAGCTTAGATCCAAATTCCCAAAGCTGGTCATATCCAATCGAATTGGAAGCTTTGATTTCTTGGTTTGGCCAACGTCTGAAATTAAGAAAAATTGACACCAAGAAATCCGCGAACATATAAAGAACGGACAGATAAAGTAACATCGTCAATCCCACAACTAACGTTAACGTTAGACAAAATCGTCCCCACCGGGAGGCGTTTACATTGACTACCGCTCCCTCTTTCCAAGCTGAACCATTCACTGTTTTTCTCCTCCTCCTGTCTGCAATTCTCTGTTGTTAAATCGCCCATCTCAACCAAAATTTTCCAAATCTCTCTCTCACAGATCATCATGTCTAAGGCTTTGTTTTAAGTTTATTTATTGAGATTTGAGAAATCTCTATTAGAGAATATTGTGAGAAATGTTATTTGGTATTAAGGATATTATTTGATATTTTATGATTTCTTAAAACAAATAGTTTCCTTGTTAGAGTAAGATAACTTATTCTATTGTTAGATTAGATTATTTCCTAACCTGTACATACTATTCGGATATAAATACCCTTGATCTCTCCTCTCTTTTGAAGATCGTAGAATATTTACACAATCTAAATGTAATAGAATATCAAGAAAAGTAATATAGTTTTATCTTTATTCTTGCCTTAGTCTTGAAGAACAAAAGCCCTGTCTCTGCCATCATTGTTTCCATCTTGTCAGTAAGACCACCACCGTTCGGCGGTCCAAGTCCTCTGTTTATTGTCCCCCTATCTTAATCCTCGAGAGTGGCCACAACCAATTGTCTTCAAGAGTAGCATTAGCGGCCACAGCGCGTCGCAGTCACGTCCAGTTGTCTTTGAGAGCAGCTCTATGTCGTGAGTATCTTCGTTGTCCTCACGGGAAGTTGTCATTTCATTGCGACCTAATCTTATCGCTGCCATCCTTGTGCTGGTGAAATCTGCCAAAAGACAAACCTCTGTTTTCTTTAGCTTCACTCCATCGTGCATCCTTCTCGATTGAGATAATTGGTTCTGCTTTTCCATAAAAATCAAACTTTATCCTCGATTGTTTGTTAGTTTTGGTCTAAGTATCCTCTTGTTCTTGTTTATGTACTTTTCAATTAAAAAAAAATGTGTTTTCTATGGTGTGCCATTAGTGCTCCAATGCCACCTTATCATAAAAGTTGCAATTTAAATGATTTTTTCTCACTAATCTACATGAACTAGCAAACTGTATCCTATATGCATGAATAAAAAGCAGTAAATGTTTGACGTGAGAATTTTGATAAATTTGTATCTTTTTGACGTGAGAAGCATTGATCAAAGGTCGAAGCTTTAAGTTATTTTCTATGAATCATAGCAAAACAGATTATCAAAATTCTTCCAAGCGAGACAAACCCTAGCCTAGATGCAAGGAATTAAAGTAAGGGCCATCAATGCGAGACAACATTAAACCCATGCAATCAAATGAGGAGGGGGCATGATCAAGAGCACCAAGGGGACCGGCCATGAACAACATGCAAAGGAATCATCAATCCGACCCGATTCAATGTTAACATGCAAAAAGATCATCCATATGATTCTATCAAGGGCAAATCCACGCAAAAAGAGATTAATCTACGTAATAAAGATGTGACCTTTCTCTGATTAAGTTCATGCATGGGGGAATCGAAACATGGCAATCTCTCAATCCTATTAACATGAGAAATTTAGAGACAAACATGGAATCAAAAATACCTGAACGTAAATCATGATCAATACTTGGCCATAGACATGCAATTGGATCATGGACACGAATAGATGAATTTGCGCTCGAGACTAGATGGAAATTCAATTCTTAGGTGTAAGGGATTTTTTTTTTTTTTTTTGGTTCGGAAAAGCAAATTTTATTGAATTAAGGAGTCCTGAAAACAAAAGAGCCCATCGAAGGGGCATCAAAATAATGTAAATTCTCAAGGTCTTGAGGTGGATTGACAGCCCAATTTGATGGAAGGGCATTCTGTCTCTGGGCTTTAGCCACCCAAAATGCAGCTTGGTTAGCACTTCTCCCCACATAGGCTATGGTAGTGTTAGGAAGTCGGCCCAATAAGTCGAGAGCTTCCAAGATAAGTGCAGTGGCTTCCCATAAATTCTTATTTGAGTACTTGATGGCGCTGACTATTTTCAAACAATCTAACTCGAACTCGAGGCTTCACTTTTTCTGTCTTGCATGTGCTTTAGTCCCTTGAAAAGAGATAGGGCTTCTAGTTGAACAGGGGATGAAGCTGGACAGATCTAGCAGAGCCATCACAAATAACCCCCAAATCGTCTCGGATCAAGCATGAAACTGTTTCCGTTAGAGACCCCATCATGTAAGAAGCATCAGTGTTCATCTTCAGAGTATTCTGCCTTAGTGGGAGCCAAGCAAGAGATAAGTCCTGTTCATCGAGTTGGAAATTGTTTCTTGGGGGTTCCATTTTCTGAAGTTGCTGATTATATTGAGGGTTGAGTCAACTAAGGCTTTTGGATTTGTTTGAAGCCGGAATACAAAGTTGTTTCTCGCCTTCCAGATACACTAGCAAAGTAGCCGCAATTGTGTCAAAGGGAGGTGAGTGGTTTAAATGTTTGAGAAAATTACACAACCAACCTTCTACTCGTGAGATGCTATAACTCGAAATATGGATTTGGATGACAAGGTTTGTCTAAACAGAAGTAGTCTAAGGGCAACGTCGAAGGGGTGCTCCATTGTCTCAACTTCTCACGGTGATAGGATGGGCACCCCAAGTCAGGTAATATTCTTCACCTAAGCAAGTTGTCGTTAGTGACAGGGCGTTTTGGTAAATGCCCACAGTACGATTCTGAGTTTTTTTTTTTTTTTGGGGGGTGGTCTTTAATTACCAAATTTAGTTCCATGCGGGGTAGCTGGAATGATGATAATGCTTGTGCTGTTGAGTGATTTTTCCTTTGTGCTCACATCTTATATGCACTCTTCATTGTAAAAATCCATCATTTTGTAACAGTCCATACCAAATTGTCTTGTAGAGTTTAAGCATTTAAGGATCTTGATAGGATGTCATTCATAATCTGCTCATCAAATAGTTGATGGAGAGTCCGCTTATCCCGTTTGTTTTTCTATTGTAAAATCAATTCAGCAACTCTAAGTGTAAGGGATTTAAAAGCGTACTTTCAATGGGCATTGACATCGAGAACACCACAACCGTGAGTGTGGACACTGGGATTGGAGGATTGGACGTCATGATTGGACTCCTCTCATGAACAATTCGTGAATTCTTTGATCCAATGAGGCAAATTTGTTTCGAGGTCGATACGGACTCAAAAGACTTAAGTTTTCAGGCACTAAAACAATCATTTTCGAGTGTACTTTCCAATGATATATTGCTCATATGCTGATTCCAAAACATATTGCGCTCATTCAACAATACATTGCGCAACTTCCTACCTACTACTAATGCATATTGACTTGATTTTGCAGCAATGTTAGTGATTTACTTTGGGATAATTACAATATAAGTATCATAATTTTTGTGTAACGCTTACTTTAGTACCGTAACTTTTTATCAATCACTTGAGTTTCATAACTTTACCCAAAAAAAAAAAGGGGGTTTATTTTAGTACTATATCTCTCAATCGATCACTTGAGTGTCATAAATTTTTTAGAACGTCTAACTAAGCGTTGGAAATCTAACATGAGGAATATCTTCAAAAAATATGACACTCAAGTGAGAAAAAATTATATGACACTAAATGATTAAAAAATAAAAAGTTACTGCATTTAAGTGAGTGTTGTACGAAAATTACGATCTATAGTTAATGGTCTAATAACTAACCAATTATGTTCTATATTTACTACATAAAACTAAATCATGGTATGAGTTGTGGTAATTTACTAATGGGTATGGTAGAATTGATATTTCATTTGTAACTTTCATATAGTTATGTGTCCACTTGTAAATTATTAAAACAAGAGCTAATCTACTATTAGATTTGGGGACGTGCACACCACAAATGTTATTATACGACGCCCACTTGAGTGTCAAATTTTTTTTCAACCATTTCAGTGCCATAACTTTTCCAAATATATATTCAAGTGCAAGAAATCTAGCGTGACATGATACTTATATGGATTGTTTTTAAAATATTAAAAAAGTTATATGGCCTTCGGATGATCGGAAAATAAGATTGCTACTGACATCGGAATCTTTTTGTCGACAAAATTGTATATGCACATATAGGATAAATAAATCTGAAAAAAAAAAACATATATAATAATAGAAAGAATGAGAAAAGACAGAGGAAGAGAGATCATTTTTGAAGCCCATTCGACCATTGAGTTTAAATTTGGTCCGATAGCTTGATCCAAACCCATCAACTCAAGCCCAAACCCATTTGCTCATGAATGTGAGCCATAAGACGTCAACCAACGTGTGGGCTCGCTTGACCCATACACTGTCACGGAGCCCATTTCGGATTTCCCTCAGGAATCGATTTCCAGAGACTGCTTTCTCATTTCTAGCTCATCACCGCCCCAGGCGACGTCGCCATCGCTGGACGGCCGCCTCCCGGGAAGCCCCTTGTTCAATTCTGTTTCGTGGCCGCGAAGATTGAAGTGGCCGGAACTCGCTTGAAGCTCTTCTACCGGTCTTCATTTTAACCAACGACGACGATCATGAGAGCTCCCTTAGCTGATCGGACTGCCGACAGCGACTTAGCTTGGCTCCATTGATGAGGTAATCTCCGATTCTCCATAATGCTGTGATTCCGGCGAAGGTGAAGCGAATGTAAAGCTCGTTTTGCTTCGATTAGGATCGGTCATGTTAGAGTCATGTATTTGATTCTGAACTTCACATGTTAATTTCGCTTGCGTGAGGTCACGAATACGAGTTTGAAATCGCAAAAACCTGCTCCTCAATCGGTTGACTGCAATCTGTTCGACGAAATGTTTATTAGGTCTCAATGCGGATTAGTATCATCCTTTTCGGAATCTGAAAGTATTCTGACATAGAAAGTGATATTAATCGATTTTCAAGTGGCTTAAGCATGAGTTCTGATGTTTTCGCAGTGGCTGAATACATTTTTTAACCATTATAATTCTTTGTTCTGTGCTACGTTGCCGGTGATTTCCATGGTAGTGAGCGATGAGTATATGATCTGGAGTTATTGTTCTCGACCTTAAGTTCTGATGACATTATTGACCGAGGCTTCTACCGTGTTAGTCTCTCACGCTTGGTTTCCTTGCGAGTCCATGTACGAGTCATGGTGGATTATAACGGTTAAAGGCGGAGGCTGGAGATTGTGACCGATCTCAGTTATTTGTGTAAGAATACAAACGGTTGATGGCTACGTTTGTCTATGTGCAGCCTGGAGTCTGGGTGTCTTGATCCCAAATCGTAGTTTTGAAACTCATGTAGTGTTTGAGTATAATCTGGTGGTTCTTGATCTGTAAGAGGAAAAGGTACAAATATCAGGGAATGAAAGAAAACAAGAATAATGTACCTCGTGCCAGAACTTCTTGTTACCTCGTGCTTCCAAACCGTCATCGACCTCCAAGTCCATCGTGAAAATCTACCTCAGCGATCTCTGCGACAAAACCTCGCGGTAACTCTCTATACATCTTCATGCTCGTATCTAATAATGTGCGCAACAATCGCGAAATAAGCAGCTTCCTGTTTGCCGATCTAATTTTGTTCGATGGAAAGCTTACCGGGCCGGGCCTAATTTGGGCCCAAACTGATCATAGCTTTGAACCCAGTCAAGTTAGGCCCAGAACCACACCGATCCAAGCGTCTCTTCCAGTTGGCGGCTTTGGGCGTGCATGTTTTCATTTCTGGAATCTGTTTATGAACATATTTTTTGTTTTTTTGTTCAAAATTTATTTTTTGTTCCTTTAAAAAAAAAGAATGGAAATGAAACAAAAAAAAAGTTGTTTTTTACTTCAGAAACACTTATGAAGAAACAAAAACGTTTTATGTTCTTTTCTTCTTCTTTTTTCTTTGGCGGTCGCCGGCCTCGGCCATGGCCGACGACAGCGATTGAGGGCCGGCGACGGCCCTGGGCCGGCGAGCCTCGCCGTGTCTGGGCGAGGCTGTCGGCCCCCGTCGGCCAGTCCCCGGAGGCCGGCGATCGGCCAAAAAAGAAAAAAAAAAAAAAAAGAAAAGAAAAAATGAAAAATAAAATAAAAATATTAAAAAATTAAAAGAAACAAAAAAAGAATATAAAATCTACCAAACGTGTTTTATTCATTTTTTTTTTATTCCCTGGAACAAGTTTACCAAATGCGTGTTTGGTCAAAAATTGTTAAGGAACAAAAACTTTTTTTTTTTTTATTTATTTCTGTTCCCTGGAACAATTTTTGAACAGAAACGTTACCAAACGCGTTCTACCGCGAGCACTGCGGGATCTGCAGGTCTAGGAAGTCCTCGTCACTTCTCACATCCAGTCACGCCACGAGGTGAGTTCTCTTCCCTTCATTGCCTTCAGCTTCCGATGCTTCCCAAGAAGCTCGGTTTGTTTTGGGCCGCGAGTTCTGGCGCTACGATTTGACTAGTTCAATCGGCAATTGCTGGTTTTGCGTTTGTGGAATATGCTCGGGTTCGAATGTACGCCGCGATGGGGGCTGATGTGAAGTGGTTTTCGTGTTGCTTCGGTCTTTATTAGGATGAGGTGGAAGCGGCGATGGTTCTAGGGGTCGAGGGGAAGGAGGGAGCGAAGGCTAATAATACCTGCGAAGAATGCGGCGCCACTTTTAAGAAACCCGCGTACTTGAGGCAGCATATGCAGGGCCATTCGCTCGAGGTATGTTGAGTTCTCTGTTTTGTTGTTGATGCTGCAACATGAAAGCAAGTTCTTTGAAAATTTTAGTCAAGTTTCGATTAGATTACACCTGTCATGGAGGTGGTCGACTGTGTGGTACAGTTTGTAAAGTGGACAGGTTTTGATCACGGTCGCACCGGTCTTGTTGAGCAGATGGTTTTGATGCACAATGCTCGGTTGTGGTCTTTGCTATCAAGATTTTCACATTTGTAACTTCTAATGAGGCGTCAGAAACAGCAATTCGGATATTATCGTTGGGGATGTACATGATTTTCTGGGCCGTTGAATGGTGATTACCAATTTACCCATAAATATAGTGCTGTAATCTTGTGGAACATCATAAAATGGAAGCACCGTTGAAAAAGCATCAATCTTTTAGTGTGTTCTAGTCTCACAGGTAAATATTTTATGATAAAAAAGTTTTGATTTTGGTTGAAAAATGAAGCTGTTTTGTTCTTTTCCATTTGTCTACTGCAAATTTGCCTATACTGAAATCAAGATCTTGCAGGATAAAGCATGTTGGCTCATCTGATTATGATATGATAATGGCGTGAAGCATTGGATCCCACTGAAAAGAACTCCAAAATGCAAGAGGCTGCAATCTTGTATCTTGATTGGACTAGTATCAGGTTGGGGGACCACCTGAGAAGATCCATCAAGTCAGCCTCAGTCATGCATGTTCTATCTTGAGGTTTGAAGCATCGTTCATTTCTTCTTTTTTTTCCTATTGATGTCTAGAGATTTGGTATGCTTTGTATCTATTTGTCAATATGCTAAATTCATTTGCAGAGGCCTTTCAAGTGTTCTATAAAGGATTGCTCTGCCAGCTATAGTAGAAGAGACCATTTGGCTCGTCACTTTCTTCAGCATAAAGGCAAGATTTTCAGCTGTCCTGTTGATGGTTGCGATAAGTCATTTGCATATCAAGGGAACATGAAGAGGCACTTGAATGAAATTCACAATGATGAGGAACCATCGACGTCTGGTGAATGCAAGAGTCTGAAGCAGTATGTTTGTCCGGAGGTTGGGTGTGGAAAGGTTTTCAAGTTTGCATCGAAGTTGCGAAAGCATGAAGACTCTCATGGTGAGTCACTTAATTATGAAGGTGTCTTGGTGAAGCCGAATGATATCTATGAAATGTTTAACATGCTATTCGATAATAACGTGATTTCAATTGCTACAGTCAAACTAGAGATTGTGGAGGTTTTCTGTTGTGAGTGCATGAAATACTTCAGCGATGTTGATTATCTGAAGGACCACATGCGGTCAGCTCACCAATTAGTCAATTGCGACATATGTGGGACTAAG